>OY856411.1:56942500-57542500 GCA_963693085.1 Alisma plantago-aquatica
TAGGCAGTATAGGGTCATCCCAGATGTAAAATATCAAGGAATGGAAGAATCTCTTCTTCTGTTGGAATCCCCAGTCTTCATACATCGCTTTACATGCTAAATAATTGGAAATGTCTGCAAACCAAGGATCTTTGGATTTTACCGTAAAAAGTTTCTCATCAGGGAACTCTTCTAAAATCGGGATATCTAAATCTTTCTCACCCACCCTTTCAAGCCTAGACAAGTGATCAACCACCATATTCTCCACTCCTTCCTTATCCCTAATATCTATGTCAAATTCTTGTAGTAGCAATATCCACCTAATCAGTCTAGGTTTTGCATCTTTTTTCTATAATAGGTATTTGATGGCACTGTGATCTATCTAAACAATCACCTTGTCTCCCACTAGATATTGGCAAAAAAATTTGAAAGCAAAAACAACGGCAAAAAGTTCGTTTTGTGTAGTCATATAATTAAGTTGAACATCATTTAAATCTTTAGATGCATATTATATGACTATAGGAGCCTTGTCTTAGTGTTGACCCAACACAACTCCCACTGTATAGTCTAATGCATCACATATCAGTTCAAATGGTTGGCTCTAGTCCTGAGCCTACACAATGGGTGTGGAGATCAACTTTTCCTATAATACCTTAAAAGCTTTCAAGCATCTTTCATCAAAACAAAACTCGAAATCCTTTTCTAGCAATTATGAAAGAGGTTCTGTGATTTTTGAGAAGTCTTTTATAAACTGACGATACAAATTGGTGTATCCTAAAAAGCTCCTCACTCCCTTCACCGATGTTGGTGGAGGTATCTTGGAGATGACCTCTATCTTCACCAGATTGTTTTCCATGCCCTTATTAGACACCTTGTATCGAAGCACTATGCCCTCACTCACCATCATATGACATTTATCCAATTTCAAGACTAAGTGAGTGTTCTCACACCTTTTTAAAACCATGTCTAGATTATACAGAAAATCATTGATTGGCTCTCCAAACACTGAAAAAATGGTCCATGAACACCTCCAAGCATTGCTCTACCATAACAGAAAAAATGGTAAGCATACAACATTGGAAGGTGACTGGTACATTACAAAGGTCAAACAACATCTGTCTATATACAAATGTGCCATAAGGGCAGGTGAAGGCAGACTTCTCCCGGTCATGTGGCTCAATCAAAATCTAATTATATCTGAAATACCCATTGAGGAAACAAAAATTTGAGCGACCAACAAGTCGCTCTAAAATCTGGTCAATGAATGGAAGGGTAAATTGATCTTTTCAAGTGGCGACATTCAATCATCTATAATCAATGTATACACGCCACCATGTAACTAACATATTTGAAATTAACTCACTCGTAGAATTGGTTGTGATAGTGATCCCCCTTTTTTTGGAACTACCTAAGTCGGGCTCAACCGCATAGAATCAGAAATAGCATAAATTAGACATGTCGATAGGAGTTTGACTACCTCTTTCTTTACCACCTCAGTCATGATGGAGTTGAGTCTCCTCTGAGGTTGAACTATCACCTTGGCTCCTCCTTCTAGTCATATTTTGTGCTGACGTAGTCTACGATATATTCCCTTGATGTCTGCTACTAACCAACCAAATGTGGCTCGGTGATTGTTCAGAACAACTAGCAGTTGCTTCTCCTCATCACTACATACTTTAAATGTGGTGGTAGTGGCTTCAACTCTAAATCAGGTGGCCTCAATAGGGATGGGACCAATGGCAGAGGAGGTGGTCCAAGATCTTCAATATGTTTTGTATAGAAGTAGAGTAGTACTTTCAACAATAAAACACACTCTTCTAACGAGCGGCTGTGTGTATACAATCATCCACTAGATTTACAAAACATGCCTCCAAAGTAAACTGCAAATATTCCAGCACAAGACATTCAACAATTGTCTCTTCTATAGTAGCTGGGCAATAATCTTCTTCTTCATCCTTCGGGTAGCACACTACTTTTTCTACTGACACCACCATGGTGTTTTCCATGATATCTACTGCCAGGGTTCCGTTGTCTACCTTAGTCATCACATGGGCCATGTTAAGAAATCAAATCCCTAGAAGCAAGGACATCTTTCCCTCCACTTGCTACAACATGTTGCACAGTGTTTTATCCCCTGTGGCTTTGGAGTACTCATGCATTTTGATATCAAATTGGTCGTCCTTGATACCCATGGTCAAATATCCTCTGCCCATCACCAAAATCATGTCAGTTGTATCTTGAAATGGACTTCCAAGCAAGATTTCGTTGCCAATTATCATCCTGCATTTCAATCACCAAAAAGTATGTAGGGAAAAAAAATCTATCTACCTTCATCAAAATGTTTTCACAAATGCCATATGGCCTTACCACATAGTTGTCTGCTAATTGAATAGTCATACTACTCTTATTGGACTACTTGAGACCTAGTTTCTTGAAGGTTGACAAAGGTATTATATTGATGCTTGCCCCTGAGTCACAAAGAGCTTCTCCAAACTTGGTCTTCCCTATCAAGCAAGTAATGTTAAAACAGCCTGGATCTTGTCTTTTCGGTGGTAGAATTCCCATAATGAATACACTCACATGCTCCTTCTCTTCGGGGTAATTATGTCATTCAAGAACTTGCCATAGGTCAATATCTTCTCAATCACATCAATGAGTGGAATGTTGACGACTAATTTTCTAAAGACATCTAAGAACTTCTTGAATTGCTCGTCCACTTTCTTCACCTTTAGGCTGCTTGGAAAAGGCACCGAGGTCACTGGTATCCTCTGGTGAGGTGGGATATATGCTTTCTTTCTTGTTTCCTCTCCATCATCAACATGTTTCTCCACTATCTTTTCCTCTGTAGTAACATATGGTTCATCTGCATCCACTATCACGGCCTTGTTTGGAACTCCTATAGTTTCACCTACATCTGAACTAGATGGTACACTATTCAACAATTTTCTACCACTGCGGAGCAGAACTTCCGTGACTTATTGATTTCTCGAAGGCACATTGGTGTTGGCTGGGAACCCCTACTGGCTTGGCTGCTTCAATGTGACCACTTCCACTGCTATTTGAGAAATATATATCTGAATACTATAGATTGACCTCCCTTGGTTCTGGAGTTCTCTTTGAGCCTATCCAATAAGAACTTCATTTTGGCTAACCAACTTCCCAAGCATTTCTTCAATATGGTCAATCTTACTAGGACCCCAGTCCTATTGATATTGTGATTGGACACTACCCTACTACATCTTGGATTGTTGTGCCTGAGACATGTCTTGCTGAAAATTGTTGGGATCCTTCTAGGAGAACTTATGATCCTTCCTACAGGAATAGTCATTGTTCATGCACTGTTGTTCTTGGCACATAAATTAACATTCTTCCTCTACTCCTTCCGATGAATTTCCATCCTTAGCACAAATCTTTTTGGCAATTAAGTCTAGGTTTTCGTTCAACAAAGAAATGAACATAGACTCTTCGACACTCTTGAGGGCTTCTAGGCTTTCTTTCTCATCTCCCCATGTCTGATTTTTGGACATGTTTTTTAAGATCTTGTGACATAATGTAGGTTTATTGTTGAGGAAGAAGTTTTCTCCTAGACTATCAACTGTAGTCCTCTCCCCCTTGTGTAGACCGTAGTATAAAATCTTTTCTTGTCCTAAAAAATAAATGTCATGTTGGGGGATCTTTACAACATAGTTTGAAATCTCTCCCATGCTTCATAATCTGATTCGTCAACCTACTATCTAAAATTGTGGATCTTCTTTACCAGGTTATTCATCTTTTATGGAGGAAAGTAGCTCTCAAAGAATGTGTCAATGATATGCTCCCACATCTCAATGCACTCATCATCAAGGTTGTGAAACCATGATTTGGTACTGTCTGCCAAAGATGATGTGAACAACTTCAAGTAAATGACATTTGTTAGTATCCTATCTATCTTGATCATATTACAACTTTCAACAAAGTTACATATGTGCATCATAGGGTCTTTAGAACTGTGGCCGTGGAAGGCCTATGATTTGATTGATGAGACCAATCCTGGATCGATCGTTTAGCTTCCGACATTGATTTCTTATCATTTGATTGGCCCTTTTCTGAGAAGTAGAAGAAGAAACCTTGATCCTTTCCCAGATCATCTGTTCCTCTACTTGATTGCCAATTTTTGTTGCTTCAGGTTCCTTAGGTTGATCAGGTCCTTTAGGCGGAGGTTTTGGTGGTGGGGTTTGGTTGAATCTATCTATAGATCTTCTGAATTCATGTTCTCTATGAAGGAGTTATGCTTGATCGAAACCCGGTGAAGATGGCTCTTTGTAATAGTGGTCTTGGGTATGCACCGTGCACTGGTACCTGAAAGTAGCAAAAATAGTTGTAAGAGAACAATACTAACTTTAGAGACAATAAAGATACTATATTTCAGCTTTAGATGAAATAATAATTAACAAAAGTAAAAAATTAAAATAAATAAAAGAATAGTATTTGCCTAGAACGACCGACCACAACACTTGTAGTGCTAGACGCTACCGTTTCCCCGAAAATGGCACCAAAAACTTGACACTTGAAAAGTGTGTTTTAAACATAAGAGAATGTATCGAGTAATATAGGCATCGTGAGGCCCAAGTCAAACATAGGGAAACGAGATCCAGAAACTACTACTAACTATGATCTAATCAGCTAGGTTGATACAAATGGTTGAAATTTGTTTAAGTGACTAAAATCTATGCATAACTAAAACAAGAATGACAAATAGATAAATTAGAATAAAGTGAATTCTTTAGGACAGTGGTTTCACCACATACAACATGGAACTTACCTCTTAACACCAACATCCATCACTCCTACCCCAGGATAAAAAGCATGTAGCAAGAACTACCTACTTTTGAGCATAGTTCACTATCTAATCTAATGCCAATTCCATTTTCATATCTATTGGTTGACTAATTAGGTGATTTACGATATTCTTTGGGTTCCTCCTCCCGTTTATGATCCACCTTTCTCAAAGGGCACAGTAAATGGGTAAACCTATACTTTTCCAACCCTTAACCCTTCGTTCAAATGATTGAGGATTTAATTATCTATCTATGGTGATCAAGAATAAATAGAACATATCAATCTCATAGGTTTATATCCAAAAATTTGGAGACACATCTATATTAATGCATAAAAGTTAGGTACAATTCATGAGCATGCTACTCCCAGATCCTAAGGAATCAAGGGAATTAGCACCACAAGGTTTCCATAGACGAATACATAGTAAGGAAGGAGGAAAACATGGAAAACATTAGAAACCTAAAGTAACCCCCAGAGAATACTTGATCTGGATGATCCCCTTCGATGTATGTGTGATCTATTGTCTTTTGGCTATAGAATCACCCACCGATGGTTCTCGAATTGTCCCGGACAAAGCTTTCGACACTAGTCTCTCCTTTCCTCACTCTTCGGTGTGGTGCAATGGAAAATGGCTCAAATGAATAGGTTTGGCCACACTCACTTTATGTCATATGAGCCACTAAGGGTGTGAAATAAAGCCAGCCATCTAATTAGAGAACTGCCATCAGATTGCCTAATCAGGCAGACTTGGTAGTACCACTTTATAGTTGGTAGTATCGAGTACTTAGGGTGATTGTGCTCGATCTGCACTATCAATACTACCGAATAGTGTCGATAGTACTGAGTCTCAATTTTGAGCCAACTCTATCTCTCTCTGATGTCATTTTGGTAGTACCCACTCGAGGTACTCAGTACTATTGAGATTTCTCACTTCCTTTGATGCGTCTCTGTGACATGAATTCTGTACTACCAACTGGTTGAGTCAGTAGTACTGAGTCTGTTTGATTTCCTTGGGTCTTTGTAACGACCCCGCCTCACAGTAGCCCCCACTTAAGGGAGACCAAGAGGTCAGAGCCGTTATCCTAATAAACTGGATCAAAGGTTCGACAATTAATAATTAATAATTATGAAATTCTACCAGCTAAACTGAAATATGGTATAAAATAAAACTTTGCATACCTTTTAAAAACTTTGAAAATCTACCTCTATCCACAACTTGAATCTATTCCATCTAATCCTCCTTACACTTTATTTCTTATTTTCACAATGTGTCACTTTACTATTTGTTCTTTTCATAGTTGCACCTAAAACACCGACAAACAAAATGTCGGTCAGCATATATGAATATGCCAGTATGTGGGGACAATCAAAATTTCACAAATATGGCTAACAATCTAAATATCACAATCAAGTTAATTAAGAAGCCAATTTACGCTTTTAATGTGACATTCTCCACTACTTTTACTCTAACCCTGGAATACCCTCCTTTGGGTTTCTCTTTTGCCATTGACATAAGACCACCTTCTCAATCCTGAGCTTGGTTCCTGGGGTCCCCTCTCATGGTCCCCATTAGTCATGCAACAAAGACCACCTTCTCAATCCCGAGCTTGGTGTCTGGGGTCACCACTCATGGTACCCATGGGTCTTCCCTCTTAGGCTTGACCTTTTTGCATCATCCATCAGGGTGGCATGTAGGTGTGAGAATACACACTTACATTATAATTATCATAATCATATTGACTTCATGATTTGCAAGTATGAACATCCAAACTAATAGGTTGCATTCATTGTGATTAATCATCCAGAAAACCTTCGGGAAACAAATGTGATTAACCATACTTAACCACATACTTGTCAGGATGACTTGAGTGCAGAATAATCCAACTAATCAAGGAATCTAGTAAACAAGAAAGCACACAAGTTGATCCTAAAATATGCATCCAATATTCCTATCATTGATGATGCCATCAACGTTTATTAAGCCTAGTTGTTCCTAGGGTTACTAGTCCTTTTTAGGGTTTCAAGTACAATTAGGGTTTCACTTTATTTTTGTTATTTTAAAACCTAATTTTATAAAATTACTCACAAACCCTAATTATCTCATCTACTTCTTATGAAAGATATTAAGGACCGTTTAACAACATATAACCCTAATTTTAGATTAAGGGCACTTTTCTTTCCTTTTCCCCTAGTTAGGGTTTCTAAGTGTATTAACCATCATATTATGTTTAAAACCCTAAATCTTGCAATTTCATCTTCAAAACAGCTTAAGATTCATCTTTATCATTAAACAACTTAACAATACTCAAATTAATCTACATACACTTATAAAACTATCCATTATCATCAATTAGGGTTTCTAATCAAATTTTATTATCTTTTTCATCAAAATAAAACACTTTTGCAAAAATTTACAGATTCAGGACTTCTAACTATTTTTATCTTATTCCTTGTATTTTTCTGATCATATTTCATGTATAACACTTCTTCATATGAGTTTTCTAGCAAAAGATATGATTTTTGCATGAAAAATCATTTCTCTGATTTATTTGATAACCCTAGAAAATCGGTGACCGCTTGATCCATGGTCCGCCGGACCATGTAGGATCAAATGGCCTAGGATTTGCATGCCTAAACTTTGATCCAAATTATACAAAAGACCAAAGTATCCTTACTTTGATAGAAGGAGATGCAGAGGCACACTGGTAATTTCACGGGGTCCCTTCTTAAACCTCGCGACTCCTCTCCGCTATTCCGATGGTCAACCTCTTCGTTGACTTAGAGGTTTTGACCACCTACAAGAACACTGATCATCCAGGGAGCTTCGCCTCCCTCATCTGAACTCGACAACAATTTCAATTATTTGCCACAACCACGCTACGACCTCCTCCTACTCGCCGGACTCCGACGAGGATTTTCGAGAAGACGGGGGTGCATGTCAGGGTGGTTGATGGAATTGGATGCACGAAAACACTCCTCTCAATCCGTCGTAGCATTTAGGGTAGAAAGAAGGCATGTTGGTACCCTCTCTCACCCTCCCCTATATATAGGGTCAAAGGCAAGAATCAGGTAAATTGGGAACTTCCCCAATCGTCGACCAAACCCTTACAAAGTAGAGACGATTCTCTTCAGACTTCTCTCCTGAATCCAAAGGAAACAAAAACGGCCTTGCACATGCTTGGGATCACTAGGAAATTGAGGGGAAAGAATCACTCTGTAACTCAGCTAGATTCTGATTTCCTGTGGAATTGGACGATGAGCGACGCTCATTGGATCAAGATCCAACGACCCTCATCCCTCGCGCTCAACCAAAAACGAAAAGATTTCCTATTTTCAAGATAAAACCATATTTTTGAAGATAATTTGAGAAAATCATAATTCTTAATTCTTAGCTCCTTTTTATCTCAAATTTTAAGGGAATCTTATTAAATTTTTAATCTTTCATCATGCCAAATTTGGGATTATTATCTAAAGAAATCATGTCCTTTTCTTTAGTTGCAGGTCATCACTTAATTATATACATTTTTCACATATTTTCTTTTTCCCTTGCCATTAAATTATCATCTTTGATTCCTTAGACCTCAAGGTACCTTAAAGGCATGAAATCTCACCTTGGGAAATATTCCCTTGCCCTTTCCTATTATTATTTTACCCCTTTTCTTATTTATCCCTTTATTCAAACAAATTTGTAACATCCCATGTTTGAGGCCTAGGATAACATGATCTTAAAAGGAATGATTGGACTACCCATATCACCAAGGTGCACCTCCTTTTCAGGAAGCCCATCAGTAAAGAACTCCATAGTTAAGAATGCTCATCTTGGAGTAGTACTGGGATGGGTCACCAGTCGGGAAGTTGATCCTGGCTTGCGCGTCAGTGTGGACAAAGTGCACAGTTAAGGCTAGTGGTGGTTTTTGGGGCCAGTCGTCATTCTTGAAACCCTGCTAGAGCCTTGGGAAGTGGGCCCGAGCGTTACAAATGGTATCAGAGCCTTAACCCCTCCAGTAGGTGGGGACCACATGGGCATGTGGCATGCCAGTCTTGAGCCGTGCGGTCCAGGAAAGTTGGAAAGGGCTATCCATAGAGACGAGATGGAGCCACCCTTACGCTGGTAGCCGTGTACGAGAGATGGGTGTCCATGGACCATTGTGGGTATGCACTGAAATTGGGTCAGATTATGAGGCCATATAGTTGAGCCTTGACGAGGACGTCAAGAGTCTAAGTGGGGGAGATTGTAACATCCCATGTTTGAGGCCTAGGATAACATGATCTTAAAAGGAATGATTGGACTACCCATATCACCAAGGTGCACCTCCTTTTCAGGAAGCCCATCACTAAAGAACTCCATTGTTAAGCGTTCTCATCTTGGAGTAGTACTAGGATCGGTGACCAGTCACGAAGTTGATCCTGGCTTGCGCGTCAGTGTGGACAAAGTGCGCAGTTAAGGCTAGTGGTGGTTTGTGGGGCCAGTCGTCATTCCTGAAACCCTACTAGAGCCTTGGGCAGTGGGCCCGGGCATTACAAAATTCCTTTTCCTTTTTTTTCCTTTTTTTTTCAATTGGGCTTAATAGCCAGTAAAGCCCACCAAGAAAATAAACAAGGATATTAGGAATGAAAACCATACATTTCAAACAAATAATCAACCATTGATTTTATCTTTTAAAATGAGATTTACAAATCTCACTACATGGTTAAGAAAAATGAGGTTATAACAATCTTCTACTGATGTGATTTCGATACTACCGATTTGCATACTCGGTAGTACCGAGACAGTGGGACTCTTGTGATACCTGAAAGGCAACAAAAATGTACACAAGTACTTGAGATGATCTCCAAACATTCAGAAACAGTAGAATTGTATAAATTTGATGCATTTAAGTGAAACAAACTAATAATGATATTTCATGTATAATTAATCATGTAATTGACGAACATGCCCACAAAATCACAAAAAATATACCTGTAAAATAAACTAAAAACCCATGCATCAATATGATATTAAAATAGAATGAAAATAGGAAACAAGTTCTGCAACAATCACTTTATGGTTGGTTAAAACAATCATACAAAACATAACACATGCATTTTCTGATATGATGTCACTATGTATAATGTTTTGGACCCTATTGTGAAGCTTGTGCTTAGAACCAAAAATTATCAAATCCATAAATTCTAAAGATATGTTGATTGTCAATGCAAGCCTCTCATGCTTGACCACTTTGGTTTAAGGCAACTTTAAGGGAATTCGATCCTATAGTAAAAACCCCACCCCTCATTGAAACCTAGTGGGGAGACCCCTATTATATCCATGCATTCATTATTTCCTCAGACCCATCCAAAATAGAAAACATGAACAAACCTAATTGTCAATCTTCCCTCTTCGACTGGACATGTCTCATGTCAGTGAAGAAAATGATCTTCCTAAACATGATCCAGAACAACCACCAAGAATTTTGGATGAATATATGAGTTCCAGATTTCCCACCAAGGTACTGCACATTTTTTTTCTTGTGAAACAACTTCTCCAACCTCTACATGTTTGAATCAGATTCTACTTCATCAACAAAGATGAGAGAGAACATCATGGACAACCTTTACTACAAGTCAATGAGGAAAAGGAACTATGTATGTTCTAGTTGTATTGAAATTTCCTTTTTTATTTATATATTGGAAACCAGTCCTTAGGGTGACTTCCTCCCACTAAGAGAAAATTTTGGTTTCAACTTGTATCAGAAGTTAAGTAAGTAGTTTTTGGAATTATTTATTATTGATCTACATAGAATATGATTGGCATGAGTCAATATTTTTATTGTCAGTAATTTCATATAAAAATATAATTTGGTGAATTTAATTTTGCCTTTGATTAATTATACTCCAACTATTATATTCAAATCAATTGTATTTGATACTAAGTCATATGATTATACCAAGAAATCTTCTATTGAGACAATATCCAAAATACATTCAGTCATGAGTCAGCCAACAATGACACTCACAACTTAAGTATTAACATAGGCAACAATTACCAATTGCCTCATGTTCAATTCTTAGAAAGATAGTTGCACAACTCTGTGTCAATAATTCATCATGCAAATTATATGTCAGTTTAATGCGTCTAGGTGCTCACTCTCATTATGATAACTAGTCATGTCCAACCCAAGGCCAATACAATAAGATATTCATCCTTCGTGTAAGTTGACATACTTATTATCACAATTCCTTGAGATAAACAATGTACATGTGTGACATTAGTCAAACAAGTCTTTCATATGTATTGTACTTTGAAGAAACTCTCAACTTTGATATTATACTGAGTAATATATATATATATATATATATGCATATATCCAATCACCATTACATATAAACTACTATATGCATCACACGCTTTAACAATCACCACATGCAATGATATAGGATATGAAACAATACGACAACTTGAGCCAACAAGTTTTGTTGAAAAATAACCAAGAACTTCACAGGTAAATGTAATCCTAATCATCCATTCAAGATATTTGGTCATGCGATCAGGTAAGTTGGTCAGCCAATCAGAAGTCCCTAATTTGAGTAGATCTTGTGTTGTTGTTGATCCATCATATTGTGTTGATCACAAACCCTTCAAATATCATTCTCTTCATTGTAGACGTATGATCATCTTCTTCTATCCACCATGGTCCACTAGTAATGTTTTCACAATATCCAATTCTAATTGTATGATCAAAATTTACATGGAAAATGGATAAAGAGAGGCAATACGTGTAAGAAAAATATATAGATACATGATGTTTGATCAAAATCAAAACATTGAGATTACATGCTTCACATATCACTACAATGATCTAGTTTCGATATCTACATCCACCAAACAAAATAATTTTCAAGGCATGACATAGGTATATCTAATACATATATATCATATCATATATGTTATTAGGTGATTAACATTGATACAAATGTACACATTTTTTTCCAATGAATAATTTGTAGTTCAAAACGCAAATTGACGTTAGAAGTATGTGACTAATAGCAATATAGTTTTTTGGTGAAGAGGCGTAATAGAATAATAAAATAAATCTTCCCTTTATACCCTAGTAGTCAGATCTGACATATCTATAACACATCAATGAACAAAATATGTAAAAAGGGATCAAGGTTATACCTTTGTACACAAGAGTTTTTGAATAAATTGACACATACTTTTTCAGTGAAGAACACAATCCATAGGATCAAGATCCATAACGAACACAAAGACATCCAAATAAATAACAAAAAGAACTAGAATTGACACCAATGTGTTTCACAATTTTCTTCTTGTGAATAGCTTGTCAAAGCCTACACATGGGTGGAACAAACCCTACTTTGTCCACATTGATGAGGGAGAATGTGATGCACCACCTTGTCCACCAAGTCAAAATAGAAAAGGAGTTGTTGATGTGTGAGTCATCTTGGAACTCCCTTTCTTATCCTTTATTGGATAGGAGTCCTTAGCATGACTTCCTCTCTAAAAGAAAGAAGTTTGGCAGCCAACTTGTCTTACAAGATGTCTCATGTATTGTTTCAATAAATTTGGGAGTATATATAGATTCATGAGCTTGCCAAAACCCTAATTCCAATCCATTTCCTAATTGCAATCCCAAAATTAGTGTAATGTTAAAAAAACTCTGATAGGATTTTGATTTCCTGATCAAATCAATTGATCAAACGACATGGTCATGTAGGGCATTCTAATTGCCCATTCATTGTAGATGATCAAGTGATTGGCATAGTTCAAATCCTTACCTAATTTTATTTTCTATTTGTGATTTCCTTATTACATTGTGATTGCCTGACCAAGTTGCATGATTGGCCAATCATGTCACTCTAGTCAAAAGGTAAGTCAATCGAATGATAATTAATTTGATCTATTGACACAACCAACATAATCGATCGATCAAAAATTCTAGTTGTTAGATCAGAGGGTTAAACAACATGTTCATGATTCAGAGCCATGACAAGCTTAAGGTTGACCATAAACGTCAATTTTTCTATACAACCTTATGTTGGTGACTGTAACAACCTCACTTTTAGAATCCCTCAATCAAGGAAAAACATTCAATTTGAGAGCCATTACCTATATCCCAAAATATCTAGATTTAGAAAATAACAAATAATAGTAAATAAGATCCATTAATTCCAAATATTGTTAAAAAATTATACAATGATGCTCCTCTAAGGAATTACATGAATTTCCAACATTAACTAATGCACATTGAGAATAAGAATCTAAGTAATCCACCTTTTTAAATGAAACTTGGAGGGCAACTCGTTAAAATCTTTCCCAACCATTGTCTATTTTTTGGGATTTACTGGGATAACTATTATGCACGAAATTCACTCTTTTAGCATATCCTTCAATTAATTACCCACACCACATTGAAGGTCATTTTTCTCTCAAATTCTGGAATTCTCTTATTTTCATTAGTATTTCCATGTATGCCAAAGATCAGACCCAGATAACAATATTTGATACTTCAAATATTGTGTTGCCAATAATGACTAGATAATTACTCTTTTAACTATCTAAAACATCACATATCCTATTTTCATTTGGAAACGTTCATATCATCTCATTTTTTGTTATCTAATAACTGACAAATTCACTATCCTATATTAATGTACGAACTCTTATTTCTTTACATTATGCCACAAGGACCGATTTGCAAAATCAACCAGTCTCATGGGCTTGCACCCATGGAACAAAGGTGACTATGATCTCATGGGCTTGTTATCAATTCATGTATTATGTTTATATAATTCAATTTCACCAACAATTTGAGTATATTACATTCACCCCTCCTTAAAAGCAATTTTATCCCCAAAATTCTAACCTTGTAAGGTTAAGGTGAATGAAAACTCCTTATAGTCTCAAACCTTAGGGTTAGCAACCCTACTTAGATACTTTTTAAAATCTTCTATTGATATGAAAATTCCTCACATCATTATTAAGATTGGTATTTGAATTCAACTCAAGGTATACCCACATCCTTATTCACATGATATTATCACTCAGTGATTATAATTCCATTTGTTATTTTAGTTTCCCTTGGTGACTACCTTTTCACTTAGTTCTCCAACCTCTTATTCATTTATTTCCTCATAAGGGTGAAGTAGTACCTCAAAACCCTAGGTCATGTCACTAAACTCAACTTAAGGTATTCATTCTCAAATGTCAATTTTAAGCATAATATGCATTTACCCTATCTCTCTCACTCATAAAAGATGAAATAAGAATTTGAATGCATCCCAAATACAAAGTTCATCCCATTCCAAGAGAAGAGATGGTGTAGCCACACATTATCTCAAAATTTCACTTTTTTGTTGAATGAATCTCAACATGACTTCCAACCATAAATACCTTTAATTTGTCAATATTCTTATATCTCATGAAGTTAAGTGTCTTTATCACTCTTAAATTGTGTGCAACTTCCTTTAAGGTTATTACATGACTTCTAGTATCTATGACATTTACACCTCATGTGTCATTAGCCTTAGTCATTTCCTCAAGGTATCTAGGGGTACAAGTACCTTTTGACTGATCTCCTCTTTCCCTCATGGTCTATATGACATTTTCCCTCATGGTCTCTATGGCATTTTCCCTCATGTGTCATGACTTTCCTTTTTATATAAACATTCCTATCCCATCTTGGCTTATTAGTGACGTTGCTATCCTGGCTTGGTTACATACATTTCAGTCACTTCCTTAGTGACTTTCCTTGTGTCCCACAAAGATGGCATACTTAGGTTCAAAGAATGTATCTACTTGATATTTTTTATTCTCAATTGTCCACACTTAAGGTGACATTCAAGGTCACCTCAATCCTTAAATTATTTGGTAAACTCACCCTTCTAGGGAAGGCCCTAGCCAAGGCTGCCTTCTTAACTCACAAGAGGAGGTTAAGCTCTCTAGCCACAACCTAAATCCAACATTTTAGGGTTTTTCCTCACCTTAGGTCCTTTTCCCATTTTTGGGTTGACCAAGCCCAGGTCAGGACACTAAGCAAAAAAGTTTCATATGTAACATGTGTTCATCTTTTATGTAACCAATGGTTGCTCATGTTTCATAAAGCCATTTAGAATAAAGCCTTGCTCCAAATACATGCATGTATGGGAGACTAGGTCACCTAAACCCATTTTTATCTTTCATATTCCTTTTCACCCTAATTAAGATTCATATGGGTAGGGTGTTGGGAAATCAGGGAAACAGATAAGGTAACTGAAATAATAAAAAAATCAATACATAATTCCCTAATCAGTGAGATCATGTTAACTATGATGTATATAGGAAGGAAGGTTGAAAAAGATGTATCTGGTCCTGGAGCAAGTCTAGAGACAACTCTTGTTGCAACATGCTTGTTTCTCAAGACACACCTGGACGGATGTCAGTAATGACAACCTGGTTGATCACCGTAGACGACAGTTGACTAATTCCTCCTAGTAGGACAAATGCCTCCTTACCTGTAGAGTGGTCCATGTGGAGCACCAAGAACTCTACATTTTTCTACCAGAGCAGACGGGTAGGAGTTATCCCTTCAAACATCAACGTGCTAGTGCTGACTTGATCTTCCAATTGTCTCTCCCTTGCTATCCCTCCCTTTTATAGATAGGACTCGCTTAGGCTCTCTTGGTTATCACAAATAGAAAGGACAACAATTGTCATAGCATATTGTTGTGTCTGTGAATCCCCTAATACCTGTCTATTTATAGGAGGGTCACAGTCAAGTTTTGTAGTCCATTTGGGAGTCTAAAAGATGGAACTTCATGAATTTTTCGGAAGCTATGAATGGTGAATCGGTAGGTTCACTATTGAACCAGATGGTTCATGTGTGAACTATTTAGTTCAATTCTTGAACTAGTCATCTCATATTCTTTCCTATTTTCAAACACATTGGAATTAAATATTCCACTAATGCACAATAATGACGTCAACATCAATCCTTGATCCAATTGAATGGATCATTGAACCTGGTGATCAAGATCATGAACTGATCATTTCACTTTTGAAATTGTCCTTTCATTTCATGAATTGATCGTTTCATTCTTCTAACTCATGTAATATTCAACCAATATTTCAAAACAAAAAGATTTAACCAATGTTGTTTGAATTGACATGATACTTGAATTAATCAGTTCAACACTTGAACCATTCATTTCATAGTCCATTTAGTCAATTTTCAAAGCATAGTTGTTTAATGGAATATCTAGACACTTTAGTAATCAAATTAAACACCATTCATAAATAAAATCATATTCCATGTGCATCATATGCATGTGTCCCAATAGGCACAAAATTGCATTTGCAGTGAATGTCCATAACAACTTATGACATCACAAGCAATGAGTGGTATCTAGCAACATATTATTGCTACCCAAGTAATTTGGAAAGTTGCATAATAACTTCAACCTACAATCTATGATTAATGTTACACTGATCATATGGTTCCTTTGTCTCTGATATCCAAATTGAACTCGACACATGGAATCGTCAGCCTCTCAACATTCAATCCATGTTCCTCAAACTAGAGCAGATTGTCTGAGATGCATGTGAGTTCACATATCACATTTTTTTTAGTGCTAAAGATGCTTATATAATACTTCTCAGGTGAAATACAAGCATCATCCAAATCAATCAGAAAAGAAATGGACCAGATATGTCCTCTACATCCCCCAAACTCCCACTTAGCCAGGTTGTAGGCTACATAGTTTAACTCTCTTCTCACAAAACATCATGAGCAGTGATCAAAACCATCCATTAGAGTATCTATCTCCTTCCGTAAGCCCATCAAGGGACTAAGGCCCCTCACGCCCGAACATATTTTATCACAGACAACTTTAGCATCTGTTCTTATTTCAACATTTTTTAGGTTCAAGCTTCTAGTAGTAGATTGCCAACAACCATGTCGAGTAATGCTAGGTAAATGAGTCATCGTACAAGAGCCATTGTTGTTTTTTTATCATTCCTTGTGGCTGTCTTGTCATGGCAGCTGTCACTGTACTATTCTCTCATCATGAGTATATCAAATCACATATATTAGGAGACATTTAAAAATATATTGAACAACATACTAACAAATATCTAATCAATATTTTAAAACTAAGCACAATTATTTAATCAAATATATCTCATATAAAAAGGACAGATACTAAAGACATAAACACTACATCATTATAAACAACAATAGAGACAAGGATACATTTGATTAAGAAGAATGTCACACCAGCAAAATGCGTACACCTACCTAGAGCACAATGTGAGATAGAAAATTAAAGAGATCCATCGAGCCAAAAATAGCATGTACAAGTGAAATAATAATGACAAACTAAAAGAAACATCCGCTGCTATTTTATAATCTCCTCAATCAAAATTGTCGTCATCACCACTTTCATATTCACTTTCATGATCTTGCTGAACTTGGGGTTGGACTTTTTCGATTCTTGAACTATCTACAGTAATTCCTTCCATATCCAATCTAACTATGTCACAATTAGTATCTTCTTCCTCTAATGTCATTGATCACCCATCTCTAGTTTCACCTTTCACATAAGCTTTGACATTCTCAATAAAAGTTTATTCATCCATGTTTAACATATCTAGTGGGGCAATCTTTACAGCAAAATGCCAACCTTTTGTAGTGATATCTTCTACATAAAATACTTGTACAACTTGAGATGCCACTACAAATGGTTCTCCAGTAGTCTGAAGTCGTCTCAAATTAACAAGAGTCAACCCATGTTCATCATGCTTGATTCCCCTCTTTGAGTATATGTCCACCCACTCACACTTAAATAATGTCACATTAAAGTGTTCATAATAATTGCGCACAATAACATCCTTCAAAACCATAGAAGGAAACATCCCTAGTAATTGGGTAGCAGTCAGTCGTTTTAGAATAACAATCAGTCTTAGATACCAGAAAGACTCCACCATTCTATGTTGTTCGGTTTTCATCTTTTAGCTTGGTATGAAATCTATGACCATTGACAACATATCCCTTGTACTTAATGGCCACTTGATGTGGACCTTCAGAAAAAAACTTGATTTTATCATCTAACATCTCTGTTTTTGTGAGCGTCTCAATCTAACAAAACAAAAGCTTATTAGAGTTTATTCATGAAGCATTACAAATCAAATTAGCTCGTATAAACTTACATGTTATTTAAACCATCCATCAAATGAGTTTCTATGTATTCTCTGAACCTCCTTTAAGGACTTCTGAGAATGTGTTTGCGTAATGATATCATAGTGCTTCCTGGATACAAAATATTTGCAATTGGAATATACCATAGAATTTTAACAATAGAACATAATTGTCACTAACTTACTTAATGTAGGGTTCAATTGCTTCACAATTGAATAGTACATGCTTGTGGGCTTGTTGCATTGTATGTTCATCCAAGACACATGTTACCATTTTACCAACACCACGACCTACTATCGAGAAAGTAGACCAATCAACATTGTCAGGTGTTGGCTCATTTTCCAAATCTACTTCCTCAGTATCATTTCTGTTTGGTTGATTTAATTTTGTTTCAACTCCATCCAAGTATCCTAAACAAAAAGTTAGACACTCATTTGCTTTATATCCTTCTGCTATTGATCCTTCTGGAAATCTTTTATTATGAACATATCTTTTTAGAGTCATCAGATACATGATAAAAAAATTAAGGAAAATATTATCACAAATTACATTCCAATAGGTATAATCATAACGACGTATGAAAAGATACCTTTCAATTGGATACATCCAACGATACTGAATATGGCTGGCTATCTTAGCTTCATAAGCGACATGGATTGATAGATGGACCATTATGTCAAAAAAACATGGAGGGAATATCTTCTCCATCTCAAAATGTGTCACTACTATAGCATATTCCAATGCAACAAAATCATTTGGATCTATGACTTTAGTGCACACCTTTGAAAATAGTGACAAAGATTAATAATACATGACTTAGCATTCTTATTGGGCAAAGACACAGTGACAGCTAATGGCAGAAGTTGTTGCATCAACACGTGATAATCATGACTTTTCATTGGTAGCATCTTTTGATCCTTTGGTCGTGCACATCTAAATATATTAGATGCATACTCATCTAGAACTTTGATAGATTGTAGTAGTTTGCAAAATAATATTTTTTCATCTTTTCTCATTTTATAGAAATCTAGAGGTAGGATGGTATATTTACTAATTTCTTTTGGATGAAGCAAAAATTTTATTCACATATCCTCCAAATCCTTCCTTGCATTCAAGTTGTCCTTACTTTTTTCCTTCAAACCTAACAATGTTCCAACAATACTCTCACATATATTCTTATCAATGTGCATGACATCGAGATTGTGCCTTACAATATTAGTGTAATGACCCCGCCTCTCGGTAAACCCCAATTAAGGGGGACCCGAATGTCATAGTCATTATCCCAATTAATAGGATCAAAGGTTCAACAAATAATCAGTAATAATTATAAAATTCTACCAAACTATACTGAAAGTTGGGATAAAAGAAAACTTTCATATATGTTTCAAAACTTGGATATCTAACTTCTATCCACATTGGGACTCTATTCTAACTAATCCTTTGTAAAGAAGCGAACCCACTTCTCTACTAAAATTTTGAACAATAAAACCTCCAGTACAAACACATTCAGAAGGTATGATGGAGTGGGTGTAAAATTTTCAAATCTTTATATAGTGGTAATCAAAAGACCAAAGTATAGCAGCGGAATAAAAACATGACTATTCAATTATAAAACAAAGGGTTACAAACTTACATCATAAGGATCCATGTAGAGGAAATCTAAACCACCTCAAGATTGTATCCAAGCTTCATCATCACAAACTAAGTCCAGGTCAACATGCCATGCATCCAAGTCTTCCACCTAGGGTTGGAAGCATGCCCCACAAAAGAGAAACAATAGGAAACATCAGTAAAGGTTGGTATGTGCATACTAAAAAGCAAATTTGAGAAATTTATAAAGAATAAGGGATATCAAAATAAAAGGCTTCCCATGCAAGAGATAAGTACCACCCAAATCGGTATCAAGAGAAAGAATCACATTAAAGGAGATACTTTCCATAAATCACCATAAAAAGGATTGTTCCATAAATAAATCCTCTACCATGGTGGGAAACAAAGCACAAGTAGGGAACACATCCCACAATCAATATCCTACATGCATGTGAGATAAACATAACACTAGAATATTATAAAATACAATGATGGCCAAGAATCACACATCTGGAACCTGATGGGACATGGGCCAAGAATCACACATCCTGCCCTGGCATGGGGAATCACGCATCCACCATCCAAACATATATAACATGGTCCAGGAATCACACATCCTGCCCTGGCATGGGGAATCACACATCCACCATCCAAAATATCACAAGGTTGCCACAAATGATAATGAGACAAAACCAATGCAAGTATACTACTCGAGAGTTACTGAATCATATAGCAGGTAATTGTAGAGGCAAGTAGAAAAGTATAGTCAACATTAAACTAAGATTTGCCACAATGGACAACAAAGGAAACCACCAATAAACCTCCACATAACAGTGGACATATGCCATCAACAAGATCATACTATACCATATCACATGATAAGATGCCAAGAGATTATCCAAGATCACAATAACCAAGATAGTTCACATGAACCATGATAACAAGAGATAAGACATATTGTGTAGGCTCAATTCAAAAGAATGAAAAAGTAGGTGAATTGCTCAATATGGATGAATAGGGGATACAACATACATAAGCGAGAAGAATTGTTCAATATGAATAATCAGAGATGCAACATACCTTAACATAAGATTCAAACTATCCAAAGTCCAACTAGATCCAAGCCTAGGCTTCCAAAAAACCTATTATGCATATATGTGGAATTAGGGTTAGGTTTCCATTAATTATTCAAAACCCTAAAACCACCTTTTTAATTATATGCAAATTCATTTTCCAAAACCATTCCATACTTTAGTACATGTCATTAGGAGTCCAAAACATATTTTATTATGTTTTTCTGACTTAGAGATAATTAGTTATGGTTTTTATATGTTTTTTTAGCAATCTGAACATCTTCATTACTGAAAAGCCATACAACATCTACACATAGGAAAAGTGATTCTAGAAGTAAATACAACCAAGAGCAGGGCTATCTGATCCCCAAAAATCATATTGGAATGATAATAGAATGCTTATGCATTGATTTCTTTTCCACTAGGCTGACATAAGCAGCTTTTCATAAGAGATTCCTTCAACCTGAGCATAGATCGGAGATGTTAAACCTACAAATGAAAAATATACAGACCAGTGTTTTCCGCCACATGTAGAGCCATAGACCCAGTAGTGAATCCGAACAGAAGAAATCGAGTTCAGCAATAGCATAGACTCATAGCTCCCAAACAGAGAGAACAACGACGCCGACAAGCAGCGACAACAACGCCAACGAGCGGCGAGAGACGGGCAGAATAACCTACAGCAAAGAAAACAAGAAAAAAACTGGGAGGCCCATGAAAAAGAACGAGGGTGGGGGGACTCAACTGTCGTAGGGATTGACGATCAGGGAAAGTCACCCACTCTCCGCTCCACCCCAGTGAGCCAAAGCACCACCAGGGCACGCCGCCCAAACCACCAGTGCCGCAGCCTCAAGATCTGAGGCCGAGTACCACCGCTGAGAGGGACGAGTCCTAGACGAAAAGTAGGAGAAGGCTCTGATCGTCAAAGCACCTTCAGACAGCCGAGGAAGAAGAAGCCTAGGGGGAGAGGGAACGCTACGCGTCGGCAGGAAGCCTCCCCCCCAGCAAGGTCAACAACGGGGCAAGCCCTATATCGCGGGAGCTAAGGAGAGAGACGTCGTTAGGCTTTTTTTGTAAAGAAGTGAAAACACCTCCTTACTAAAAATTTGAACAATAGAACCTCCAATCCAAACACACTCAAAAGGTGTGATGGAGTGGGTGTAAAATTTTCAAATCTTTATATAATGGTAATCAAAAGACCAATGTATAGCAGCAGAAGAAAATATTTGACTATTCAATTATAAAACAAAAGGTTACAAACTTAAACTTACATCACAAGGATCCAGGTAGAGGAAATCTAAACCACCTCAAGATTGTCTCCAAGCTTTATCAACTCAAGCTAAGTCTAGGTCAACACGTCTTGCCATCCATGTCCTCCACCTAGGGTTGGAAGCATACCCCAGTAAAAGAGAAACAAAAAGAGACATCAGCAAAGGCTGGTATGTGCATACTAAAAGCAATTTGAGCAATATAAGGATATAGGGGCATCAAAATATACAAGGCATCCCAACCAAGAGATAAGTATCACCCAAAAGGGTATCAAGAGAGTAAAATCACAATAAGAATGATACTTTCCATAAAACAACATATAAAAGGATTGTGCCATAAATAAATCCACTACCATGGTGGTAAACAAAGCACAAGTAGGGCACACACCCCACAATCAATATCCTGCATGCATTGTGAGATAAACATAACACTAGAACAATATAAACACAAAGGCAGCCAAGGCTTCACATCCTTGAAAACCTGATAGAGAATGACTCACCGTCAAACTCCCAATATATGTAAAAGTTGAGCCAAGGCTTCACATCCTTGAAACTCGAGTATGGGGCACCACCACCACCATCCCATAAACATAAAGGGCACACACCCAAAACCATTGTAATTTACACTACTCTAGTGCTACTGAATCACATTGCATGTAAATATAGAGGCAAGTAGAAAAGTATAGTCAGAATTACTAAAGTTGCCATCACACAATGGTCAACACAAACATGTAAGCAAATCCACTTCAAAGTGGGCATATATTAACAAGTAAAAATCCCATCACAGTGGGCATATAATATCAAAAGTCCAAATTGCACCAAGGCAACAAGATAAGATTTCAAGAGAATATCTATGATCACAAGATCAATAACAAATAAGGAACTTCACATGAAGCATAATATTCAAGAGAACAAGACAATGTGTAGGCTAATGTCCAAAGGACTCAAAAGAAAGATAAAATAGGATAATTGCTCAACAAGAATAATCGGGGATGCAAACATACCTCAACAACAGATTCAAACGATCCAAGGTCACATATAGGTCCAAGCCTAGGCCTCCAAAGAACCTATTAAGCATATATGTGGAATTAGGGTTAGGTTTCCATTAATATACAAAACCCTGAAAACTACCTTTTTATTAATATATGAATTAGGTTTCCAAAACGAATCCATATTTTAGATTATATTTTCTTGAGCTCAAAACATATTTTATTATATTTTTCTGACTTACATATATTTAGTTATGATTTATACAAGTTAATTCATCATTAATTAGATCCATTAAAAACACATATTTAAAACATTAGATTGAGTTATCAAAACTATACCATTAGATAGTTATTATTTTTCTAATTCCAACGAGTATTTATTTATATTTTTCTGATCAGTAAATAATTAGTTATGGATTTTATAAATCCGACCAATCACGTAATTACTTAATGCCACATAGGCCAGAAAACTTGCAAGAGGGTGGGCCAACCCGCTGATTTGGCCCAATCCGGGTTAGCCAAATCAGCAGTCAGCTGCTCAACTGAATCGCACCAAAGCAAAAGAAAACATGGGGAAAAGACCAAAAACCCCTGAGCGAAAAAAAAATAGAAAGGAAGGTTGGGCGGGGTAAAACTGGAAGAAACACTTTTACCTTCTTCTCCGTTCGACCGAACCGCAGTCTTGCGAAGCTTCCACCATTGGATTTTGGGGGAAATCACGTCCGCGGGGTAAACACCGAATTGAGGGCGGTTCGAGCTTTGGTTGCGTGCCCTGAAGCTTCGCCCTGAAGAATCCAGGGACAAGGCGCCGCTGTGCACCGAGTCAAGATCCCGGAGAACCGCCGCAGCAGCTCGGAAGGGGAAAGACTGACCTGAAGAAATCAAAAGCTCATCGCCTGACAAGGCCAGAACCAAAACGAGCAACACACACCTGCGACCTCGACGGAAGTCAAGAGACCAACCCCTCCTGGTCTGAAGGCCTAGATGGCCGAGAATAGGGGAAAACAGAGGAAGTTTGAGAAGAACAGGGCAAGGGGGCGGCACCGAGCGAGTTGAGCGAGATCATGGGGAACCCCAGGGTATTTTATACCCATTGGATTCGCAAGAAGTTGGGGAAAGTGAGGGCGAAGAAATCAAAAGTTGAGAAGAGGCAGGAAGAGAGAAATCCGCGAATTAATTGGGACTCCAGCCCTACGCATTGCTCACAGGCGGGCACTCCTACTCGAGGTAGGAGATAAGTCCCCAGCCATCCGATAAAGAACGAGGGGATGAGATCGATCACTATAGAAAAGCAAAACGCGTGACAAAATAAATCGGAAGTCATGAAATTGATTAAAGTTGTAAATTAATTATCTTCCTATTTCTCTCTCCTCTTTTTAGGGTGCAAACAAACTCCAAATTAAACCAAATTTTGCACAGAGGCCAATAAAGGCATGTAGATTCCGATTATGCACTTAGTTTTTCCTTTTGGAAACTTTTAATGTGTTAAATAAATCAAATCATATTTTCTCTTTCCTCCTTCATTTATGGTATTAGGATTATCCAAATTTTATGAAACTTGACACACAAGTTATATTCAATGTGTTGGATACGAATTTGCCATCAATCTTACATATTGGAGGTGTTTGAGTATTTAATTAATATTTTGAAGGTTCTTCATACTTTCTCTCTCCTGATTTTACCTTTTAAGAAAACTTTCTCCAAATTGGATAGAAATTCACCCAAAGGCTATATTTATTATGTAGATTACGAATCTAAGATTATATTCCTCTTTTGGAGTCAATTATTATATTTATTTATTATTTACACCTTTTAGGAAATTTCTCTCTCTTAATATTACCATATTATTTCAAGGTTGTCCAAATTAACTGAAAATTGACATGTAGGCTTATTTTAATATGTTGATTACGAATTTGAAGTCTATTCTTTATTTTGACTCCTTCTTACATGGATTATTCCATTAGGCCCATTATAGGCCCATTAGCCATATTATGCATGAAATTAAGTTATTTATCATCTTATTATCACCAAATAAATTATATGACATATTAGATTACATTTTTTATGCATTAGATTATTAGGATCATCCTAACCTCAACCTTGTTTGGCCTAAGACCAAAAGGTTAAAACTTCTAGGGTAGGGTTTGAGTTTTGGTATGTTACAGTTTTCTTAGTTATGATTTTTATAAGTTAATTAGCTATTGATTTTACAAAACGAACCAATTAGAAATCAAGGAAAAGCCAACTCAATGCCTGACTAGCGAGAAACAAGAGAGAGAGAACTGGGCCCTAGCTAACTTGGCCCAACTGAGTACAGTCAAGCCAGCTAAAACTTGCCCAATCGGAACACAGAAACAAACAAAGGGAACCCATGCAAAAAGACGATTTTTCCCTTGTCCTGGAAAGCAAACCAAAAAGGCAAGCGGGGCTAAAACCGGGAAAGGACCATAATGAGCATCTCCCCGCCTCACCCACATGCCATGGTCGTGAGAAGAAGGTGTTCCAGCCAAGCCAGGAATTGGGGAAACAAAGAACGAAGGAAACCAATGTGCAAAGACCACCCAGAACACCTCCATGGAACCAAACGGAGCCAAAGAACTCACCAATTGCAGAAGAACATCAATCATCGGTGCGGTGTAGACTCATGGTCAAACACAAAACAAACGGAATCAGAAGGGGGAAAACTATCATGTCATGAATTGGGGGCAAACCAGAGTACTGGAGATTCAAGGTGATCATGTGATGGTGTCTTGGTATATAGTAGAGACGGAGAAAACTCTGAACCCTCCGTCAGAGTATAAGAGCATGGCACCGGGGAGATGGAGTTTGGGGATGGTACTGTGAAGGGATACAAGTTGCACCCATTACACTTCTTGATCTGTGAGGTACCATGAAGGTTTTGGGTGGGTTAGCTAGACTTCCAATCAGTCTGAGAAGCGGGGAAAGGAGAAGAGAGTTGGAGATACGGGAAGAATAGGGGAGGTCGAGGGCACCCTGTGAAGTGGGGCTACAATGCCCCCCGCCCTAGCTTATATATATCCAAAGGAATTAGAAGGATGCCAGGAAGATGGTGGAAAGGGAAGAAGAGGAAAAGGAAGGAAGGAAATAGATTAGGAGAAAGAATCGCAGAAGGAAAACCGGAACCCAAACACCTAGAAACGAGAAAGGAAACAGGGGAGAAGAAGGTACAACTATCGTTCGATCTAGAAATTTAATGGTCAAGATCAACACGTGAAGATCAATTCAATTAAAATCCCATGTGATAGATGAAATAGCAATCCTAAACAAATTCGATCAAAGTGTACACATATTTATTTTCCCTTTTCTCTCTCCTCTTTTGATGGTACAAATGAATCCCAAATAGGATGAAATTTTGTACATAGACTAATTTCAATATGTAGATTCTGAATATAAAATTAGATTTACCTTTTGAGAAGTTTTAATGCATTTATTATTCAAAACTTAGTTTCACTTTCATCATGTGTTAAGGGTGATAAGATTATCCAAATTTTATGAAACTTGACTCACAAGTCATATTCAATGTGTTGGATACGAATTTGCCATCAAACTTCAGATTTATACATGGAGACCATGGAATGGTAGTCAAAATCAGCTCTCATAGTGATAGTGATGATTGTAGTTCTTAGACCTAAAATCACTACACTCATCACATGTCATTCAATGTACTTAGATACCATAAAAGGTGACCTTGAATAAGGGTTTCCATGAAGGTGATGCTCGGGTACACTAAGACACATGGGGATTGAGTATGGGTGATGTGGATGGGATTTATCCCTCCTATAGGAGATTGATATCTTAGCCACTTTATAAGTGAGATTGAGAAATGTATGTCCATACTCAGGTGATTAAATATGTGATATGGGGGCTTGGGGTTCAAAAATTTAAAAGTTTTTAACTTTTCTCTATTAGAAAAGTAGTCTTGGCGCCTCCTGACAAATCTAGAGTCCATAGCTGCAAAAGTCTTAGAAGCCAGATGTTACAGGGGAAAAGATGTTATTGAAGCTGGTAGGGGGTATGACCCCAATTACGCATGGATATCTATTTGGGGGGCTAAATCTCTCATTGTGGAAGGAATCAGACTTACAGTCTCTTGCTATGCTGAAGTGAACTGGTGGAATGAGAAATGGATTCCTAATAGGTTGGGGTATGGGGTTCTCAACGATAATGTGGTTGGACCCATACCTTGTTTGGTGTAGGATCTCATAGAGAAGAAGGAGGGGTCATGGAAAACAAACCTTATAGAGAGACTGTTTAGCAGGGACAATGCAAATTTGATCACTACTATACCCATTTCATATAATAGGGATAAACTATGGTATTGGTACCCTACGGCTGATGGCACTTTCTCTGTTAGATCTGCCTATTAGCTGAGCCTAAATGGCCACACTGAAAACTGGGATAACAATAACAATATCAATAGGGGCTTCGATTAGAAGAAGCTTTGGGCCTCTTGTATCCCTCCAAAACTAAATTACTTCATCTAGAAGGCCTGCACAAACCTCCTGCCAACAAACAACATCCTCAAGGCCATGCACATGAGAGATGTCGACATATGTGAGCTATGCAACATGGAGCCTAAAATGCCTATCCATGCAATTATGAACTTTCTCATAGCGGCCTGCTTTTGGGAAAGACAGGGCAAAGTAGACATTCTTAGAAGGGTTCCTACCAACTCCCTTGCTGAACTGATGGTCTGGGCAATCACCAAAGGGAATGACAAGGAGATGGTCAATATTGTCTATGCGTGCCTGGCGGCTTGGCTGAACAGGAATCAATTGATATTCAGTTGCGAAAGAACACTGACAGCCATCAGAAGCCACAAGATCTAGAAGTGGGCCCATGATTATTCACTTATGCATAAACCTTTGAGCAAGGGAGTTATTGATAGAAGACATGACCTAAAGAGTAAAGAAGACCGGAGCGGGGAAGGAGTGTTTATCATCAACACAGATGTTGGGTATACTGCTAATGGCTTGGTCTATGTGGGCACTACTATTAGTTACACAAACGGGATCAATGTTTCCATGGGAGCTAAGACTTACTCTGGCAGGTGGATGTGTTCACATCCGAGGTGGTGGGAATCCATTTTGGTCTGTCATCCTCAAATCTCTCCAAAGTAATATAGCTTCCCTTCCAGCTGAAACTCAAAATGATAGATCAAAGAAATTCAATAAAATTGTTGCTAGCTCTGCAAAAAAAAACCCAATCATCCACATCTCCCCTAGACTCTAATATGGTTGGTGGTTTTAAATCCTATCAAACATGCACAACTGAAAAGGATATGGGAATAAGGTTTCAAAATCAGCACAACAAAGGAAGTGGTGATAAAGTTACAAGATCAAGAAAGTCATAGCTATCAAGTGTGCCTAATGTCAATGCTTCTGTTTCTATTCAGTCAAGAAGTGTAGAGAATAGAGTTGCCAATAACCAAAACAACAATGGATTTCCTGATAACATGGAGCAAAATGACATCTCTGGTCACCATGTTGAGTCATTGAATGTTATAACAACACCTTTTGATGGGCTAGGCAATAATTTTATTCATATCACTGTATTTGTAGTTTTGTATTAATGATATATCATTTTCCATATATTTTTTATCTTTTGTGATTGAATGGTTGGGTCAAAAACATCGAACACGTGGCCAAACCTAATGTTTGAAAGTTTGGAAAAGAAAACCCGACGATCCAATTCCTATTGAGAAAAATCAATTTGGGCAACCAGTAGGTGAAAACCAATGCCACTTGTCAAGTTTTCTGACAACTATTGCAAGAGATCCCAATCTTTGTCCACTAAACTACGAGGACTGGAGACAATTTCCAGCAAACAAAAAAGATTCTATATGGAATTTTGTGAAGGTAAATTATTAAATTTTATTTTTGAATGGTTAAATAAAGCTTCAAATTGATATCCTTTATGTGGGTACAGTAAATTCACAATGGATTCAGATCTAAAGGAGTGAACAATGAAGAGACTAGGAAAGAAATGGAGGGACCACAAGTGGGATTTATGGAGACTTTACTTCCTAGAAGATAGTCCGTATAAACGCTAGCTTGAAAAAGTTGTTCCCCATGTGGACAAGTCTCATTGGAAATTTCTTCTGGATTATTGGAGGAGTAAAAAGGAAAGGTAATAGTTCTTTTTCTATTGATTGATACTTAATTTACCTCATAGATAATTAATATGCACAATACTACAATTTTTTCACAGAACTAACAAGCAAGTAGAAAATTTCAAATGCTTAGCCACACAACAGGAACCAAGTCATTTGTATGTCTGAAATATGATGTAAGATTATTAATTTTTGTGATCCATTTGGACAAATTGATGACACCCTTTTATTTGAGGTTTACAATAGCTTTTTGTGCTTGATAAAGATGGAGAAGGAAATAGGTGGAGAAGTGGATCTAATAATGTTTTTTGAGAAAACTCATCGTAAAAGAGATGGGAGCATAGTTGATGTTGAATCCGTCAAAATTTTGGTAAAAAATCTTATCCTATAGTGTTATGTTACATATACTAATTGGAAAGAGGTATATGTTTGGTATAAAATTCATCTCCTATGATTTATTATATGTACAAAAAAAATTTTGAGGCAGGAGAGGAGCTACGAAGAAAACAACCTGATGTTACTTTAGATAAAATTTATAGGAGAAGAGAGACCAGGAGATGTTTGTGGTTATGGGCTTGGACCATCACCTTATGATATCTGGGGTAAGAACTGTAAATCCCGAGAAGCCGAAGAAGCACAAAGGAAGCATTTTTAGGATAAGCTTGAAGAGCGACGGTTGGAATTTGATGCAAAACTTCAAGAACAAAAGGATGAATTCAACCATAAGTTAGAGGAGTTACTTGCCTTAACTAGAGAAGGAAACAGTCAAGCAAAACATGTTGCCACTAGCCAAGTATGAATACATTTTGAAACAAGAAATATCAATTATTTCCATGACTTTTTTGGTCTTATGTCAAAAATAAAATAATTGTACAGACAAACTTTTCAAGGCATACTCCAATCCCAATAAGACATTTATCATTTACGAAGGGACAAGTATGTTTGTATTTGTGTAAATTACTCTTTATTTTATATTTATATAAATTTATTATGTAAATTGTATTTTGTTTTTGGGATGTGTATCTACTGCATTTCACAGATACAGATACTAGAATTGCATTCGTTTGAGTATATGAGGTTGACCCCATAAAAATTTTGGGAGATGCAATAGTAGGATCATCATTTGTTGGTGTTTTTGTAGAGGTTTCTTTGTTGGACAACGATCTTCTAGTCAGACCTTATGAGAAATATCAATCTATTGATGATGTTGTTGGCAACGTCATAGCATGGCCGAAAACACATATATTGTTACGGTCAACATAAAGTCTTGCTTCTAATATTACATAATTGAAACCAAAAGTAGTATCTGAAGTCATTTCCATTTTGCCTCAAGTCCATGTGTGAATGGAATGTTGCTTTGTTAGAAAAAATGTCTAGGATATATCATCGAACAGGAACTCGATCTAGTGCAACTTCATAAAAGATAGATACAATAGGTTCACAATAGGGAAGACTACTAATCTCTCTAGTCTGGCAGCAGCCACGTTTAAATGTAAAATTTTGATCAAAGAGAATTCGTATCTTCTGCCTATGAACGGAAGATGTATATCTTTCTGGGAGGATGTCTGGGTGAAACCTAAGTTGAAGCTTGGAAGTGTAGCGACGCATGCAATACCTGACTCTCTAAAAGATCTGGTTATTCAGAGTGTGGTATTAGACAAAGGCCAGTGGGATAACGAATTTCTAGATGATTGGCTACCACAACAGTTGGTCAGACTTATACTCCAAATGGAACCTTCGGTGGCCCATGCAAAATCTTATGTGAGAATTTAGACTGGAACTTCACATGGAAAATTTACCCCGAGTTCGGCATATCCCATCCTAACAAAGGAACGTGAGATACCCACAGAAGGAGATTGGGAAACTACATGGAAGATCAAGGTGCCGACTAAATTCAAGTTCTTTGGGTAGTTGCTGATGCATGACGCCTTTCAGACTAATTGTAGAAGAATGAGACGACACCTTGCAAATGACAATACCTATACGAGATGTCGAGTTCAAGAAGAAGCCTTAGTTCACGCTATGAGGGATTGCCTATTTGCAAAGGAAGTGTGGCGCAAGCTCAATCATGATGGCATTAGAGGCGACTTCTTCACGCAGGAAGGGAGCAGTCGGCTATGCACACAGTTAAATAAGGATGAACCCAAACTGAGGCATTTTTTAGTAACATGCTGGAACATTTGGTTAGCTCGCAATAAACAAGTGTTTGAAGGGTGGCAGATCACAGTGGAGCGACAAGTACAAAGAATAATGAGCGATATACAGTTGATCGAAATAGCATGTGACAAGGAAATGTCGAGACAGAGATCCATAATGAACGAAAGCTGGTGCAAACCTCCAAGTGGAAGCATCAAAACGAATACAGATGCATCATGGAAACGCGACAAGACAACAGTGGCGATAATAGCATGAGACCACGAAGGCAGTTGGATCGGTGGTCACGTAAGAAGCATTACATCGGAATTCGCCACTCATGCTGAAATTGTAGGAGTCGACATTGCTCTAGAGATAGACAAGAGAAATGACATCACAAATCTAATACTAGAGAGTGATTGCAAGGTGTTCGTTGATATGGTGCACTCAAATGAGGTAAACTATCCAAAGTATGCCAGATTCGTGGATAGAATTCAGCAGACACTGATAGAGAATCCAGGGTGGACCATTGTCTTTAGCCCTCGAGGATACAACCAGATGGCTGACAGGCTGGCTAAAGAGTTCCAAAAACAAACGACACGTTGCTACGACCTACCTAGACCACCTGAATGTATTTCAAACATTCTATATGAAGAACACTGTAATGGAAGTAGTACTTCTAGGTTTCTTTCTTTCAACAATTTCTTAATGTGTAGTTTCTTTCCGTACTGGCTTGCAAGAGGAGGGCAAGGTGAATAAATAGCCTCCTGGCTTCCCCAAAAAAAGAATAAAGAAAAAAAGAAGTCCTTTCCATTTGCTGCAGGACATGAAAGTATAAAGAAAATTGTATTCTTGGATATTGTCTAAAGAGATAACATAGTTGTTTTTCTTTAATGTAATTTTTTATTAGTAAATGAAGATTTAAATAATGTTGTTTCATGACCATTGTAGTAGATAATGTTGACAAATGACAATCCTATTTTATTTTGACCTGCTTTTAATTTTATTATGGAGAATCTTAGTATTATGGACAATACATGCAATATAAATGGTTTGTGGTTTTTAGATATGAGCAATGTTTCAGCTTCTTTTTGTGAGATTTACATATGAGCAATCTTTGAGTGAAAGTGTGTTATTTCTCTGTTAAATGAATTAGTTTGAAACTTGAAGGGCATTCTATGCTTCTTTGTAAGAAGCTTTAGTTGCTTCAATTTTAATTGCGGTTCACTGACTTCTGGGTTGTTAGTCGATATGAGTAATGTTTGAGCTTCTTGTTTGTGAGATTTAGATATGAGCAATGACTGAACGGACTGTATGCAAATTTAATTATTCTGGCTTATTTGCATCGACGTCCCCTTTTTGCCAAAATGTAGTACTCCTTGATTCTGGCTTACCTGCACCGATGTCCCCCTTTTGCCTCTCCTTTACCGCCCCTTGTAGGGATGCATCACCCCCTTTCTCTTCCATTCATATTCACAGAGGACCTAGAAAACACAGAGTATAGTCATGATGAATGTTGGTTGGAACCATGAACATATCTATCATCAACTCAGCAACTTGAAGATGTGGATCCTCCTCAATCACTATGGGTGACTTTTCTAATAAGTATGACCAGCATCTTAACTTAAGTTTGTATTCCACACACAAGTTATTATGAAATTCTACATAAATAATATTCTAGAAAAAGTAATGCTTCTAATGCCTTTCTATTCTACACAAATTGATAGGTTTTCAGTAGTCAATTCTTGTTTCATCTTCTGCCATGCATTCGACTGTGAAGGTGAATAAGGACAATTTTGTTGGCTGATGATACAAGTTCGTTAGCTCTCAACTCTTCCAGGTATGTTATGGTTATGCTTGTGGTTGTGCAATTCATATTACATACTATTAGAGCATCTGCTTTTAACTTTTTTTTACTCTGTTCAGAACGGAATACCAGCTATAACTCAAATTGCATTCAACAGGTCTGGATTTCTTTATCAGAATGAGAAACACTGAGACCATCCAAAGAAAGAGAATGTTTCTAGAGTTTCTCTTAACCATGGCTTTAACTTCTAGGTATATTCCTGGTCTTTTAAACTTTGCAACCCTAATTCACCTTTTCTAGAATTAATCCCTCTACCTCAGTTGTAGAGGAACCTTTTTCCAGTACACCTCTTGATTTCAAAATCGTGCTCTCTATTAAAAGCTTATGAAAAGTATTTATAATAGACCTTACCGTGACTTCTTGATGGATTTGATTCTAATTTCTTTAACTCATGCATTCATCATTCTATATTTAATCTTCAATTTTGTATGCTTCTTGTTACAATAACAAATATCACTGTTAGATGCCATCTACCAACTCAAAGGTGTGAAAAAGTGACAAAAAGAGGATATGTTACATGATCACTACATGTGGAAGCAAGGATGATCTAACCATTTCGATGACATTTTTCCAAGGTTGGCCCTCAACATTGGGTTCCAGATTCTAATCATGTATGATAATGGGAAGTGTGGAAAGAGTATCTCCTAATGTCCTCAAACTATAGGTATTTTTCGGTACATGTATGGATGACTAAGATAATATACATTTGCATTGGAAAATTCAATTCTTAAAAATATAATTATGATTGATTTAGTAAGGTATGCCTATGATCTAATCGTAAATTTTGTTCTTTATTTTTCTATCTAGATTGCTGCAATGTATAAAGAAAATATTTCTGAATACATTTTATACTAATGACAACTGTAAAATGTAGATAAACATCATAGTGCATGTAGAATAATATCCCTCCCATTCTCGTAAAGATTGTAATATTCACCAAATTCAAATTGTTGATATTATTTCTCAATATTAGTCAGAAGGTATGATTGATCCTAGGATGATTCCTCCTGTGGGATCTCTGGGTTTCTTGATCCTGTGTTCAGAGCAAGTTTCTGATTGAGCCTGTTTGGTCTGATGTCTTTGTTTTCTACTGGTTGATCATCATCATTTTTCTACTGGTTGTTCCACTCTTCACTAGAAGATAAAAAATGGTACAACTACTTTCCAGTGTTATTTCTAGTACTACTACTTTCCAATACTACAACTCAAATTATATAGACAATTGACATGCAATTGACTAATGATGCTACTAATGTAGAAAGACCAGTGTATATCCTAGATATAAGAGTTTAGAATCTTAGAAACAATGGTTAACAATGGTGAAAGTACTATGGAAGCATCATTACACTAGGATGCAACATGAGAACCTGAGAGTTAGATGAGAAGATATTGTCCTGAATTGTAACAGAACTTCTTAAGAGAGGGAGAATCTGTGAAGACCTAGACCTAGTCTAATCCTTTAGCATGTATGTCATATTAACTATAAGCTTACGCGTTGTAACTATATGGTTATGACTACTATCATAGCTTTTTCTTTAAGGTCCTTTGTGTAAATCTTACTTTTTTGGGTACATTTTAGTAATTTGTGCTGAGAATAGCTCCCAATTTCTCTGTATCTTTTTGACTTGGTTCAAATAAGCCAAGGATGTTTCAATCATCATCTAGTCTTGTTTCACTAGAGGATGGTTGTTGAGCACCTACCAATGGAAGCTTGTGGATGCCTAATAGATGAAAATAGAGAATTCATGAACATTAGACCACCATTAGTGGAAAGGGGCGTTGAAAATTGATGAATAGTGGGAGATCCTGAAAAGTGCTAAAAATAAAATTCTAGGAAACCAGTGAAATTTTTTCAATGAAACTAGTTATATCAACCAATAAAAAGAAAATTAGTTTGATCATGGGTAGAGGTTGAATAAGTTGTTAACTGATGAAATCAAATTCACCAACAAATGAAAATGTAGTTTTTGAGAGTTGATGGAAGTATTGAGATGATAACTAATAAAGGTGTTTCTTTTTCACATCAGTGAATTTTTTTCCTCTGATGAAAATCTTGTGAATGAGGATTGGTAAAACGTTGTCCAAGTTGTCCACCAAGGACTACACTAGGTTTTCGACTAATGAAGATATGGGTATTCTAGTTGATGATGTACCTAGACTTCTCTACCGACGGTAAGGCTATATTTAGATACCAATAGACAACAAGTGTCTATTGTAAACTAGAAGGATAGGAATTTCTTATTATTTTTGTTAAGAGAAATATTTTGTATTACTAGAAGAAAAAATGAATGGAAGAGTTAGTGCACGCTTTTATAAATTTGTAATCTTTTCTTGCTAGTTTGGGTTTTTTGATTCAACTTGTTGGGATTTTTCTTCTAACAAATATGAGGTTGAAATACAAAATGGAAGATTTAGAATGCCTTATTCTACTTTGTAATGGGGACATGAGAGTTCTATACTCATCATTAATGTTTGAAGTGAACCACAACAAGGATTTTTGTTTTGAATTTTTTTAGGACTTGGAGATTGTGAGAATTAATAATTTGAAGTGTGATTAATCAAGGTTTAGGCCATGTGGTTCTGTAATGAGTTCCTTGGTTCCTAAAAAGAAAGAAGCATGATATTTGCCAAGTTTAGGGTGAAAAATCTTGATTACTTATGTATTCTATGTGTTTTATTTTTATGAGATCATGGTAAATTTTTAGATGATTTATTTCTACTTGTGCATAACTTGATTGATGCAGTATTAAATTGTTAGTCAATATAATTCACCAAAGTGGAACCAACAAGTAGTGAGGAGCCTTGGACATTGTGAACCATCCTTAATGCACATGTAGATTGTGAAAAAGAGTTTTTTATGCTTAGGATGAAGTCCAAGTCATGAAGTTTCAGAGTGGATTGGACCCTGAGGGTAAATATAACAAAGGTTAAGGGAATCTCCATAGAGGTGGAAGTGAAACCCCAACTTTCTTACTGAGATGGAGCTATAGTATAGCAGTGAAGCCCAAGAATTGTTTATGATGAAAAGAAATGAGAAATGTTCGTGTGAAATTATGAGTTACGATATGGCCTATCCTTGTACAATGGTTGAAAAGGGTAGAGGAGCTAACAACCCTACCTATCCAGAGGTGGAACTAAACCTGTGTTTATCTTAGGGTTATCGGCTACCCATGCTTTGGAAGTTGTGAGCATGCATATGATCATGTTATAATGATATCTGTCTGATGAGAAAAAATAAGATATATCTGGGGAAAAATAATATAGAAAAATGATGTGATTGATTGAAAAATTCCTTACACCATCATATATAGATTGTTGTATTAATTCCTATTCTGATCTAGTTGTTTGATTGCTAATGTAGTGTATATAAATTTGAATAGTGTGCTTATTTGTTGACCTTGTTATATTATTCACTTAGACATTGGATAATGAACCAATGAAAAAAAAAAAAGGTTCTAGAAGCTGGGAACTTGCCAACCAACCATCCACTCTACACATCTGAGTTGTATATATAGCTAAATCTTTGTTCTGTTATGTCTAGCTTTGATGGTTCATATACTAGAGATTTGGATGAACTTGTAGAAGTTTACTATGTATTTTGTATCTAATCATGACACTGGTAAAGAAGGCTTGTATGTAACATGAACATTTCTTTGATAGAGATGCAATGTAAATTTCTTTTGTGATGAACTAATGCACTTTCGTTCTAACTATAATCATGTTACTAGTGAGATATTTTGCTTGATGACTTTATGGATAAAATGGGCTCATGATTAAGAAAATTATTGTATTTTTTAGATTTGTTATCTCTATGGGTTTAGTATGATATTAATATCAGGGACCACTATCAGCATTAAGGGTTTGGTCAGTTGTCTGGGATTGGGTTTCAATAGTAAATGTGCAAGTAAAACTGGAGTGGATGGGGGGCTTTATAGCAGCATAGAGTTCTAGGTTAATGGTTTTGATGGTGTTTTTTAAGTGGCATGACAAGAGGGAAAACTAGAGGCTATGATCTTTATGGTAAAAGAGTCAAATGAAAAATAATCCCATATGACTCAGACTACATCAGGGAGAGGGAGAGAAAGGAAAGAGTTGCACAAGGTGGGGAGGTGATACAAGGGCTGGAAAATTGTGGAAGTATTAAGGGTATTTTACTTGACTTTCCCAATTTGGGTTGAGGTAAGTGATGATTTCAGCACTATCAGATTGCAACCTTGGTCCCTTTTACCATCCATCTATGCTATGTTAAGGATATTCAGTTTTAATATTATCCCATGCCACAGTTCCTGATGAACCTTCATGTACCCCTTCTCTACCACACTTGTTGTTGCTTCTCACTAGGCCATAGGTTTAGCGAGATTCTAGGTTTCAATTCAGAGATCATCCATGGAAGGAACACCAAAGGGCAGATCACTATTGGATGCCATCTACCAACTCAAATGTTTGAAAAAGTGATAAAATGAGGATATGTTACATGATCACTACAAGTGGAAACAAGTATGATCTAACCATTTCGATGGCATTTAATAGTACATCTAATAGTACATCTTGTTCTTTATTTTTCTATCTAGATTGCTGCAATGTATAAAGCCACTATTTCTGAACACATTTTGCACTAATGACAACTCTAACATGCGCATAAACATCATCATGTTGAGCCGCTTTGATACCAGTTTGTCATCCAACCAATATCAATGGTACCAATGTACTGTTCATCAGTATATATGCAACATTGCAGCCACAAGTCCACCTCCATCACATGTTACCCACCATCTAAAACCATATCTGTAGCTGTATATGAATCCACTATGGCCCAACCATGCTATAAAGTTGCAATTAAAACAAATCCTACAACATGTTACAGACCACCTCTACAAACCTCCTACATCCACACCAAGAACATTATCATCAAATTGCAACCACTATCACAACATCTCCACCCAACCAAATCACCATTATCTCAATCCATGACCCACCCATTACCTATTTCCAGTACTACTACTTTCATTATCATTAGAGCATCCCCAATGTGAACACTTTGTTTCTTCATTACATTCCCACCTCCACTCCACCTTGTTTCTCAACATGCCTACCCCATTCCCACCAAATGAAGCAAGTGCCAACCCAACCACCCCACATAACCATAGAAAAACACCTCATCTCCCTACTACAGAGCAACATGATGCATCACCACATCCATCATCCTCGAAACATTGTTGTAATAAGACACTGGTGTAATATCATACATCACTACCACTCCACTTTCACAATTATTGCTTTCAGAGCACAAATGACAAGATATCATACTAAGAATTACCACCTACTGCTAAGTTGCACCTCCATATAAAATAGACTAGTGGCAGTCATCCCCTCCAACCCCATTACATCCCCACTTCCGCATTTCAGACTAACAACTTCATCTTGTTAACAATCCCAATAAGTAGCACCCCACCTATCTACAGACCACAGTCACAACAATAATGTTGTTGATGGTCAGTGATGCATTCACCCACCAACATCCGCCTATAATGTTTGTGTTGAAACTAATTTCTAGGTAATTTTCAAATATTTTTATAGTCAATTTCCTTCTATATCCATATAGCAGTTAGTTAAAGTTTCCATCATCCAATTCATATTTTACTGAAAACTTTAGTAAAGAATAGAGAACCTTGCAGGATGTAACTAGATTAAAGAAGAAACTAAGATACTACCTATAGACACATTGCACTTCTCTTATCCTTAATGGGAGGTACAATTCTTGCATATATCATATGAAGATTAAATGGCATTGACAAAGCAACTATTGAACTGAATACACACCCAAGCCAACACATGCACACACAAAGTGATGTCTAGACTTTGTTTGGTGTGTCTTGAACATTCTATTTTTACCTTTATGCCAAATACAGAGAAAGGTAAAATAAACTCATATTATAAAAGAAAATGTTGTATGCATATTCATACGAGTAACTTGAATACTAACATCAACATAGGTCATCCTATATCTGAAACGTAATGGTTGACCTCTCTTTACTCATCTTATTCAAGAGGTTGTGATTTGAGGCTTACATATCCTAACGTTGTGTAAAATATCCTACTTTATAGAATGTAAAACATCCTTGTCATGTTGATTTCCACCTTTGTTATCCCTTATTTTTGGTATAGAGGTTTGATTTTCATGACAAATGGCAGTGAAAAATTTGAGACTCCAACTATTACTGACTAATGGCAGTGACATGGAGGATGTCTAGAGAATAAAGTACATGACTACATGTTATCCATTATCCAGGTAGGAATCCTATCTAAAGTACAAGAAAATACTCCTATCTATGTTCGATGCATTCTTGTAGTTTATATCTTTGATAACACAGAACTTGTATTTTTTGACAGGTTTTCATGCACAAGGACATGTGTGTTGGCTAAATGGACATCTGTAAATCCCTTTGTTTTGATAATGACAAACATTTCATTCTTGTTAATCTAACGTGCTACTTGAGTGTGCAGGAACAAGGTGGATGACAAAGTATTAGGGAAATCCATATGCTTACATATTTATATTTTCATGAAATGTAATCGCTTTGTAAAAACTTGTACAAATATATAATGTACAAGTACTTAGATTTCATGTAAATCAAGTGTTAGATTCTCCCTAGCTAAACATCACATTTAGATAGTTCATCCCCTTGAATTGTGTCACATATGCACACTCATACACACACTTAGTGCTTTAATTGGAAAAGTGAAACAGGGTCAATCTCAGTCGACTAACTCCTCGACCGAGACACTCTCGGTCGACAATCTTCTCGACCGAGAAAGACCCAAGTAGCCGTTAGACACAGCTGACAAGGTGGTTGGTAGTTGGAGATAAACGTTGCATACACTTGATCCAGAGAGCCTGCCTGTCGACAAAAGTTCGACCGAGTAGGAGTCTCGGTCGACTATTTCTCGACCGAGATGGTCTCTGACAGCAACTGCAGAATTAATTATTTAGCCGCTACTAAAGCAACAAACTTGTACCTAACGGCTAGTTAAGCACTTAGAAACCCCTAGAAGGTGTCTAGAACGTCCTTAAGCACTTGTAGGACATTCCTATAAATAGGACATAGCTTAGGACACCCAAAGATACTAATTTGTTAGATTTAAATCTTCTATATTTCTTACCATTGACAATCAATGCCTCTTCTCCTTCCTCTTCACTTGACTCCTCACTTTCTGGTGTGATTATCTTTGAAGCTTTTAGAGCCACATCCTTCTTCTTTCCTTGTTGAAGTTCACGTTCTCTTCTTTCTTCCTCTTCTAGAGTTGCTTCATGAGCTTCTAGATTTCCAATGAGTTCCTCCATTTTCAGCCGAGTGAGGTCATTAGCTTCTTCAATGGCTGTCACCTTTGGCTTGTATTTAGAAGGAAGTGATCGAAGGATTTTTGATACCTGATCTTCTTCAAGAACAGTTTTTCCTAGGGCATTTAAACCATTAACAATAGAAGAGAATTTTGCAAACATTTCACTAATAGATTCATTTGGATCCATACGGAAATGTTCAAACTTTTGTTTAAGCATGCTAATCTTAGAATGCTTGACTTGAACTGTACCCTCATAAGTTATGGACAGTCTATGCCAAATGTCATAGGCTGTGTCACCGTTTGATATCCTATTAAATTCTCCTACTGAAATTGAACAATATAAAATGCTTACAGCTTTGGCATTCATTTGAGCCAACTCTACCGTGTTTGCATCCCACTCTGCATATTGTGTTTGAGGAAGCTCGTATGGGGTTGACACCATCCTCCATAAGTCCCAATTGATGCCTTGGAAGTAGAACTGCATCCTTCTCTTCCAATATGTGTAGTTTGTTCCATCAAACGTCGGAGGTCTAGCAACAAGTATCCCTTTAAGGTTAAGGTTGTTGAGCACTCCGTCCCCCATTCTTCAAGACCTTGTTAGGGTTCCTTGAAGCATGCTCTGATACCAATTGAAAAACACTAGAGGGGGGGGGGTGATTGAAATCGAGCACAAAGACCAACGGAAAACATAATGTCCGGTCTAGAAGCAGTTAAGTAAAGCAAACTACCAATCATGGCTCTATATAAGGAATCATTAATAGGTTCCCCATTTTCATCCTTATCAATTTTAATAGAAGTAGCCATAGGAGTAGTAGCATGTTTGCACTGATCCATCCCAAAACGTTGTAAGAGTTCTTTAGTATACTTTTCTTGGCTTATAAAGATTCCGGCAGACGTTTGCTTAATTTGAAAACCAAGAAAGAAAGTTAGTCAACCCATGCATTCTCATTTTCAAGCAGTTAAATGAATTCTTCGATACTTAGCAGGCACTACATGTTTTGGTTTATGATATCCAAAAGGACAATCCTTAGATTTTAAAGCTTATACTGATGCAGATTATGCTGGGTGTCGACTTTTTCGCAAGAGCACTAGTGGTGGTTGTTTCTTGTTAGGGAGAGCTTTAGTATCTTGGTTTAGCAAGAAACAAAACACGGTTGCTCTCTCTACAACCCAAGCTGAACCACAACCCACATCTAGGCTTATTAAGGATCATCCTCAAGAACTAATTATTGGAGATCCTAATGATAAAGTAAAAACTCGGTCTTCCTTTAAGGATGTTGCAAACATGGCTTTTGTTTCTATCATTGAACCTAAGAAGATATCTGAAGCTCTTAAAGATGATTATTGGATAATAGCAATGCAAGAAGAATTGAATCAATTCACTAAAAATGATGTATGGGATTTAGTTCCTAAACCACAAGATAAACCGTCATTGGAACTAAATGGGTTTTTAGGAATAAGCTAAATGAGGTAGGAGAAGTAATAAGGAATAAAGCTCGATTAGTAGCACAAGGATATAATCAACAAGAAGGAATAGATTTTGACGAAACGTATGCACCAGTAGCTAGACTTGAAGCTATTAGAATGTTGCTAGCTATTGCTGCACATAAAAACATCAAACTCTACCAAATGGATGTAAAAAGTGCATTTCTAAACGGTATCATTCAAGAAGAAGTATATGTTGCTCAACCACCCGGTTTTGAAATACTGGAAAAAGGTGACTATGTTTATAAACTTAAGAAAGCACTTTATGGTTTAAAACAAGCACCTAGGAATTGGTATGAAAGGCTCAAGACATATCTTTTTGATAATTGTTTTTCTATTAGAAATTCAGATTCTACTTTATTTTTCAAAACATATACATCTAATTTCCTAGTTGTGCAAATATATGTTGATGACATTATTTTTGGAGCTTCTAATGATTCGTTGTGCACACAATTCAGTGACATTATGCAAAAAGAATTTGAAATGAGCCTCATGAGTGAACTAACTTTCTTTCTTGGTTTTCAAATTAAGCAAACGTCTGCCGGAATCTTTATAAGCCAAGAAAAGTATACTAAAGAAGTCTTACAACGTTTTGGGATGGATCAGTGCAAACATGCTACTACTCCTATGGCTACTTCTATTAAAATTGATAAGGATGAAAATGGGGAACCTATTGATGATTCCTTATATAGAGCCATGATTGGTAGTTTGCTTTACTTAACTGCTTCTAGACCGGACATTATGTTTTCCGTTGGTCTTTGTACTCGATTTCAATCACCCCCCCTCTAGTGTTTTTCAATGTGTGCATGCACATGCACACTGAAATATGTAGTTATACTGCACTTGGATGATTCTTTAGGTGGATCTCTGTTGGTTCAGACTTGAAGTTTGATGCTCAAAGGGATTTAGATGATATTGGAGCTACCTGTATTGAAGGTAACTCCTATGGTATAGGGTGTTTACATTCATTATTTTGAATCATGTTTTCTTATCAATTCTTGATTGTATTATCTACTTTTGTATTCATCTTCTCCATATTTTACTTACTTTTTTATTATCTTCGGTGACCAACTATGAATTGATTCATGGTGGTTGCAATATGAGAGTAACCGATGCAAAATATGGTGATCTAGTAGCTGAATACCACCTTACAACTCCTATTCGACCGCAAATCAATTCATTTATGGAGGGTTTTAATGACCTGGTACCCAAGGATTTGATTCTATATTTAACGACAAGGAACTAGAGTTTCTTATTAGTGGATTTCCATATATTGATTGTAACTATATGTTGTTTGATATATGCATTTTGCAGTTGTGTGGTTATATTAATTTCTAATTGTCTTATGGTTTATTGTAGTGGAAGATTTGAGGGCAAATATAAAATACTCCATCTACAACAATGCATCACCTATTATCCGGTGGTTCTGGGAGGTGGTTCAGGGATTCCACAATAATGTAAATCTATTTCCTGAAGGAGCTCTAAAGTCGACATGCTGAAAAGTAGGTAGTCACATCAGGGAAGAGACAAATCCAATGATGTAGAAGTTATTGTATTGAATAGAAAAATGGTGTATGAAAGTATAGCAATGGTGTTTTATTCAATATAAGGGTCAAGGTAAAATGTCCTCCCCATGTAATTTTCATTTGATTTAATTAAAAAATTCATACTTTTGGAAAACTGAGTTCGGCTGCAATTGGCATTCAATTAGAAAACCTGATAATGAACTGAAAATTGAATGACTAAAAGCCATAAAAATGTAGTAATACATAACTAGTATGTCATTAGTGGATTTTTTTATACACCATTACACTCAATAAGCATAGTTTCATACACCAACATAATACAAAATTGTGGCATTTGTATAAAAGCAAATTGATGGATAATGGTTTTTTTATAAATATCAAATGATGTTGTAGTGGTCTTTATTTGGCATTTATTGGAAGCCACTAAATCCAAACATTTAGTGGTGTTTACAACTTACGCTACTATCTTTCTAGTGGCATTGGTACTAGAGGCATTTTTTAAGTGTCAACAAATGCCACTAGACATGTTTAGTGGCATTTATTTATTTTTTAGTGGCATTTCTAAAAGGCCTCTAATGGGCATTTTTTCTGTAGTGCAAGTGGGTTTACCACAACAACCTAGATGAAAGCATAAAACTGGTAAGGAACAAAGCAAGGTTAGTGGCTCAAGGCTACAGTCAGTAGGAAGGTATAGATTTCCATGAAACATATGCACCTGTAGCTAGACTTTAGTCCATTCGTATGTTCCTTGCTTTTGCTAGTTATAAAAACTTTCTTCTTTATCAAATGGATGTTAAAAGTGCATTTTTTAATGGTAAAATTGAGGAGGAAGTGTATGTTGCACAACCCCCCCAGGATTTGAACATGATAACTTACCTAATCATGTTTATTTGTTGCAAAAAGCTCTCTATGGACTCAAACAAACACATTGAGCTTGGTATGAGAAATTAAATAACTTTTTTCTAGATCATGGGTATATCATAGGCACAGTAGATTCTACCTTATTTCTAATGCAAACTTCTAACAATTTTCTTATCATTCAAATATATCTTGATGATATCATTATTGGAAGAACTAGTCTTGATCTTTGCAAAGAATTTAGTGATCTTATGTAGAGTGAGTTCGAGATGAGCATGATGGGTGATCTTACATTCTTCCTCAGATTTCAAATCAAGCAAACTAAATATGGGAACTTCATCAACCACAAAAAGTACACAAATGAACTACTTAAGTGCTTTGGGATGGAGGACACCAAGCCGATGGAAACACCCATGTCTAACACCGCCAAACTTGATAAAGATGAATAAGGTTAGAAGGTAGATGAGAAGCTCTATAGAGTTATGATTGGAAGTTCACTTTACTTAATTGCCTCTAGACCTGATATAATGTTCAATGGCTACTTGTGTGCTCTCTTTCAATCAAATCCTAGGAAATCACATCTTATAGCTATGAAGAGGATTTTAAGGTACTTAGCCAAAACTCAAAATTTTGGTCAATGGTATCCCAAGTCAAGGGAGTTTACACTTATGGCTTATAGTGATGTGCATTATGCAGAATGCTTGATTGATAGAAAGTGAACAAGTGGCACTTACTTTCTCCTAGGATCATGTTTGGTGTCTTGGTTTTCCTAGAAATAGAGCACAGTGGCATTATCAACCACTGAGGCTGAATACACTATAGATGGGAGATGTTGTGCCCAGGTCATATGGATGAAGAAAATACTCCAAGACTTTAACATTCATTTGATGCTTCTCTTAGCTATTGTGATAATAATAGTGCAATTAATCTTTCTTACAATCCTATCTTGCATAGTAGATCTAAGCATATAGAGGTTCGCTATCAGTTTCTTTGTGATCACATTGCCAAAAAGGATACCTATACACACATGTGGACATGGAATATCAGTTCACGAACATTTTCACTAAACCTATAGATACAGTGCAATTTAATTTTATTAGATCTCAACTACTCATAACTTCTTTGAATCAATCTTCTATGCCTTCTAGCTAGTTTTCATCTATCCTACATGCTTTGCTAATGCTTTAATCACCCCTGCTTGATAATATGCTAAAATCAAATTTTCATGTTCTTTTTACCTTATTTCTCTCTTGATTTTGGCTTTTTTTTGCAAACTCTTGTTTTATCGCAAAATAGTACCCAATGATGAGTGATATTTCCTAAGTATGTTTATAATGCAAAATGGACTTGAAAAATAAATTTAATTAGCACTCTAATGGATAGAAATTAAGATTTCTAAAGTTGGTTCACATGGACCATCGGTCGAGTTATGAACTTGATCGGTTAATGGTCGAGTTAAATAGACAATCGATCAAATTTCTGAGTCACCAAACTCGGCGAATGACTGGGCCGTAGCAAATGTAACTTAGGTTCGTCCGACCTTTCTCCCTCACAACTAGAGAAAAATTGACCGATCCATCCTCCACCTCCTTCTTGTTCTCAACACTAGCCCTGACCTTCCTCTCCCTAGCCCTAGTTCGACCTAGATCAACCTTCCTTGACCTCTTTCCCATCAACCCTATGTGTGTGGATGGCTTGTAGTGGTGTTTCCCTTGTTTTTGTTCTCTCCATCCTTTAATTTTGTCTGTACTATGTTAAATAGGAGAAAGAGAGCTGCCCCATCCAGAGCACCATCTTCCTCTTCCAACTTGTGTCTCATACCCTTTGACAATACCTTCTTTGTCTCAAATGATTCTCTAAATAGGTACAAGGAACTCCTTCCTAGAAACCTCTTTCCTTTTGGTGTCCTTTTTGAGGCAACCCCACATAGATAAAAGGTCATTGATCAAGTAGTCGAGTTGTTATATGACCACCACCTCTCTGCCTTGAGTGTTGAACGTGCGTGCTACCACAATTCCATGACAAGCAAAAAAGCCATTCATGAATTCTATGCTAATTTACAATGGAATTATGACACTCTCATATCCCCGCCTAATGCTCAAGTAGTCATTACTTCCATGATATCTGGGAAGAAACTCCACGTCTCCCAAGATACCTTGAACATCTTTTTCTCGGGTACTAAGGAGACTAATACATGGAGAAAGGATTACCCTGAGTATTTTGATCAAGTTCACTCTGAGGCCTTGTACAAGAAATACGATATCACTCTTTATGATATTCATAAATACTTAAAGAAGCCTCAGTTTCCCATTAGGAAGGAGTGTACCCTTCCCTCCTTAGCCTTAGACCTCAAGAACCGCTTACTCACCTTAGTTGTTAATTGCAATATTCATCCCAAGAAAAATCAAACAAAATTGCAGAAAACACTACAGTGACTATGTTCTGTATCTTGAAGAACATCAGAGTCAAATGGGTTAGATATGTCTTTCACCACATTACCTATTTTGACTCTGGTAAGAATACATGTGGCACCCACTTTCCCTACCCAACCCTGATATGTGGTCTTTTTCAGACTGCCACTGGAAAATCCCTTTTCCATGACCTTCACTACAAACCTACATGGAAATGAGCTTGCATCAGTGAGGCTACACTTCATAAGTCTATTCCTATCCCTTCCTATAACACACCTAGAGCCTCTACCTCTACTCGTGAACCTCCACCACATCATCCTTCCTGACCTTCCTACACCTCTTTCCATATATCAAATGAAACTCTCATGGGTTACATGATACAACAATATTCATATAACCTTCATGTTTAGGGGGATATGCATCGGGATCTTTGTACCATCATGTCTACCATGAACATCTCTTAGGTAGACCCTTATCCTACCTACCATCCCTACCGAGGAGGTGACTATGCATCCTATGCATATGATCACTTTTTCCATGCCCATCCACCTACTGCTTCTGCTGCTACACCCTCTTCTATTAGGGGATCTACCCCTGATGTGCTACCTCTCCCTACTGGTCCTATAGCTACCCTACTTGCAATACTTGGTACTTCTACTCCTTTTCCTCAAGCCCAATAGTTACATGACCTTGGTATGTCGTGGGCTGAGCAGAATTCTAGGTGGCCCATTTGTGGTTTCGGTTCCTCGGTCGAGGAGGAGATGGCAGATCAGGCCAATGAGGAAGCCACTGTTGCTGATGAGTAGGCCTCTGATGATGATGGTGATGATGGTTCTGGTGATGAAGGTGATGTTGTTATCTCTGTTGCACCTTTAGATCGAGGTGATGACTATGAACCAAAAGTCTTTGTTGATGATGTTGATGATGTGGACATTGATGACCTAGATGCTTATATGTTTTAGTTTGTAGTCTATAGATGTTGATCATATATATCTTTCTAGACTATTTTGAACTAGAAAAATCTGGGCACATTTTCTGAGTTGTACTATATATCATCATATTTTCATCATTTTGGCTTGTAGTTGTTTCTGAGGACATGCTCTCTGGGTCATAATCTTAATCGTATGTACACATAATATTTGATTTACAATATCTCATGAGTTGGTTCCATGTTTACCATATTTTTATGATTACTTATATTGTTTGTTTCTCTCTTGTCTATATTTGGTGTATGCTTTTAGATTTCATGTTTTATGTTGTAGATGTATGTTTGGCTGTTCTTAGAGAAGACATGTTTCAATGCTCTTCTACCCACCTTCCTTTTTGATATTGTCAAAAGGGGGAGAGAAGTTCAATGTCTTAAAGCTCAAGCATATTTCTTTTATTGCCAATGTGATCCTTTTATTGTTCATTATATGCTTTATCATGTGACTTGCTAAAGGACCATATAGTATACATGTTATATTGTTTTGTGTAGAAAGACTAACTATGCATGTAAGAGTAAGCATAGATTGAGAAGGAGCAATTCACATTGTTAAAATTATGAATCCCCCTACAATTCACAACACAAAGGTATAACCTTACATAAGGTTTATCACTATCAACAAGGGGGAGAATGTTGACTTGAGATTTATACATTAACATTTTTTGATAATGACTTAACCATTCCATTCCTATGTATCTAATATGATTGTTCAAGATTGATTTTAGAATTTAGGTACATGAAAAGGATCAAATTACCCAAGCCCTAGCATGTTTAAGTTCAAGTCAAAAGCAATGCAAGTGTGTGTTTTGGAAAATCACTCAAAATGAACTTAGATTAATTTTATAATCACTTTTATTGATAATATGACTTATAACTAAGATGAGAAAAAATCGGGGACACTTAATTCCAACAGTTGGTCACTCAAAAATCAAATTAGAAAATTTGTCACAGGTTGTTTATTGGTCGAGTTGGAAACTCGACCGATCCAGTCATGAATTTTCTAAAGATGACCCATTGGTCGAGTTGCACACACATAGAACTCGATCGATTGATCAACTAAGAAAAATTGATTTTGACTCATCGGTCTAGTTTCCTAGAACAAACTCGACCGATAGTTTGAAAATTAGCTTTGTCACTTAGTGAATCAGTTGAGTTACCTTTATTGAAACTCGACAGAATGTATTATGCGGAAAATGTAGAAAAAGTGATTATAACCATTAGAGAGTTGTTTTGAGCGAGAATATATCCGTTGTAACTTGGAAAATGGCTATATTTCTCACTTAAATGATCCCTCACTCAAGAAAACACCCCTAGCTATAAATGGGACCCCTTGGAGTTCATTCCAAGTTTTTTCATTCATGCTATTCTAAGTCCATGTTATAGTTGAGTGTGTTGCAACTCCTTGAGCCCCTTTCTCTCTCTCATTTACAAAGAATTTCGTGATTATGAGTGAGTTAAGACAATTGTAAGAGAGCTACCTCCATGTTCTTATAAATCTCTTATTCCATTCCATATTCCTTGTGCCCTTTCTCAAAGAGAAAAGGTTGAAGCAAGCTACTCCAAGTGAAGATGAAGTTGGTGTTGTTCTTCTTCAAGGTAGAAGAATAGGTGAAGATCTTATATAGGAGAGGGAGAAGGGGAAGGCCAAGATTCAAGAAGAGTGGGTAATTCCTTCAAGCCCAAAGACTTGATGCAACTGTGGGCAAGTACTTATTGAAGTATGAAGACATCTTGATCAAGTGGGTTAGTCTTTGTGTACATGGAAGACTCTTGTTTTGAGTAGGCAAGTCCTGATATGTATGGTGGTCTCCTTGTATATCTTATGAATTAATATAAGTATACACAGATTGTAAAGTCCTAGAGGTTGACCTCTCTAGGTAGTGGATTGACTATGTCCTAGTTTGGAGATTGGAACCACTCTAAACCATCTTGTCCAAGTGAATGTTTCAATTTCTATCATCCGTGCTATGATTTCTTAGTTTGTACTTCAAAATTCTCTTAAGCTATTGGTTTTGATTGATACAATTTTAAGGTCTAACTTATCTTGTGAGAATTTTGAAGATCTATTCACCCCCTCTCTAGATCCCTAGATCCAACAACATCAACCATAACATTCTGAATTGGTTCACTTACATCAACATTGTTCACCATTTATTATTCCTCACAAGTACGACTATCAACATTTACTTATCTCAAAGTATAATAATCATCATGCAAGTGCATTTTGTATAGCCATGTATAACCCCATTGCAAAGGACATGGATTTTGATTTCCTTAATAGTACCAATTTCCAATTTGTTATTACAATTACATCAGCATGTATACACACATGCATATGCACTTAAAGTGACAATAGACAAATGACAGATATCTCTTGAAAACAAAACACACATTATACACTTCCATCTTAAGTGAGATTAAGTGTTCCATAAGGGTCACACCCAGGAATTATCCTAGATTTACTCTTAACGTGTAAATTTTGGATTGGATTCTAGGACAACATAATACATATATAATTGGATAAAATTTCTACTACTTGAGTCATTTTGTTCAATTGGGCAAGTTCAATCATCCATAAACTAGCCTATACTAAAAAAAGTTATTCAAATAACTGAATTTTAGGTTAGTTAATACATAAATTTGGATTAATTCATTCATCCATATACTGCATGTTAAATAAATATATAGGCATGTAACCCTATTATAACCCTAGAATGTAACATGTATTGTTTTCTAAATCAAAAGCTTCACAACTACTAAAACTAGGGCATTTGAATGACGAGCAAAGTAATTGATACACATGCATGCTAATGAAATATTTAGGAAAAATGATTAGATGAAAAGATGAAGAGAATAGGAGAAAGTAAATGAAGCAAAATTAACTAACAACAATTGAGAAAAGAAGAAGAAACAATGATAGAGTCGTGGCTAGCAGGGTCATTGAATAGTAGGACGAAACAAGGGAAGAAGGGCTTCTACAGTGATGAAGAAGAAGTACCATAATAGAAAAATCAGTGAGGAGAGAAGGAGGGTGAGATGGAAGAAGAAGTAGCACACATGTGATAGAGCAGAAGCAATAGCCCTCATGGCATTGATAAGGAGAGAATACATAAAGGAGAGGGGATGTAGTGGAGGAAGCATGTATTGAATACGTAAACAACTATGAAGTATTTCAAGGTGGTGGAAGTCGGGCCAGAGGTTAGGCAAGGTCAGGCGTGAGGTGGCCGCATCAAATAAGAATCAAATTTAACTGTGGAAAATGAATGGAAGAATTGTATTTTGTGGGATATAAGAATCCCTACTACATCGGTTGCATAAAAAATTTTCCATCGTAGGTAACATATGACTATTATGTTAATACATGCAAAACTAATGCAACACATCGATCTATTGTGTCGCTTTTGGTAGAGAATTGATGCTAGAACAACTAACATTTGTATTTTCTCCCTTCACATATATCACCATTTCCTTTTGGAAAGTGATGCAATAAGCCTCTTTGGTGGGCTTATTTATTTCACAGGTAGCATTGTGCTAAATATATAACATCATTTTTTGTTTCTTATTGAAAATATTTATAATATTGTTATAGACAAAACTATAGCATCAATTGCTTTGTGGAAATTGCCACAGTAATGATTTTTGGAGGGAACAATTTTCATGGTTAGCATCGTAGGAAGCATGTAATTTTGGTTTATAATATGATGCAAACTATGTTTTTGTTTCAGAGACTAGATTTCCTAAGAAACTTATTGGGTAGATATTATTTTACACAACTGAAGCCATGGCAAAGCGGTACCTGAATATTTTTCTCAATGAAATTGTTAGCATACGAGGATGATTGTTTTAATATAAGTTAAATTGCAAGTTTTTAGGATGCTTATAATAGTCGAATTGAGACTATAATTAATGGGTCTATAGAAAAAAAATGTACTAGTCAATTTAACTCCTCTTTTTTACAACCCCTCTTCTCTAGGAATCAATTTTTATTCGCACTTATTTATTGCACATACACCAATTTATACTACAACATACCATTTCTTAGCACCATACTATTTAAGGTATCTAATAAAATTCATAAAATTAGAACGACAAGAGTTCCGATATAGCCAAGAATCTTCTCATATTTATAAATCTCATCACTAAGAACATTGTGGTTAAGCTTGCTTGACCCAGGGATGTGACACACACAAATAAATAAACTTGACTAGCTCTCTTATTTTATTAAGAATTTTTGGTCAAATATATTATTTATTTCCCTTTCAAATTAATAAAAAAATATTAGGATTAACTAACTAATTTATTTCCTTAATGGTTTTATTTATACAAATTTACCAATTAATTAGGTTTACCCTGATTTGCTAATCCTAAAATCATCCTAAGTGCAGTGGATGAAGGGTAATATAAAAATATGAAATAACAAATAAAACTAATGAAGATGAGTGTAAATCAATTAATGCAGTACTTATCAACCAAATAAAGATAATGAAATACCAAATATTTTCAAAAGGTCAAATTGATGATGAAATTATATTCATATATCATAATTAGGTTTTCTAGAATTGTTTGTGTCAACAAGGATTTTTTGGACCATTCATTCAATTGGTTAAAATTCCTAACTTTGATCATGTTATTACATTGCAATATGTTCCAATGTCATCTTTCATTGTACCTTCTTTGTAATGCCTTCCCAGCCTGCTTGATGCATGCAATGAATATACCTTGTAGCCTATCAATGGACATTACTATAATGTGTAGATGACTTTCCCCTCTCCCTCATCTCTTCCACTCCCCCAAATTCAATCTTCACCTTCCCATTCTCCATCCCTTCACATAAACCCTACACACATCTTGCTCCATATTCATGCATCCTACAAGATGTTGGACACATCTTGCTCCATATTCATGCATCCTACAAGATGTTGGACTGAGAGAGAGGGAGTGTTTCCACCTATAATCATGAAGGTCAGCAACACCTAATGCAAACACCAATCACATATGATCTTAACCTTTTCCCCTCCTTGTCAACAACCACACCAAGCTTTTCATCCCCAACCATCCTTCTCTTCTCCTTTCTCTCTCCCAACCAAAACAAAATATCATCTCACCACCCTCGATAATATTAGGATCAAATTTGAGGTTCGATAGGCTCAAGTTCCATCATGGGTAGCACAACTACTAGCTCCATCATGTGATATTCATCCAGGTAGCCCAACAAGCACGGATGACGAGTCATTATGCAATAAACCATTCACCCTAGATATGCTTGTTGAATAGAGATATCCAAAGGAAGTTCTATCATGATCTTTGTATATCCAATTTTAGAATAGTAGTAAGTAGATCAGATCCAAAGAGAACGGATACAAACCTTAAAACTTAAGCTTGATATACTTTGTCAACTCGGTAACATACCCATATATATACATATATATACATACATATATATATATACATATATATATATATGTGTGTGTGTGTGTATATGTATATATATAAATATATATATGTATATTTATACTTATATATACGTATATATATATGCATATATATGTATGTATGTATATATATGTGTATATATACATACATATATATGTATATAGATGAATATATATGTATATATATGTATGTATATATGAATAGAGTCAGTCTAGAATACACGCGAGTGTATTCAGAGAAGAATACACTCAATTAGTTTTTCATGATGTAATATTTTTTTTTAAAAAATCCAATCTATTGATCTTCTTAAACATCTTGTGATAGCTCATATACAAAATTTGAGCACATTTGGACATTTATAGGTCCTGTTATGAAGATCACAAAAATTATTCATTTCAAATTTGTTTTGTGTGTTGATTTTGTTGCCCTTGGATGAGTGACTTACACTCATCCAAATGCGCTCAAAATTTGTATGTAGCCTAGTTATAGTATGACAGTGAAGATCAATGGTTTACATTTTGTAAAAAAAATAGTCTTGATATGCAAACACTCTAGAGTGTATTCGTGTGATATGTACATTTGAGTGTTTTCTAGCCTGACTATATATATATATATATATATATATATAAATATATATATATATATATATATATATATATATATATATATAATATATATATATATATATATATATATATATATATTTGAGTGTGTTTGTATGTGTATATATATCTATGTGTGTTTATGTATATACATGTGGGTATATATATGTATTTATATACTTATCATGATACTATGTTGCTTCATGTAATGTTTATTTCAAAAGATCTAATTAATATGATTGAGTACGACACCAATCCAATTAATATCTAGAGATGATTAGACAAATGTATGTCTTAGTCATAAATATTTATTATATGTATGGATAGATATACTTGCATATTTAGTATAGTAATAATAACCTTACCTCACAAAATATAAAGTCTTCATGTATTTCAATCACTATAAATCCAGATCATAAGCTAATTATATGTTAGATATCAAATCGATAATAATAGGAAAAGTGTACATACATGAATCATCCTTAAAATAAAACGTACAAATTTATCATATTCATCATTGAGTTCTTTTACTTATGAATATATACATGTGTGTAGTAAATTGGTAGATATATGTTTCTTACTCATGAGCCTAAGAATAGAACAATGCATCCAATATTAATGATATCTCAAAAAATGCTTGGAAATAAATTTAATTTCATGTATAGACACAACAACGAATGAGTTTATTAATGAATGAAACATATATTCTTTTTCATATTTGTATATATTATTTCTTTGATAGTATCCACATAAAAATTTCCAACTTCAAGTAGATTATAATGGTAACAACACTGGATAACTATATTATATTCGATTGGAGATGAAAACCTAGATATTGGTAACAAACATACCTTAGATAATACAATATTAATTAATAAGTTATTAGATATATGCACACACCTTTAATAAATATTTTGATTGCATAACATTACATGAAATAATATTATGGAGGACTAATATGTATATATAATGCTTCTACGTGGAGAAGGATGAATTGGTAATCTCAAATCTTGTTTATGAATATAATGATGGAACCATATTATTTTAGAAAAGTATATTTTGAATTTACCTCTTCTTTAAAATATATTAGATTTATTTTGGGACATCAATTCTATACATTGATTCCTCCACAAACGTTATGAATATCTAGCATCACTTGTATATGGGTCCTTTCACACAAACTTCCTTATTTTTGATGTGTGATAACCTGAATTTTTTTCTCACTGTCATTAGGTTAATGTACAACTTGACTCCTTTGATGATCTATTATGTTTAATAACCATCCAACCCTAAATTACATGACTATAGTCATTTAAAAAAACTGAATTGAATAAATGTCACAATATGGTTAATTTACTAAAGTTGAGTGCATAATTACTCTTGAAAGTGTATTTCTTAAATTGAGTTCACTCAACAGTATAATTCTAGACTCAAACTTTGTACATAAGAAGTACAGGAAAATTATGAACCAATGGTGACAATTTCATGCAAATCGGCGCTATAGTTTGGGAAAATGAATTTTACAAGTTTGATCTAGAAACATTGATTTGAAACTTTGGTTTTGATATATTAATGTGTCATTCATCGATCCAAGTCAGTTTCTCCCAGCCAATCAAAACATTATCTTTTATATCCATGGATTTCCCATGTCAGCTATCACCCGTCCTTGCCACGACCAACCAGAGCCCTCAGATCAGATGCACATCGATCCAGCTAATATCTAACGACCATGGGATCATCTTTCCCACCAGCTCCCATGGATGGGAGTAGGTGACTGGAGCAAAAACTCCACCACTTCTAAACCCCTTTTTCAACCTATAAAGTGCCTCCTTTCACTTCCATTCTTCCTCTTTCTTCTTCTCCTTTCTTTTGCACCCCTGTTTGTATATTTTTGTGCACTGTAGCCCCTCCCCAACTAATGTTTCTTCCTATATGTTGTTGGAATCCATGGTGGTGTCTCCACCACAAGATGATTTGGGGTGTCTCTCAGTCGACCTACTCAATCCAGCATCAAGGTGCCGATGGGTCTATAGCTGCCAAGAACCATCTCTGTCCTTTTTGAATTTGGGGTCAATTCACCACCTTTTCCCACCAATGGAGAGTCGGTGCCGTTGTCACAATGACAAAAGGAGGCCGCTCTCTCTAGCGGTGGACGGTGATGAACATTGACAAAAAATTTGGGGCAAACACATGTGGGTGTCTAGAAACAATGGTCAACCACATTGGGTTGGAGCCAATGCCCACTTAAAAGACCACAAACTACTTGTTGTAAGGCCCACAAAGCCCAACCTTGATCTGCCCCAAAACCACTCTCTTTATGGCTCTTGGATTTTGATGCAAGGGCCCTATGCCCTTGATCTGTGGTAAAGACTTTGAAAAATAATATATTTGTGATGTTTTATCCAAATAGGGTCATATAATATTCATTTTGAATGAAAAAACATGTACCTTCCTGTCAAAACACTTCCAAAACTTAAATCTTCTTGCCTTTCTATTAATACCCCTAAAATCATAATTTTTAAGTCTTTTTAATAACTTTATCCAATTTCAATGCATGATCTAAATATTTTACATACTAAATTGTGATGATAGCCTAATTTCAGTACCTTGATCGTCTATATACATAAATATTTGAAGTTTACCTATTCTTACACCCTTAAGTGACTCAATGTTGCTTAGATGACCAAAAATGAGCTCTTGTGATTAAGATCGCCTCTTTAATGCCTAACCTTGATTAAATGTGCCCCAAATCCTTATCTTTGACTGAAATGAGTAAATTTTGATGTATCTTGTACTAAGATTCGAATTGGACTATACTGTCACCCAAATTTGACTTGCTGATGTACTATGAACCTTGAAACATGTCTTTTATTGATACCTTGATGTTAAATATCAACCCTGGCTCTGATGTGGTTCTTTTATGTACAAAATTATCACATGGACCCCTAATCAGTAACCATCTTATCTTAAGATTTAAATAAATAATGCTATTCATAATATATCTCTAAATCCCCCATGCACTTTAATGCTCCATTAGGAACATATGATTTGGAAATATGATGCTAATGCATGACATTGATCTAATTTAGCTTAATCATGATATTTCATGTTAAACCATGATAATAATCTAAATGAAATGCTACCCCTATTTCTAAATTAGACCTTATTTTTAAATTTCATTACTCATATTGTAGATGGTTCACCTAGACCTAGACCTTAATGTTGATCTTCAAACTATGGTGAATAATGGCATGCTTGTTTGGAAGTTTGGGATTGTGTTTAAACTAATTGAAACCTAAAACTAGGAGAACATCCACATGACTCATATGATTCTTATATTATCAATCCCTAGTGATCTAAGACTCTATCTTGTTTATGTTTACATCATAGGTCCATGTTGTCTTGGGCCTTCTCTAAGTATCTTACTCAAGAATCATAACTCTGAAGGTACGTTTAATCTCCTGGCCCTACTATGATATTGGCTTGGTTGTATGTATGCTCATATGAATGCTTGGATAGACAATTACTTGTTTGAGCTACTTGTTCCCTATTATTAATATGTTCGTTTTGCTTGAAATATTTTGAACAAACCTTGAACATAATTGAACTTGTCCATTATACAAACCTTGTGTACCTGCTTTTATTCTCGGGGTAAGGGCACAAGGTAGCCATATTACTTGAGATTTCAAGATAATGTGGACCATGTCGATAAAAGGGTTGGCTAATATTGAGCACCCTAACGGACCCTTCCCTTAGGAAGCTGGTTAATGCCCATGATATGTTGTTGAGTATCATGGAAATACACTTAAACCACAATTTTTATAAAAAATGTCATGAAGTGTTTCATGCCTTTCTGCAATTTTTTTCTTATTGTGATGTTTCTAGACAAGCAACTTTTATTACTATTCTTAAACTACAGTTACATGGCTTTTAAAGCATACTCAATACACTCACATTGATATAGTTTTTTTATCAAATTTGTAGTTGCCAAATGATGATCCACTACACTCAAGACTCTAAGTTAGAAAATGCAATACAAATGGGTATACTTTAATATAGAAGTGGGTACATATCTCTTATCTCCATATTTAGTATCTTGTTATTTCTTGTTGTTACATCATTTACATATATACTTTCTATGTGAAATACTTGTTCCATTCTATGGACGAATGCCCAAGTCCACTTGCCTTTGACTATGTAGACATTAGGAGTGTGGACCCCGGGTAACAAATAGTTCCATGACAAATGGTCTTAGAGTGAAACACATAGGTCTCGATATATGTTCAAGGCATAAAACATCAGAAGAACCCAGGGAGGACTCAAATACTTTCTTAAAGTTTACAAAGTCTTCTAGAATCTTGTCTCTTATTTACGAACCACTTGAGCCACCCAAGTAGATGATGATTAGTTAGTATTCTCATCTCCTCATGTGATTCTTCTCACTTGACTATCAATCACATGATCTCTTGATTAGGGGTAGCTTATGTGTGGGGGGAAGACTAAAATTTGAAAGAGATGGTAAAAATTGAGTAACATAATGATGATGCCGCGATATGACCTGAAATTAAAAACTTGATTATGACTAATGAAAGAACTCTAGGAGTTAAGCACTGATGAATGACCACTCAGATCATGCTAACTCAAGTTTACCAAATCTAGACTAAATGCTTTCTATTTTTGGGGTAAAATGATAATAATCATGATATGATGAGATGAGGATTTGTACGCTATACCTCATAGTTTATGAGGTTCCTATTTGATTGAATCCGTGGTGCCCTATTCTTGACTAAGACTCAAACATTATTAAGAAAATTTCCCTTATTTGATATGTACGATGATTATTCCTTGAACTGACTATGATGTTAGACCCTCAAAATCATGATGAAGGACTATTATACAAGAGGTATTTCCTTATTGATTTCTATGCCCCTTGGTAATCTCAATTATAAGGTGATGGACATGCATCTCACTATTCCTCTATTTTTCTCTAACTCTTGGAATGCTCAATTTGGCTTCTCAATTTCCAAAATATACCCTTATCTTGATCATGAAAATCATGAAAATAAGATAACACAATGATGACCTTGATCTTGCAATGCATTAAACATGATTTCCCTATTATGACCTTCATCTTGCAAAATCTTGAAATATGATGCCCCATTCTGATCTTGATCTTGGATATAATGACCCAATGTTGTATGATATGATAAATAATACTCTACCTATTTGGATGTGCTTGATGGAACATGACTAAGGTAGACGAAACTTCTATATTAGGGTGGTAGTTGACTTATAACTCCCCTAACCTAGGACACACCCCTATTACAACTGTCACTAAATTTTCATCTTGTTGAATATTTAGAGTTTGATAAGGTAACCCCTTCCACCCGATTATGATTTCTTGACCTATGTCTCAAATAGGTTAGATCTATAATGATAGTGATACTCGATCTTGAATCTTGATTTTATAATGATCTCAAAATATGATGATGTAGATTATGGATAGTTGTTAAGTTCCTATAAAGATCTAGGTATACATCATTCATTAACCTTGGATATCATGATAATGGACTAGAAATTGATATCTCAAAATGTTGCCCGAGTAATGTTTGAAATGTTTCTCGATTGTTGTATATGGATGAATGATCACCTTTAGGTCAAAATAGCAATCTAAAATGTAACTTTGAAATGTTTGGACTTACAACTTTGATGTCCCAAACTTGACTCTCGATATTGAAGTGTGAAATATTGACTCATTATTATTGTTCTTGGTTTTGACTTGACTCCTATGATCACCCTATTTGGATCTTGAGATCACCCTTGATATATGACTAATGACTTTCATATTTCCTAATTTAAAAAAGATGAAATGATTATTATGTTTACTCGCCCGATTTATGACTTAAGGATGAGATCCATGTGGACTAGGGTGGGAACTTCCATTTATTTTGAGCACAAAATTATGATGTTAAAATATGATCTATGTCTCGAATTGTAGAAATATAAATTCTTGATCATGGATGTTTAACCCCACCTAGGACAATTAGAAGCTAGGACCCTAATTGTTGGGAAAAAAAAGTCATGATTTAATCTTGATTTGAAGATCTCTATTCATTTGACCTAAAAATGTAATATGTCCAAAATTTTAATCTATAAAATGATCTCCTAATTTCTGACTCATATGATGATCTCCCCAATTCAATGATTGATGAGGATGTACTTTGATCTACATACTCAATTTCTCAGTTGTGAAATAGTGTTGATGTTGAGGGAACACAAAGTGATTATTATATTCAATATGAAATCTTAAATCTAGATTTATGAATGTTTATTTTTGGAAACAAAATTCCTTTTAAGGTGGGGAGGATGTGATAACCTTGATTTTTCCCACTCTCATTAATTTAATGTACATCTTGACTGCATAGATTCTCTATTATGTTTAATAACCTCACCCACCGTGAATTAAAAGATTTGGTGTTACTTTGTACTCATTTGATGAAATAGAATTGAATAAATGTCATTAATTTAATGTACCTCTTGACTCCATAGATTATACTTTATATTTAATAACCTCCCTCACCCTGAATTACATGACTTGGAGTCAATTTATACTCATTTGATGAAACATAATTGAATAAATGTCACAATATGCTTAATTTTCTAAAGTTGAGTGGATAATTACTCTTGAAAGTGAATTTCCCAAATTGAGTGTCCTCCACATTATAATTCTGAACCCAAACCTTTTACATAAGAACTAGAGGAAAGTTATGAACCAATGGAGAAAATTTCAAGCAAATTGGAGCTACGGTTTAGGAGATATGAATTTGATAAGTTTTCCCAAGAAACACAATTTAAAACTTTAGTTTTGATATATTAATGTGCCACGTTATCGATCCGAGCTAGTTTCTCCTAGGAAGTCAAAATTTTGTCTTTCATATCCACATATTTCCCATGTCAGCCATGCCCCTTTCTTGCCACAACCAACCATATCCCTCGGATTGGATGGGCTTGGATCATGCCAAGATTCGATGACCATAGGATCATTTTTCCCACCTACTCCCAATATGGGAGTTGGTGGCTGGAGAAAAAAATCCACCACATTTAGACACCTTTTCACACCTATATAGTGCCTCCTTTAACCTCCATTCTTCCTCTTTCTTCTTCCCCCTTTTTTTGCACCATTGTTTGTGCATTTTTGTGCATTGTAGCTCCCTCCCCAACTACTTCTTCTTCCTATACCTTGATGGAATCCATGGCGGCATCGCCGCCACAAGCCAGTTTGGGGCTTCTCTCAGCCAACCTCCTCAAGCCAACATCAAGGTGCCATTGGGTCTACATCTTCCAAATGACTTTGGTCGACCTTTCTCCTTGAAGAATCGGGGATCAAATCCCCTTATTTCCCTACAACTGGCAAGTCGACACTCGCAATGGAAAAAGGAGGTCGCTGGCACTAGAGGTGGATGGCGATGAATAACGGCCACAAATATGGGGCAAATGCATGTGAGCATCCAGCAGTGGTGGTGAATCGAGTTGGGTTTGAGCCAATGCCCAGGTAGCTAACCACAAACTAATGGTTGCAAGAACCACAAAGACCAACCCTGCACTTCCCTAAAATCACTCTCTCTATGGCTCTTGGATTTTGAACCAAGGGCCCTCATCCCTTTATCTAAGGTAAAGACTTTGAAAAATCATATCTTGGTGATTATTTATCCAAATAGGGTCATATAATATGCCATTTTGATGGAAAAACATCTAACTTCTAGTTAAAACACTTATGGAACCTAAATCTTCTTGCTTTTCTTTTAATACCTCTAAAATCATAAAATCATACTTTTGAAGTCTTTTAAAGATGTTTATCCTATTTGAATGCATGATATTAATCTTTTATATACCAAATTGTGATGGTAGCCTGATTTCAGTACCTTAAACAATGACATGTGTAAATATTTGAAGTTTACCTATCCTTACACCCTTAAGTGACCCAATGTTTCTTAGATGACCTAAAATGAGCTCTTATGATTAAGATAACATATTTAATGCCTAACCTTTATTGAATGTGCCCCAAATTCTTATCTTTGATTGAAATTAGTAAATGTTTATGTACGTTGGACTAAGATTTGAACTGGTCCATACTATCACCCTAATTTGACTTGATGATGTACTTTGCACCTTCAAACATGCTTTTATGGAGACATTGATGTTAAATCTCAACCCTTGCTCTCATGTGGGTCTTTTATGTATGGAATGATCACGTGGACCCCTAATTAGTATCTTACCATGTTATCTTAAGACTTTAAATCCATAGTCCTATTTATATTATAGCTCTAAATCCGACATGCACTTTAATGCTCCATTAGGAACATATGATTTCATAATATTATGATAATGCATGAGATTGATCTAATATGACTTAATCATGATGTTTCATGTTAAGCCATGATAATAATCTAAATGTCATGCTACCTCTATTTGTACGTTAGACCTTATGTTTAACTTTAATTGCTCATAATGTGGATGGTTCACCTAGACCTAGACCTTAATGTTGATCTTTGGACTACATTGAATGATGACATGCATGTCTGGAAGTTTGGGATTATGTTTGAACTAATTGAATCCTAGGAATAGAAGAACATTCACATGACTCATATGAAGCTTTTATTATCAAACTGTAGTGATCTAAACCTCCATGTTGTTTATGTTTACATCCTAGGTCCATGTTGGATTCGTCCTTCTCTAGGTATTTAATTCAAGAATCATAACTCTTAAGGTACGCTTAATCTCTTGACCTTACTATGATATTTCCTTGTTTGTATGTATGATAGTATGAATTCTTGGCTACATAATTACTTGTTTGAGATACTTGTTCCCTATGATTAGTACATTCATTTTGCTTGAAATATGTTGAAGAAACCTTGAACATAATCAAACTTGTCCATTATACAAACCTTGTGTACCTACCTGTATCTCGGGGTATGGGCTCAAGGTTGTGCATCATACTTGAGATATCAAGATATGATTAACCACATAGATAAAGGGGTTGGCTAATATTGAGCACCCTTATGGACCCTTCCAATGGGAAGCTAGTCAATGGCCGTGATATGTTGTTGAGTATAATGGAAATATACTTAAAACACATTTTCTATAAAAGAATGTTGTTAAGTGTTTCATGCCTTTTCTTTACTTCTTTATTATTATGCTATTTCTATCCAAACAACTTTTTAAACTATTCTTGATTGTGGTTACATGTTTTTCATAGCATACTCAATGCACTAATATATTTTCTTTATCAAATTTTTAGTTGCCAAACAATGATCTGCTACACTCAAGACTCAAAGCTCTGAAATTCAATACAAATGGGTATACTTCAATCAAGAAGTGGGTACATATGTCTTATCTCCATATTTAGCATCTTTATATCTCTTGTTGTTACTACTTTACATATATACTGCCTGTGTGAAATATTTGTGTCATTCCATGGTCTGATGCCTGAGTACACTCACCTCTAGATATGTAGCCATTAGGATTGTGTGCCTATGGTAAAAAATAGTTTTGTGACATGATATTTCATCCATTTTTTAAACTTAAATATATTTTGTATTGAAATTATGGTATTGCATATTCTATTTTGCATGTGTGGTATCTGCTAGTCATTTCTACAAGTAGATACACCATATTTTTAGGCACTATGGGTTTAGTCCTCCTACAGAAACAACAAGGTTTTAGTCCTTCTACCAAGCACTATGTTTTTATTCCCCATGCCACAAGTTATATAATTAGAAATGAGGTTTTAGTCGTCCTTCCCAGCATTGAGGTTCTAGTCCTCCTTTCAAGCATTAGGGTTTTATTCCACCTATATAAAATATTTCTCATTACTCAAAAAAGGGAAGTATAGGACACAAACACCCATATACTATAAAGCCAAGAACACAAATACTCCACATATATTGTATATGAGTACCCACTTCCACTAAAAAATTGGTTTTATATTTGAGCACCCAAGTAGTCCTTTTTACAATGAGATAAAAAAAATAGGGCGTCACACTTTCCTTTCCCATGAAACATGGCATTTCTCTCTCCCCATACATCAATTTATATATGTAGACATTGTAATTTTAGTCCTCCTTCCATGAATGTAGGTTTTACTCCTTCTTTCCAATCCATATTTAATGAGAACTAATGTCTTATACCCTTAGTTTTCAATATATGAGTTCTAGTCCTTCTTTTCAAATCATGCTAGTCTTTATTGTAGTCAACATGCATTTCATTATTTACATGGGTTTGTGATGGAAAGAATCTCCAATTAATCTTGCACATGATATGTATGCCTCATTCTCTTGATAATATTTTTTTGTTTTAATTTCTCTTAAGAATAAATGGTATAGTTCTCTTTTTATTGGTAAAACTATTTTTTGTACTTACACTATAATAATGTCCAAATAATTGTTTATACACATACTCAATGGTTATTGATACATACTTTTATTCCCCTTTCAAGAAATTGTTTCCCTTCACTTAGATCCTCAACAACTTAAGGATGCAATGTTTGAGTATCAAGGTTTGGTGTAACAACACCCTCCCCCTGTTATCCCCAATTAAGGTGGACCAAGAGAGAAAGGGCCATCATAATAATTCCAGGATCAAGGTTTAGAAAATAACTGATAATAATTCAAAATTTAATTGAATTGAGATGAGTTTGATGACATTATAAAGATAGAATCTCCTCAAAGGAGTTACATAGGAATCTATTCCTTGCAACATAAAGTAAATCTAACTATCTATAATCCTCCAGAATGACTTTAAACTTCTTTCCTTTGGTGACTTCTTCTCCGGATGTCCATCTTTTAGATTAATTATAGTTTAATATAAAACAATGTGAACCAAAAATGCAATCAGTATATCGTGATGTACTGAGTATGTGGGGGAAACAAAATGTATGCAAATAAGTGTAACAACATAATCATCCATATCAACAATTATCAGTACAAAATTGAACATGAATTTTATATTCTAAATGCTCAACCTTTATCCTTCCAATCTATGTGGTGTTTCTTATCTTTATGGGAGACGTTTTATGAAGAACCCTCACTTTAGGGTTTGTTCCCTAAAATTGACATTGAAAACCTTCTTTTTGGGCTTGGTTTTATAAGTTGGCCTTCTTTTTTGGGCTTTGCCTATGGTGACCTTCCTTTTCAGGCTTTATCACTAGTGATTCCCATAATGACCCCTTTCAGTTCAGGTTCTTCAAGTCACCAGAGATATTTATTTAGGGTTTGAGAAATTTATATTTATATAAGATGATACTCATAGGGGATTTATAGATTGTAGGAAGTAAATAACAATCAAGTAATTTTAATTGCAATCAATTCTAGAAACGTCAACAAACACATAAGTCAAGAATGTGGGTATTCATAGGCTAACCACATATCTTTCTTTAAAGATGACTTAATTTCCAAGTAAATAAGAACATAAGTAACCAATCAAGCAATCAACCTATAATTAATGTAAAACACCCAAGCATTAGTATTGTGTTTACAAAAGACCCATTAAGATTGACTTGGGCACTAAGATAGGATTTCTAGGTCAAATTAGGGTTTCATTAGGGTTCATCTTCCCAAACCCTGATTATCATATTTGAAGGCCTTTTAACTTAGAAAGCCCTAATTTTGGAAACATAAGAACTTTTAACCAAAATTTGATCCATGATGTTCTTTTTATCCAAAAATATTAAGACTTTTTTCATTAACAAAAATTAATCAAGTAATGACCATGAATTTCAACTATCTTAAAAAATTGGGGGTTTTATATATTAAATTACATTAAAGATTTCATCTTTATACAATTTTGGAATTTGAGTGGTAATCAAGCAATGGAACCAATTTTATTGGATTACTATTTTGTATCAAAATCATATATTTTAATGCCATATTTGGATCAACCATTTAATTACTAGGATTTTCACGAAAGAAAACCCTTTGGACCAATCATAGCCTTCTACATAGGTTGTAGACGGATCCAGGGCATGTCTCGTGTGGCCATGGTTGAGCCAATCAGATCACACCATGTCAGTATCCCCCACTCACCTGGTCAAATGATAAAAAGAAAGGAAAAAGTCAGAAATGACCCTCACCTCTTAGCAGTGGACGTGGGGGTAGGAGTCTATTTTCCCCAGAGGTTATCTTCAACCTTGGGTCTTGTGAGCAACTCTCAGGCTAAGTCAACCTTGTCGTTGACATTACAAACTTTGATCTTTGGGCAGTAGATGACCATGCATATGTCTCTGCCTCACCTCGCCAAACTCGAGGGTGGCTTTCAATTGTGAGGAGATGGCCAAAGCAGAGAGGAAAGGAAGCCTTTCCCTTGATAGGGTATAGAGAAGAGAACGAGTGAGAGATCAAGGTTTAGCAATGATATTGAAGGTAGGGTGAGGAGTCTACAATCGAGTAGGGTCTCGTTGAGGGGTTTCTGTCCTCGTAGGGGATTTTTGTCCCTTTATATAGGCTTGGTTATGGAGTGTTGGGTTTCGGCCAAGAATTGTAATTTGGGAAAGTCTTTGTTTCCTTCCAAACTAGGAAAATCCTAGGATGTTTGTGTTAAAAATCATCTCCTAATCTTGATGGGTAGGATTTTTAGGTGTCCATATGAGTTAGAAAGGGAGGAAATCATAATTGAAAAGGACTTGTGTTGTAACTAGCTTTTTTTTATAACGGGACCGATCTTATTCATTAATCATAAAGATCCAAAGATACAAGGTTTAAGATAGCCTAATGTATGTCCCTAGCCTCCTTAGTGTACATGAAGTCACCAAGTTTTGCAAGCTTGGCCACCTCATGTGCCACCTTATTATAGGATCGGCTAACATGCCTAAAAGAACATGAAACAAAAGGAAGATGTGAGAGCGATAATGTCCTCAGAAATCATGCCTAGATGGTCTATTTTTTGCTCCTCATTTGCTAGCACTGAGATGAGGGTAATAGAATCTAACTCAATCTCGATATCATCCCATCCACACAGATGGGCTAGCTTCACGCTGTGCAATACAACCATGGCTTCAGTGACGTCAATATCCCAATGTTCACTTCTCCTTCGGCCAGATATAGCTATCATCTATCCCTCATGGTCACGCCCAACTACACTGATCCCTATCATGGTTCCTTCTTTGACTGCTGCATCTGTGCTAATCTTGATCACTCCCATCACCGGCTTCTTCCATTTCCTACTAGCAATGTTGTCATGTCCTTGTTGCTTTCCCAGTTCAACCATTCGAGCAATGGCTTCATCTTGGAGGTAGGCTGGCACTGTGCGTGTGAAGAAAGGAAGTCCCTTGCCACCCTCATGAAACACAATGTGGTTTCTGTATGACCACAATCCCCACATGACAGCTACTGCATCCGAAAAGTCTAGTTGAGAAAGACCATCCTTCAACTCCAACAATGTCTGTCTTGGAGACTGCAGATGTACCGAGGCAACTATAGTTGCTACGGGTGAAGAGCTCCGCTATTTTTCTGGCCTCTGTACAACAAAAGAGAATATGTTGGTTAGTTTCCCTTTCCTCATGGCACAAAGGACAAATACCATCCACATTACAATGTCTCTCCTAGAGTCTTCCCATAGTAGCCATACCTCCTGTAGTAACCCGTCATAAGAAATGGTCCACTTTCGGTGGCCAACAATGGTCCCGAACAACTCAACAGACCTACTCAGATGACACACGTCTTGATTCTAGAAACTCTCTCTTTCCCAAGAAACCCATCCAATAAGCCAATCTTGTGGTGAAATTTCCTTCTTTATCTGACCACCATAATGGGATATCTTATGGGAGTCTAGTGCTGATTGGGGTGTTTATAATCAGCTTCCCCATCTCAGTATTGAAGAACTGATGTATCACCTCCAAATCCCACCCCTTTAAGTGCTGGTCTATAACCTCTTGAACCATAGAGGGATGCCATGTAGTCATATCTTGCAAGGATGCCATATATTCATGAGATTCTTATAGCCACTTGTATTCCCATATTCTAATCTCACTGCCATTCCCTACCCTCCATTTAGTGACTTCTAGTACCATTGCCTTTATAGAACAAAGACTCCTCCATGTGTAGCTTAGATTGTACCCCCTAGAAGCCTCCGATATGGATGTGTTAGGGAAGTATCTTGCTTTAAGCACCCTGTATAATGGTGAGGATTTTTTTGTCAGTAACCTCCACACCTGCTTGGCCAGAAGAGCTTGATTGAAAACATGCACATCTCAAAAGCCGAGATCTCCATTCTTTTAGGCTTGCACAAAGAAGCCCAATATTGCTGTGAGATTATCCTCACTTTATCTTTAGCTCCCCACCAAAATCTTGCAATACAACTCTGAATATCATCAAGGATCCTTGTAGGAATATGAAATACACTCATAATATAATATGGGATCACTTGAGCAATAGCTTTTATCAACACCTCCTTCCCCAGTTTTGACAACATATATTCTTTCCAACCGTGTAGTTTCCTCCAAATCCTTTTCTTGTTGAAGCTGAAAACCTACTTCTTTGACCTCTCAATGACAGTGGGCAAACCCAAGTACTTGGCATGCCTGTCTACTAGCGCAACTCCTAGCTGATTTTTTAAGGCCTCCTTTGTCTCATGTGGCACTCCCTTGCTTAAAGACACCTCTGTCATCGAGAGATTTATCTTCTAACCTGATGTTTCTTCATACGGGCTAATTATATTAGCTAAATTCAAGCATTCGTAATGAGATGCTCTTGCAAAACGAATGTTGTAATCTGCAAAGAAAAGGTGAGAAATGCATGGTGTATGTCTGATAGCCTTGATTCCATGGATCAAGTTGGCGTTTACAACATGAAAGAGATGTAGAGAAATCCTTAGCCCAAATAATGAATAAGTATGGGGAGAGAGAGTCACCCTATCACACTCCACGTGAAGGCTTGAAGCTTTGAGTCCCGTCACCATTGATAGCAAAAGAATGGTTGACATATGTAACACACTCCCATATTTTTTGCCTCCATCTATTCCCGAACCCCATTTTCTATTGGACGTAATCAAGGAAGCTCCATTCTACCCTGTCATAAGCCTTGGACATGTCTAATTTTAGTGCTAGAAACCCCTTTTTATTTTTCTTTTCATGCTTCATCTTATGCAATAGCTCATAATCAATGAGTGTGTTATCCGTAATCATCCTACTTGGGATAAAGGCACTTTGATTTTTAGACATAATGCTATCCATAAATGGCTTTAGCCTATTAGCTAGAACTTTAGAGGCAATTTTTTCGATCACATTGCAAAAACTGATGGGCCAATATTCAGACATCTGGGTAGGTTTTTCCACCTTAGTAATTAAAACCACAAGCATTGAATTTACTGCATTGATATCTACATTCCCTTTCCACCACCCCTTAATATAACTAGAAATGTCATTGCCAAAAATATACCCGAATTTTTGAAAGAACATAGGTTTCATACCATTCGGACTAGGAGCCTTGTTGGTATGCATTCGTTTAAGGGCATCAAGGATCTCCACATCAGAAATATCTTTCTCCAGCGCATGGTTCATAGCATCATCTACCACTTCAAATATACCTATAGTCACTTTCGGAAAGCCAGATAGATTACTGTAAGAAAACATATTCTAAAAGGACTTCATAACAACCTGCTGAATATCTCCCTCCTCACTGTGCCAAATTCCATGTTCGTCCTTCATCCCCTCAATAAAGTTTCTCCGCCTATGGGATGCCTTATGATGAAAATAGGATGTGTTACGGTCCCCCTCACATAGATCATTTACATGTGCCCATGCACACCAGTAAGAATCCTTTGATCTGTGCCAGTGCTCTAGTTCTTTTGATAACTCATACACCTATCAAGAACAACTGTATCAGGTGGTTTTCTTTATTCCTCACCCATGAGTTTCTCCACCTCTTTTATTCTTTCTTTCATCTTTCTGAACTTCTGAGTTGACAATTTTGTAAGCTTTTCGTTGTAGCATAGAATCTTCATGTTTAAATCACCTTCCTCACTGTGGGTCCAAGAATCTCTGACAACTTCCTCACATTCACTCTTAGCCAGCCACGTAGGTTCAAAATAGAAAATTTTCCCTGACCTTTTCTGGTTGTTCTCTCACCCTCCAACATGAATGATGATAGGTGCATGATCAGAACTATGGATCGACAAGTGGATAACTTTACTAAATCCAAATGACTAACACTAATTGAGAGAATCCAAACCTCTATCTAACCATTCCTTTATGAGTATTTCCATCGTACGTCCTCTTTGCCACATGAAAGGGCTTCCCTTGAAACCGAAATCAAGCAGCTCACAACTGTCCACAACATCCCTGAATTCTTGAATCCACCTCTCTGGTTTAAGTGGGCCTCCCCACTTCTCCTCATTAGATAGTATTTCATTGAAGTCCTCAATGAAGATAGTTGGTAGCTTAGAAACACCTTTAACTCTACGCATCAGCTCCCAGGTGTGGTGCTTTTGGCTTTGATCAGACCAGCCAAAAATAGTGATATCCCTCCACTTCACCCCATTATGACCCACTTCAACCTCACATTCCACATGATGTTGGGAATAAATACAAATCCCCACTTGATTATCTCTCCACCATAGTCCCAAACCACATGACTAGCCTTCACTAGACAGACAGAATCCATCCACAAACCCACAATCCTTTTTTACCTATTCCAACTTGTTTCCTACTATTTTGGTTTCCACCACGAAAACCAAACTTGGATGTTCTCTCCAACACCTATTTTGGAGAGCCTGCTTTCTGTCAAGGTTGCCCAAAGCTTGACTGAAAAACACTAGAGGGGGGTGAATAGGGTTTTGTGATATTTTTAAAACAAATTCAACAAACAACCACAAAAATATTAGAGAAGGAGACAAGGCATTTAGAGTGGTTCCACCCTTAGAAAATACTAAGGGAGTCAGTCCACTATCCAATTGTTTCCAATTAGTATTTTCAAAGAAATTGTATTATATTACATCACAAGGATGTTACATAAGATACAACTACCTTCACAACCCTTAGGACAACCTTCACCCCGAAGTCGTCTCACCAATCTTGAAGCAGTCATCACTTGAAGTAACTTCAAGCTCCCCCTTGAAGTAGCCTTCCTCCTTGAAGTAGCTTCCCGTTGAGACCTTCTAGAAGTAGTCCAAAGGCACGCTGAGCTACCTTCACCACCGAAGAAGCTCCTACAACCTCCTTTTTGCAGCCTCCAACCTAGGAGTAGCAAAGGAGAAAACAAACAATAAAAGGAACAAGAAGGGAAGAAGGAAAAATACACTTTACCACTATAGCACAAGGCTTGAATCCTATATCAAGCATTTTGATCTCCTATCCAATGTGTATGAAAGTGAAAGTGCATTGGGTAGAAGATGCTAGCCTATAGGACATGAAATCTCAGCTTATGGAAATGTATTGCAAGTAAAGGATTGCTCAACTGCTCACACAAGTTGATTCTCAATTGCAAGTATGTGTACTCAAGTGGGTTTAGGTGTCCTATGGCATGTCATATTTATAGGAATGGCCTATTAGTGCTTAGGGACGTTCTAGACACTTTCTAGGGTATTCTTAGTGGTCAACTAGCTGTTAGGTATCCACTAATTACATTTGTAACAACTAGTTAATTAACTCTGAAAAGTGCAGACAGAACCTTTCTCAGTCGAGAAGTTTGTCAACCGAGTGTCTCTCGGTCGAGAATTTCATCGACCAAGGGTAAGTCTAGAGTAAGTGTATTGCAACATTCAACTCGACTCCCAACCACTTTTTCCCACCACGTCTAAGGGCTATAGAACATGTGACGTCCTCATATTTTTTTTTTGAAAACTTAATCTAATGTGTGATGTCCAAATTGAAACCTCACCTTTGTGGGAATCCCAATTTAAACACCCCAAACTAGTCTAAGAAGACGAAAATCAGAGGAAGTCAGAAGGAAATGATAGTAGCACATGCACATGAATAATAATAAAACCACAACACTTGTTCACCATTCAACATATAATTACAACATGAATTGTTACAGCATTTAATATTACATATTGAACATCAAACTTATACATATACATGTACTACCACTAAACTACAGGATCTTAAGACAACAGGTCCACCTATACATCAGCTCGCCATATAACTCACACTATACTAGATCTTCAAGAACACTTGTCCACAACCTAATGTCAGGCTTTGCTATTGTTCATGCTCTGGTACAACTTGTGACATCCTTGGATTTTCTAAAACTTAATCTAATGAAGAAACATCCAAATTGAAACCCTCACCTCAGTGAGAATCCCAAATTTATTGCCCCACACTAGGCTAAGAAGAAGAAAATCGAGGGAGTCAGAAGGAACAATCAGTAGCACATGTACATGAACACCAATAAAACCATACACACATGTTCACCATTCAACATATAAATAAAACATGAATTGTTACAAAATTTGATATTACATATTGAATAACAAACTTATACATATACATGTACTACCACTAAACTACATGATCTAAAGACAACAGGTCCACCTGTACATCAGCTAGCCACACAACTCACAATTATCCTGGATCTTCAAGAACACATGTCTACGACCTAAACAAAAGATTACATGTGGTACACGTCAGCACAATATTCAAGAATATTGTACTGAGTATGCCTATGTGTCTTTTATATACCTCTCATCATATCATGGGAATAAGATAAAACTAATACTTGGCAGCATTAAACAAATATAAGGAAAAGTGTATACTGGCAAAAAGATATTCATTATCAAGAAAGAGAACACATATATTTTAAGCACATTTCCATCATATATCTCGTACATCTACCCCCAAGGGCTTTGATGTTTTTAGGCATTATGATCTACTACCAAAGAGTTTGAGATCATTTAACATGTGATCTACTACTAAAGAGTTTGAGATCTAAAACATGTGATCTAGTACCAAAGAGTTTGAGATGACTTCACTACACGGTACTACCGAAGAGTTTAGTGATATCATATGATGGATCGAATATCTTACGTTTCATGTGTTCATAGCCATAAGTATGGAAAATCAAGCAAGATATCGTACAAGAACAATCATTTCATCCAATACCATATGCCAAGTATTTTACTACACATATAACACAAGTGTATTGTATAATAAGCCAAGTAAGAGGTAATGGCGTACCATGAACTAAGAGAAACTCTAATGAACACGATTAGGGTTAAGATGAGATGGAAGATGATGAGAATCTGATGACAGTATATGACCTTGTCTTAATCAGGGGTTGACAAGGATATAGTTGACATGAGGTATATGTGATGATTCGGTTTCTCCTGATCAAGGTATGCCATTACCTCTTACTTGGCTTATTATACAATATGCTTGTGTTATATATGTAGTCAAATACTTGGCATATGGTATTGGATGAAATGATTGTTCTTATATGATATCTTGCTTGATTTTCCATACTTATGGCTATGAACACATGAAACATAACATATCAGATCCATCATATGATAGCACTAAACTCTTTGGTAGTACAATGCAGTAAAGTGATCTCAAACTCTTTGGTAGTAGATCACATGTGTTAGATATCAAACTCCTTGGTAGTAGATCACACGTTAAATGAACTCAAACTCTTTGGTAGTAGACCATAAGGCCTAAAAACATCAAAGCCCTTGGGGGTAGATGTATGAGATATATGATGGAATTGTGCTTAAAATATATGTGTTCTCTTTCTTGTTAATGAATATCTTTTTTCCAGTATATGCTTTTCCTTATATTTGTTTATTGATGCCAAGTATTAGTTTTATCTTATTGCCAAGATATGATGAGAGGTATATAAAAGACACGTAGGCGTACTCAGTACAATATTCTTGAATATTGTGCTGATGTGCACCACATGTAATCTTTTGTTTAGGTTGTGGACATGTTATCTTGAAGATCCAGGATAGTTGTGAGTCGTGTGGCGAGCTGATGTACAAGCAGACTTGTTGTCTTAAGATCCTGTAGTTTAGTGGTAATACACATATATGTATAAGTTTGTAGTTCAATAAGTAATATCAAATGTTGTAACAATTCATGTTGCATTTATATGTTGAATGGTGAATATGTGTATATGGTTTTATTATTGTTCATGTACATGTGCTACTGATTGTTCCTTCTGACTCCCTCGATTTTCTTCTTCTTAGCCTAGTGTGGTGTGTTTAAATTGGGATTCTCACTGAGGTGAGGGTTTCAATTCGGACGTTTCACATTAGATTAAGTTTTAAAAAATCGGGGGATGTCACAGAACCAGCTCGAAGAATAGACTTAGGTGATTCTCGGTCATGAAGATGGTCGACCGAGTGTGTCTCAGTTGAGAAGTTGTTTGATTGAGAAAGTCCCTATTTTAGTGTGTCTAGACTTTTACTAAATGTATGTATTAAAGTGCTATTATGATGCTATCATAGGGGATGACCTATCTAAGTGTTCTGAGTGGATAGGGAAGATCTAAACGATTGATTTACATGATATCTAGGTACTTGTACATGATATATTTATACAAGTTTACATTTTGTTACAATCATGAAAGAATAAGACAATTTGAGCATATAGATCTCCCAAGCTTAGCTATCCACCATCTTAAATTCTTGTTCCTGAAATACTCAAGTAGCACATTAGATCCACAAGAATGAAATGTTTGTTATTTTCAAAACAGAGGGATTTTAATGATGTCCATTTAGCCAACAATCTCCCCCTTTTTAAAGATGACAAAAATTTCTAAATATAGATCAAATAAGCTTAAAAGCATATTGAGTTTCATACCAGAAGTTTACCTTGTGTATACCATATCTTGTTTATGGTATGTGTGCTTATTATTCCCAAAGAAGTATGGAACATAGAATCCAACTCTTTAGGGAATATAGCAACATTTGATGTAAAGCCCAAGAGAGTATGTGTGAAACTCATTGATTGAGTATTTAAGATTTATATAACTATTTCTCCCCCTTTGTCATTTCAAAAAGATAGCCGTTGAAAAACATGTTTTAAGACTCCCCCTTAATTGGTGCTCCCCTTACAGAAAGATAGCCATTAAAACGTGCTAAAAGATGTCCATTTACGACCATAATGTATGAATCAGATAAACAAACCAATTTTAAGGAGCACAAATGTCAAAGAAAACATCATCTACGGGAGTGATAAGTAATTTCTTTCATATGTTATTAAATTGATCTAATGGAAGTGGTTTTGTGAAAATATCATCCAATTGATCTTCCGTATCAACATGATGAAGGGATATATGTTTTTTGGAAATATGATCCCTTAGAAAATGATGACAGATTTCAATATGATTGGCACGGCTGTGTAAAATATGATTATGTGCCAAGTTTATAGCACTAGTATTATCACAATAGATAGGCGTAGAGGAAAATGTAAAACCATAATCATTTAAAACTTGTTGCATATAAAGCACTTGAGCACAACAAGACCCGGCTGCCATATATTCAGCTTCAGTGGTAGAAAGAGCAACTATGTTTTATTTCTTGCTAAACCATGATACTAAAGCTCGTCCTAATAATAAACAACTTTCGCTTGTGGTCTTTCGATCAATTTGACAACCAGTGTATTCGACATCGGTATAAGTTTTCAAATCTAAAGATTGTCTTTTAAGATACCATAAACCTTAGTTTGAAGTGTCAGCTAAGTATCTTAGAATCCTTTTGACAGCTTGAAAATGAGTTTGCATGGGATTTGATTGAAATCTAGCACAAAGTCTGACGGTAAACATGATATCTGGTCTAGAAGAGGTTAAGTAAAGGAAATTACCAATCATTTCCCTATACAAAGAATCATCAATGGGTTCCCCATTTTCATCTTTGTCAATTTTAGTAGAAGTGGTCATTGGTGTGGTAGCATGTTTGTAATGTTCCATTCCAAAATATTTTAAAAGTTCATTTGTATACTTCTCTTGGCTTATAAAAATCCCAGCAGGCATTTGCTTTATTTAAAATCTAAGAAAGAAAGTCAATTCTCCCATGAGACTCATTTCAAATTCTTTTTGCATAATATCACTAAATTTTTTACATAAGAATTCATTTGATTCACCAAAGATAATATCATCAACATAAATTTGAACAAATAGATAGTCGGATTCATATGTTTTGAAAAATAAAGTCAAATCTAAATTTCCAATTGAAAAACTATTATCAAAGAGATAATTTTTAAGTCTTTCATACTAATTTCTAGGTTCTTGTTTTAACCCATAAAGTGCTTTCTTAAGTTTATATACATGATCATCTTTACTAGGAATTTCAAAACCAGGTGGTTGGGCAACATATACTTCCTCTTATATTATTCCATTTAGAAATGCACTTTTTACATCCATTTGGAATAGTTTGATGTCTTTGTGGGAAGTTATATCTAGTAGCATTCTAATGGATTCAAGTCTTTCTACGGGTGCATAAATTTCATCGAAGTCTTTTCCTTCTTTTTGATTGTACCCTTGTTATGCCAACCTAACCTTATTTCTCACTACTTCCCCGACTTCATTCAATTTGTTACGAAAAACCCACTTAGTTCCAATAATGGTTTTATCTTGAGGTTTAGGAACTAAGTCCCATACATCATTATTAGTAAATTGATTTAATTCTTCTTGGATGGCCATTATCCAATAATCATCTTGTAGAGTTTCAGTTACCTTTTTGAGTTCAATTATAGATACAAATGCCATATTTGCAACATCTCTAAAAGAGGAACGAGTTTTTACTTTATCATTAGGATTCCCAATGATTAGTTCTTGAGGATGATCTTTAATTAGTCGAGGAATGGGTTGCTGTGCCTCAATTTGTTGATCATTTTCAGCATTTTGATCATCTTTAGTTGATATGTTAAGATCTTGAATTTGATGAGTAATATCAACTATGTCATTATCTTCGTCATTTTGTTTTAGTTCTTCATGTAAAGTAATGTGTGGATTCTTCAACTTTTCTAGAGATGGTGTTCTATATTCTAAATTCTTTGCTTGAAATTGAATATCCCAAGAAAAAGGTTTTTTGTGATTTAGAATCATATTTGTCTCTACCATCCTTTGTGTTTAAGATATAGCAAGTTGAGCCAAATGTATGAAAATAATCAACCCTTGGTTTCTTATCATAGATGAGTTCATATGGAGTTTTCTTCAAATGAGGATGTATGGTTATCTACTAGCAACTTGCATCCATTTTTATTAAATAAAACATCATATCCACTATCACATAGTTGATTGACACTTATCAAGTTATGTTGCAAACCATCAACAAGTAAAACATTCTTAATTTCAAGGTTGTACGAATATTACCTATTCCAACAATTTTACCTTTACCATTGTCTCCAAAAGTGACTGTTCTGCTTTTCTTTTCTTCAAAAGTTTGAAAGGAGTCCTTGTTTCCGGTCATGTGTTTGGAGCAAACACTATCAACCACCCAATCCTGTAATAAAATATAGGTTTTGGTACCCATGTGATGGTCCATTATGGTTAGGTACATTTAATAACAAAGTGAACATGATTGAATAAATTCAGCTGAATAGAACTTCATTCGGTTGACAAATACTTTGACCGAATGTGTATCGGTCAAAAAAAATTTGACCGATAATGTTGCAATTTTACATATTGAAACAGGAAATTTCTTGGTCGAAAATCTCTCAGATGAAGTTGTCTCAATCGACGTTTTTCTCGAACGGAATCGTTATCATTTCTATAGTAGATTTCAGATTTGATACAGGTATTCCCTCAGTTGAATACTTTCTTGACCGAAAAGTGTGTCGGTCGAACTATTTGTCAACCAAGGTTGTTTCTGTTTGTTTCCAGCAATATCTTTATGTCAGCTTGAGCTTAAATCCTTGTAATATGCTAAGGTACTATTCTATTTAGTTGAGATAGGACATTAACATATTCAAATGAGGTTTTAGGTCAAATCTCAACTTAATCATATTAAATTTGCTAAGTTTGGGGTCTTGGAATCCATACTAACTCAACATCCTTTTCTTGTAAGGACATAAGAAGGAATAATGTCCAAGACGCAAACAATAGTGACAACAAATGGAGTCAATTTAATTTCTCTTTCTAGGATTTTGAGTTGTGTTCTTAGGTACAAATATGATCTTTGTCTTAGATGCTTGAGTTCTCCTATGTTTAGGTTGATAAGAGTTTTCTTTTGGAACATATCTTAAACCTCTTCTTCCACTATAACTAGAAGAATTCTTTAGGATCTTATCAAGAATACCATTATTTCTCAAGCTACTAACATCTTTTTGTAACTTAGCAACCGTATCCATTTTCATTTTGATATCTAACTTTGCTTGATCTAGATCATATGATAAAGCATCTCTTTCTTTAACAATAGCATCATACTCTAGATGAGTACATAGGATAGGTTGAGTCTAAAAATTATTTAGTTTGGCAAGCAATTCAACCTTTTCTTGAGAAAGAAGACCATAGTTTATTTCTAAAGTAAGCAACTTCATATTATAATCATTTAAAGATGATTTCAAGGTAATGTTTTTGGAAACAATATTGTCCTTTTCAAAAGAAAGATTATTTAATTTACATTACAAATCCTCATTATTTTTAGTAGCTTTCTTTAGTTTCTTTTTGCAATCAACATATTTGTCATGTGTATTTTGAAGACTAGCAATTAGATCTTCTTTTGGCAAATAAAAAATGCTTACCTCTTGAGAATCATCACTATCATCTTCTTTGGCCATGATACACTCCAGGCTCTCCTCTCCACTCTCATTATCACTTGACTCATCCCATGCAACTTTGTATGTTTTTTCTCCCTTCTTCTTGGATGCACTTTTCTTACCCTTTTTTACTTTAGGACATTCATTCTTAAGATGTCCCTTCTTTCCACATTCAAAACACCTAGGAGGGTAAGAAGAAGAAGAACCAACAACTTTGTTAGATTTAAATCTTCTATATTTCTTACCATTTAGAATTAGACCTTCTTCTCCTTCATCTCCATCACTTTCTTGAGTGATGACCTTTGTAGCCTTTAGTGACGTGCCCTTCTTTCTCCCTTGTTGAAGTTCATGCTCTCGTCTTTCTTCCTCCTCTATGGTTGCCTCATGTGCTTCTAAGTTGCCAATGAGTTGCTCCATCCTTAGTCGAGTGAGGTCATTGGATTCTTCAATTGCAGTCACCTCAGGATTGTACTTGGGAGGAAGTGACCTAAGAATTTTTGACACTTGATCCTCTTCACTGACGGATTTACCGAATGCATTCAAACCATTAACAATAGAAGAGAACTTTGCATACATTTCCCTAATAGACTCATTTGGTTCCATACACAACTGTTCAAACTTTTGTTTAAGCATACCAATTTTGGAATTCTTTACTTGAACATTTCCTTCATAAGTAATAGAAAGTATATGCCATATTTCATATGCAGTTTCACAATTGGATATTCTATTTAACACACCTACAGAAATTTAACAATAAAGAATACTTACAACTTTTGCATTCAATTGGGCTAATCTCACCGTATTAGCATCCCATGTAGCATATTAAGTTTGAGGAAGATCATTTGCATTTGAAACCATTCTCTAAAGAAAATGAACCCATGTATATCTACTGTAATCATCAATAAGAACAAAGCAATATATTTTTCCACCAATAGATTGTGTCCTCAAAGGTCCAAATAAATCAATATGAATCAGTTCTAGTGATCTACTGGTGCTAAGCATGTTTTTGGGTTCAAAAGAAGTTTTATATGTTTACCCAAAGTACATGGTTCACAATTTTCAAATTGATCAAAAGATAGCTTAGGCAAACCATGAACACGATCATATTTAACTAACTTTTTAATGACATGTGAACTAGCATGACCTAATTTTCTATGCCATAATTGTAGAGAATTATCTTTTGCAAGCAAGAATTTTCCATCTACATATTGCATAGAGTTTGGTATAAGAATATATAGATTTCCAATTCTTTTTCCTTCATACACAACATTTGTAGTGTTCTCTACTAGCAACTTGCATCAATTTTTATTAAATAAAATATCATATCCACTATCACATAGTTGAATGACACTTATCAAGTTATGGTGCAAACCATCAACAAGTAAAATATTCTTAATTTCAAGGTTTGTACCAATATTACCTATTCCAACAATTTTACCTTTACCATTGTCTCCAAATGACTGTTCCGCTTTTCTTTTCTTCAAAAGTTTGAAAAGCATCCTTGTACCAATATCAACCACCAATCCTGCAATAAAATATACGTTTTGGTACCCATGTGATGGTCCATTATGGTTAGGTACATTTAATAACAAAGTGAACATGATTTAATAAATTAAGCTGAATAGAACTTCATTCGCTCGACAAATACTTCGACCGAATGTGTATCGGTCGAAAAAAAAAATTGACCGATAATGTTGCAATTTTACATATTGAAATAGGAAATTTCTTGGTCGAAAATCTCTCGGTCGAAGTTGTCTTGATCGATGTTTTTCTCAACCGGAATTGTTATCGTTTCTATAGCAGATTTCAGATTTGATAAAGGTATTTCCCTCGGTTGAATACTTTCTCGACCGAAAAGTGTCTCGGTCGAACTATTTGTCAACCAAGGTTGTTTCTGTTTGTTTCCAACAATCTGTTTATGTCAGTTTGAACTTAAATCCTTGTAATATGCTAAGGTACTATTCTATTTAGTTGAGATAAGACATTAAGATATTCAAATGAGGTTTTAGGTCAAATCTCAACTTAATCATATTAAATTTGCTAAGTTTGGGGTCTTGGAATGCATACTAAATCAACATCCTTTTTCTTGTAAGGACATGAGAAGGAATAATGTCCAAGATGCAAGCAATAGTGACAACAAATGGAGCAAATATGATCTTGGTATTGAATGCTTGAGTTCTCCAAGGTTGAGGTTGATAAGAGTTTTCTTTTGGAACATATCCTAAACCTCTTCTTCCACTATAACTAGAAGAATTCTTTAGGATCTTAACAAAAATACCATTATTTATCAAACTACTAACTTCTTTTTGTAACTTAACAACCTCATCCATTTTATTTTTTCTATCTAACTTTGGTTGATCTAGATCATATGATAAATCATCTCTTTCTTTAATAAAAGCATCATAGTCTACATGAGTACATAGGATAGGTTGAGTCTAAAAATTATTTAGTTTGGGAAGCAATTCAACCTTTTCTTGATTAAGAAGACCACAGTTTATTTCTAAAGTAAGAAACTTCATATTATAATCATTTAAAGAAAATTTCAAGGTAAAGTTTTCGGCAACAATATTGTCCTTTTCAAAAGAAATATTATTTAATTTAGCATACAAGTCCTCATTATTTTTAGTACCATTCTTTAGTTTCTTTTTGCAATCAACATATTTGTCATGTGTATATTTGAAGACTAGCAATTAGATCTTCTTTTGGCAAATAAAAAATTCTTACCTCTTGAGAATCATCACTATCATCTTCTTTGGCCATGAGACACTCCACACTCTCCTCTCCACTCTCACTATCACTTGACTCATCCCATGCAACTTTGTATGATTTTTCTCCCTTCTTCTAGGATGAGCTTTTCTTACCCCTTTTTCTTTAGGACATTCATTCTTAAGATGTCGCTTCTTTCTACATTCAAAACACCAATTAGGGGAAGAAGAATAAGAACCAACAACTTTGTGAGATTTAAATATTCTATATTTCATACCATTTACAATTAGAGCTTCTTATCCTTCATCTCCATCACTTGTCACGTCACTTTCTTGAGTGATGACCTTTGTAGCCTTTAGAGCCATACCCTTCTTTCTCCCTTGTTAAAGTTCACACTCTCTTCTTTCTTCCTCCTATATGGTTGCCTCATGTGCTTCTAAGTTGCCAATGAGTTGCTACATCCTTATTCGGGTGAGGTCATTGGATTCTTCAATTGCATTCACCTTAGGATTGTACTTGGGCGGAAGTGACCTAAGAATTTTTGACACTTGATTCTCTTCACTAATGGCTTTACCTAATGCATTTAAACCATTAACAATAGAAGAGAAGTTTGCATACATTTCACTAATAGACTCATTAGGTTCCAAACACAACTGTTCAAACTTTTGTTTAAACATAATAATTTTGGAATTCTTTACTTGAACAGTTCCTTCATAAGTAACAGAGAGCCTATGCCATATTTCATATGCAGTTTCACAATTGGATATTCTATTGAACTCACCTATAGAAATTGAACAGTAAATAATACTTACAACATTTTCTTTCAATTGGGCTAATCTCACCGTATTAGCTACCCATGTAGCATATTAGTTTGAGGAAGATCATATTCAATTGAAACCATTTTGCAAAGAAAATGAAACCATGTATGTCTACTGTAATCATTAATAAGAACAAAGAAATATCTTTTTCCACCAATAGATTGTGTCCTCATAGGTTTAAATAAATCCATATGAATGAGTTCTAGTGATCTACTGGTGCTAAGCATGTTTTTGGGTTCAAACGAAGTTTTATATGTTTACCCAAAGTACATGGTTCACAATTTTCAGATTGATCAAAAGATAGCTTAGGCAAACCACGAACAAGATCATATTTAACTAACTTTTTAATGACATGTGAACTAGCATGACCTAATTTTCTATGCCATAATTGTAGAGAATTATCTTTTGCAAGCAAGAATTTTCCATCTACATATTGCATAGAGTTTGGTATAAGAATATATAGATTTCCAATTCTTTTTCCTTCATACACAACATTTGTAGTGTTCTCTACTAGCAACTTGCATCAATTTTTATTAAATAAAACATCATATCCACTATCACATAGTTGAATGACACTTATCAAGTTATGGTGCAAACCATCAACAAGTAAAATATTCTTAATTTCAAGGTTTGTACCAATATTACCTATTCCAACAATTTTACCTTTACCATTGTCTCCAAATGACTGTTCCGCTTTTCTTTTCTTCAAAAGTTTGAAAAGCATCCTTGTTTCTGGTAATGTGTTTGGAGAATACACTATCAACCACCAATCATGCAATAAAATATAGGTTTTGGTACCCATGTGATGGTCTATTATGGTTAGGTACATTTAATAACAAAGTGAACATGATTGAATAAATTAAGCTGAATAGAACTTCATTCGATCGACAAATACTTCGACCGAATGTGTATCGGTCGAAAAAAAATTTGATCGATAATGTTGCAATTTTACATATTGAAATAGGAAATTTCTTGGTCGAAAATCTCTCAGTCGAAGTTGTCTCGATCGACATTTTTCTCAACTGGAATTGTTATCGTTTCTATATCTGATTTCAGATTTGATACAGGCATTTCCCTCGGTTGAATACTTTCTCGACCGAAAAGTGTCTCGGTCGAACTATTTGTCAACCAAGGTTGTTTCTATTTGTTTCCAACAATCTGTTTATGTCAATTTAAACTTAAATCCTTGTAATATGCTAAGGTACTATTCTATTTAGTTGAGATAAGACATTAAGATATTCAAATGAGGTTTTAGGTCAAATCTCAACTTAATCATATTAAATTTGCTATGTTTGGGGTCTTGGAATCCATACTAACTCAACATCCTTTTTCTTGTAAGGACATGAGAAGGAATAATGTCCAAGATGCAAGCAATAGTGACAACAAATGGATCAAATATGATCTTGGTATTTAATGCTTGAGTTCTCCAAGGTTTAGGTTGATAAGAGTTTTCTTTTGGAACATATCCTAAACCTCTTCTTCTACTATAACCAGAAGAATTCTGTAGGATCTTAACAAAAATACCATTATTTATCAAACTACTAACTTCTTTTTGTAACTTAGCAACCTCATCCATTTTCTTTTTTATATCTAACTTTGGTTGATCTAGATCAGATGATTAAGCATCTCTTTCTTTAATAAAAGCATCATAGTCTACATGAGTACATAGAATAGGTTGAGTCTGAAAATTATTTAGTTTGGCAAGCAATTCAACCTTTTCTTGATTAAGAAGACCACAATTTATTTCTAAAGTAAGAAACTTCATATTATAATCATTTAAAGAAGATTTCCAGGTAAAGTTTTCGGCAACAATGTTGTCCTTTTCAAAAGAAATATTATTTAATTTAACATTCAAATCCTCATTATTTTTAGTACCTTTCGTTAGTTTCTTTTTGCAATCAACATATTTGTCATGTGTATCTTGAAGACTAGCAATTAGATCTTATTTTGGCAAATAAAAAATTCTTACCTCTTGAGAATCATCAATATCATCTTCTTTGGCCATGAGACACTCCACACTCTCCTCTCCACTCTCACTATCACTTGACTCATCCCATGCAACTTTGTATGCTTTTTCTCCCTTCTTCTGGGATGAGCTTTTCTTACCCCCTTTTTCTTTAGGACATTCATTCTTAAGATGTCTCTTCTTTCTACATTCAAAACACCAATGAGGGGAAGACGAATAAGAACCAACAACTTTGTGAGATTTAAATATTCTATATTTCTTACCATTTACAATTAGAGCTTCTCATCCTTCATCTCCATCACTTGTCTCATCACTTTCTTGAGTGATGACCTTTGTAGCCTTTAGAGCCATACCCTTCTTTCTCCCTTGTTAAAGTTCACGCTCTCGTCTTTCTTCCTCCTATATGGTTGCCTCATGTTCTTCTAAGTTGCCAATGAGTTGCTCCATCCTTATTCGAGTGAGGTCATTCGATTCTTCAATTGCATTCACCTTAGGATTGTACTTGGGAGGAAGTGACCTAAGAATTTTTGACACTTGATCCTCTTCACTAATGGCTTTACCTAGTGCATTTAAACCATTAACGATAGAAGAGAACTTTGCATACATTTCACTAATAGACTCATTTGGTTCCATACACAACTGTTCAAACTTTTGTTTAAACATAATAATTTTGGAATTCTTTACTTGAACAGTTCCTTCATAAGTAATAGAGAGTCTATGCCATATTTCATATGCAGTTTCACAATTGGATATTCTATTGAACTCACCTATAGAAATTGAACAATAAAGATTACTTACAACATTTTCTTTCAATTGGGCTAATCTCACCGTATTAGCATCCCATGTAGCATATTAGTTTGAGGAAGATCATATTCAATTGAAACCATTCTCCAAAGAAAATGACCCATCTATGTCTACTATAATCATCAATAAGAACAAAGCAATATATTTTTCCACCAATAGATTGTGTTCTCATAGGTTTAAATAAATCCATATGAATGAGTTCTAGTGATCTACTGGTGCTAAGCATGTTTTTGGGTTCAAACGAAATTTTATATGTTTACCCAAAGTACATGGTTCACAATTTTCATATTGATCAAAAGATAGCTTAGGAAAACCACGAACAAGATCATATTTAACTAACGTTTTAATGACATGTGAACTAGCATGACCTAATTTTCTATGCCATAATTGTAGAGAATTATCTTTTGCAAGCAAGAATTTTCCATCTATATATTGCATAGAGTTTGGTATAAGAATATATAGATTTCCAATTCTTTTTCCTTCATACACAACATTTGTAGTGTTCTCTACTAGCAACTTGCATCAATTTTTATTAAATAAAACATCATATCCACTATCACATAGTTGAATGACACTTATCAAGTTATGGTGCAAACCATCAACAAGTAAAACATTCTTAATTTCAAGGTTTGTACCAATATTACCTATTCCAACAATTTTACCTTTACCATTGTCTCCAAATGAGTTTTCCGCTTTTCTTTTCTTCAAAAGTTTGAAAAGCATCCTTGTTTCCGGTAATGTGTTTGGAGAATACACTATCAACCACCAATCATGCAATAAAATATAGGTTTTAGTACCCATGTGATGGTCCATTATGGTTAGGTACATTTAATAACAAAGTGAACATGATTGAATAAATTAAGCTGAATAGAACTTCATTCGGTCGACAAATACTTCGACCGAATCTGTATCGGTCGAAAAAAAATTTGATCGATAATGTTGCAATTTTACATATTGAAATAGGAAATTTCTTGGTCGAAAATCTCTCGGTCGAAGTTGTCTCGATCGACGTTTTTATCAACCGGAATTGTTATCGTTTCTATAGCTGGTTTCAGATTTGATATAGGTATTTCCCTCAGATGAATACTTTCTCGACCGAAAAGTGTCTCGGTCGAACTATTTGTCAACCAATGTTGTTTCTGTTTGTTTCCATCAATCTGTTTATGTCAGTTTGAACTTAAATCCTTGTAATATGCTAAGGTACTATTCTATTTAGTTGAGATAAGACATTAAGATATTCAAATGAGGTTTTAGGTCAAATCTCAACTTAATCATATTAAATTTTCTAAGTTTGGGGTCTTGGAATCCATACTAACTCAACATCCTTTTTCTTGTAAGGACATGAGAAGGAATAATGTCCAAGATGCAAGAAATAGTGACAACAAATGGATCAAATATGATCTTGGTATTGAATGCTTGAGTTCTCCAAGGTTTAGGTTGATAAGAGTTTTCTTTTGGAACATATCCTAAACCTCTTCTTCCACTATAACCAGAAGAATTCTTTAGGATCTTAACAAAAATACCATTATTTATCAAACTAGCAACTTCTTTTTTTAACTTAGCAGCCTCATCCATTTTCTTTTTTATATCTAACTTTGGTTGATCTAGATCAGATGATAAAGCATCTCTTTCTCTAATAAAAGCATCATAGTCTACATGAGTACATAGGATAGGTTGAGTCTGAATATTATTTAGTTTGGCAAGCAATTCAACCTTTTCTTGATTAAGAAGACCACAGTTTATTTCTAAAGTAAGAAACTTCATATTATAATCATTTAAAGTAGATTTCAAGGTAAAGTTTTCGGCAACAATATTGTCCTTTTCAAAAGAAATATTATTTAATTTAGCATAAAAATCCTCATTATTTTTAGTACCTTTCTTTAGTTTCATTTTGCAATCAACATATTTATCATGTGTATCTTGAAGACTAGCAATTAGATCTTCTTTTGGTAAATAAAAAATTCTTACCTCTTGAGAATCATCACTATCATCTTCTTTGGCAATGAGACACTCCACGCTCTCCTCTCCACTCTTACTATCACTTGACTCATCCCATGCAGCTTTGTATGCTTTTTCTCCCTTCTTCTGGGATGAGCTTTTCTTACCCCTTTTTCATTAGAAAATTCATTCTTAATATGTCCCTTCTTTCTACATTCAAAACACCAATGAGGGGAAGAATAATAAGAACCAACAACTTTGTGAGATTTAAATATTCTATATTTCTTACCATTTACAATTAGAGCTTCTTATCCTTCATCTCCATTACTTGTTTCATCACTTTCTTGAGTGATGACCTTTGCAGCCTTTACATCCATACCCTTGTTTCTCCCTTGTTAAAGTTCACGCTCTCGTCTTTCTTCCTCCTATATGGTTGCCTCATGTGCTTCTAAGTTGCCAATGAGTTGCTCCATCCTTATTTGAGTGAGGTCATTGGATTCTTCAATTGCATTCACCTTAGGATTGTACTTGGGAGGAAGTGACCTAAGAATTTTTGACACTTGATCCTCTTCACTAATGGCTTTACCTAATGCATTTAAACCATTAACAATAGAAGAGAACTTTGCATACATTTTACTAATAGACTCATTTGGTTCCATACACAACTGTTCAAACTTTTGTTTAAACATATTAATTTTGGAACTTCTTTACTTGAATAGTTCCTTCATAAGTAATACAGAGTCTATGCCATATTTCATATGTAGTTTCACAATTGGATATTCTATAGAACTCACCTATAGAAATTGAACAATAAAAAATACTTACAACTTTTTCTTTCAATTGGGCTAATCTCACCGTATTAGCATCCCATGTAGCATATTAGTTTGAGGAAGATCATATTCAATTGAAACCATTCTTCAAAGAAAATGAACCCATGTATGTCTACTGTAATCATCAATAAGAACAAAGCAATATCTTTTTCCACCAATAGATTGTCTCCTCATAGGTTTAAGTAAATCCATATGAATGAGTTCTAGTGATATACTGGTGCTAAGCATGTTTTTGGGTTCAAACGAAGTTTTATATGTTTACCCAAAGTACATGATTCACAATTTTCAGATTGATCAAAATATAGCTTAGGCAAACCACGAACAAGATCATATTTAACTACTTTTTAATGACATGTGAACTAGCACGACATAATTTTCTATGCCATAATTGTATAGAATTATCTTTTGCAAGCAAGAATTTTCCATCTACATATTGCATAGAGTTTGGTAAAAGAATATATAGATTTCCAATTCTTTTTCCTTCATACAAAACATTTGTAGTGTTCTCTACTAGCAACTTGCATCAATTTTTATTAAATACAACATCATATCCACTATCACATAGTTGAATGACACTTATCAAGTTATGGTGCAAACCATCAACAAGTAAAGCATTCTTAATTTCAAGGTTTGTACCAATATTACCTATTCCAACAATTTTACCTTTACCATTGTCTCCAAATGAGTGTTCCACTTTTCTTTTCTTCAAAAGTTTGAAAAGCATCCTTGTTTCCGGTAATGTATTTCGAGAATACACTATCAACCACCAATCCTGCAATAAAATATAGGTTTTAGTACCCATGTGATGGTCCATTATGGTTAGGTACATTTAATAACAAAGTGAACATGATTGAATAAATTAAGCTGAATAGAACTTCATTCAGTCGACAAATACTTCGACCGAATGTGTATCGGTCGAAAAAAATTTGATCGATAATGTTGCAATTTTACATATTGAAATAGGAAATTTCTTGGTCGAAAATCTCTCGGTCGAAGTTGTCTCGATCGATGTTTTTCTCAACCGGAATTGTTATCGTTTCTATAGATGATTTCAGATTTGATACAGGTATTTCCCTCAGATGAATACTTTCTCGACCGAAAAGTGTCTCGGTCGAACTATTTGTCAACCAATGTTGTTTCTGTTTGTTTCCATCAATCTGTTTATGTCAGTTTGAACTTAAATCATTGTAATATGCTAAGGTACTATTCTATTTAGTTGAGATAAGACATTAAGATATTCAAATGAGGTTTTAGGTCAAATCTCAACTTAATCATATTAAATTTGCTAAGTTTGGGGTCTTGGAATCCATACAAACTCAACATCCTTTTTCTTGTAAGGACATGAGAAGGAATAATGTCCAAGATGCAAGCAATAGTGACAACAAATGGAGCAAATATGATCTTGGTATTGAATGCTTGAGTTCTCCAAGGTTTAGGTTGATAAGAGTTTTCTTTTGGAACATATCCTAAACCTCTTCTTCCACTATAACCAGAAGAATTCTTTAGGATCTTAACAAAAATACCATTATTTATCAAACTACCAACTTCTTTTTTTAACGTAGCAGCCTCATCCATTTTCTTATTTATATCTAACTTTGGTTGATCTAGATCAGATGATAAAGCATCTCTTTCTTTAATAAAAGCATCATAGTCTACATGAGTACATAGGATAGGTTGAGTCTGAATATTATTTAGTTTGGCAAGCAATTCAACCTTTTCTTGATTAAGAAGACCACAGTTTATTTCTAAAGTAAGAAACTTCATATTATAATCATTTAAAGTAGATTTCAAGGTAAAGTTTTCGGCAACAATATTGTCCTTTTCAAAAGAAATATTATTTAATTTAGCATACAAATCCTCATTATTTTTAGTACCGTTCTTTAGTTTCATTTTGCAATCAACATATTTGTCATGTGTATCTTGAAGACTAGCAATTAGATCTTCTTTTGGTAAATAAAAAATTCTTACCTCTTGAGAATCATCACTATCATCTTCTTTGGCAATGAGACACTCCACGCTCTCCTCTCCACTCTTACTATCACTTGACTCATCCCATGCAGCTTTGTATGCTTTTTCTCCCTTCTTCTGGGATGAGCTTTTCTTACCCCTTTTTCTTTAGAAAATTCATTCTTAATATGTCGCTTCTTTCTACATTCAAAACACCAATGAGGGGAAGAATAATAAGAACCAACAACTTTGTGAGATTTAAATATTCTATATTTCTTACCATTTACAATTAGAGCTTCTTATCCTTCATCTCCATTACTTGTCTCATCACTTTCTTGAGTGATGACCTTTGCAGCCTTTACATCCATACCCTTCTTTCTCCCTTGTTAAAGTTCACGCTCTCATCTTTCTTCCTCCTATATGGTTGCCTCATGTGCTTCTAAGTTGCCAATGAGTTGCTCCATCCTTATTCGAGTGAGGTCATTGGATTCTTCAATTGCATTCACCTTAGGATTGTACTTGGGAGGAAGTGACCTAAGAATTTTTGACACTTGATCCACTTCACTAATGGCTTTACCTAATGCATTTAAACCATTAACAATAGAAGAGAACTGTGCATACATTTTACTAATAGACTCATTTGGTTCCATACACAACTGTTCAAACTTTTGTTTAAACATATTAATTTTGGAACTTCTTTACTTGAACAGTTCCTTCATAAGTAATAGAGAGTCTATGCCATATTTCATATGTAGTTTCACAATTGGATATTCTATTGAACTCACCTATAGAAATTGAACAATAAAGAATACTTACAACTTTTTCTTTCAATTGGGCTAATCTCACCGTATTAGCATCCCATGTAGTATATTAGTTTGAGGAAGATCATATTCAATTGAAACCATTCTCCAAAGAAAATGAACCCATGTATGTCTACTGTAATCATCAATAAGAACAAAGCAATATCTTTTTCCACCAATAGATTGTGTCCTCATAGGTTTAAATAAATCCATATGAATGAGTTCTAGTGATATACTGGTGCTAAGCATGTTTTTGGGTTCAAACGAAGTTTTATATGTTTACCCAAAGTACATGGTTCACAATTTTCAGATTGATCAAAAGATAGCTTAGGCAAACCACGAACAAAATCATATTTAACTACTTTTTAATGACATGTGAACTAGCATGACATAATTTTCTATGCCATAATTGTATAAAATTATCTTTTGCAAGAAAGAATTTTCCATCTACATATTGCATAGAGTTTGGTATAAGAATATATAGATTTCCAATTCTTTTTCCTTCATACACAACATTTGTAGTGTTCTCTACTAGTAACTTGCATCAATTTTTATTAAATACAACATCATATCCACTATCACATAGTTGAATGACACTTATCAAGTTATGGTGCAAACCATCAACAAGTAAAGCATTCTTAATTTCAAGGTTTGTACCAATATTACCTATTCCAACAATTTTACCTTTACCATTGTCTCCAAATGAGTGTTCCACTTTTCTTTTCTTCAAAAGTTTGAAAAGCATCCTTGTTTCCGGTAATGTATTTCGAGAATACACTATCAACCACCAATCCTGCAATAAAATATAGGTTTTAGTACCCATGTGATGGTCCATTATGGTTAGGTACATTTAATAACAAGGTGAACATGATTGAATAAATTAAGCTGAATAGAACTTCATTCGGTCGACAAATACTTTGACCGAATGTGTATCGGTCGAAAAAAAATTTGATCGATAATGTTGCAATTTTACATATTGAAATAGGAAATTTCTTGGTCGAAAATCTCTCTGTCAAAGTTGTCTCGATCGATGTTTTTCTCAACCGGAATTGTTATCGTTTCTATAGCTGATTTCAGATTTGATACAGGTATTTCCCTCAGATGAATACTTTCTCGACCGAAAAGTGTCTCGGTCGATCTATTTGTCAACCAATGTTGTTTCTGTTTGTTTCCATCAATCTATTTATGTCAGTTTGAACTTAAATCCTTGTAATATGCTAAGGTACTATTCTATTTAGTTGAGATAAGACATTAAGATATTCAAATGAGGTTTTAGGTCAAATCTCAACTTAATCATATTAAATTTGCTAAGTTTGGGGTCTTGGAATCCATACTAACTCAACATCCTTTTTCTTGTAAGGACATGAGAAGGAATAATGTCCAAGATGCAAGCAATAGTGACAACAAATGGAGCAAATATGATCTTGGTATTGAATGCTTGAGTTCTCCAAGGTTTAGGTTGATAAGAGTTTTCTCTTGGAACATATCCTAAACCTCTTCTTCCACTATAACCAGAAGAATTCTTTAGGATCTTAACAAAAATACCATTATTTATCAAACTACCAACTTCTTTTTTTAACTTAGCAGCCTCATCCATTTTCTTTTTTATATCTAACTTTGGTTGATCTAGATCAGATGATAAAGCATCTCTTTCTTTAATAAAAGCATCAAAGTCTACATGAGTACATAGGATAGGTTGAGTCTGAATATTATTTAGTTTGGCAAGCAATTCAACCTTTTCTTGATTAAGAAGACCACAGTTTATTTCTAAAGTAAGAAACTTCATATTATAATCATTTAAAGTAGATTTCAAGGTAAAGTTTTCGGCAACAATATTGTCCTTTTCAAAAGAAATATTATTTAATTTAGCATACAAATCATCATTATTTTTAGTACCTTTCTTTAGTTTCATTTTGCAATCAACATATTTGTCATGTGTATCTTGAAGACTAGCAATTAGATCTTCTTTTGGTAAATAAAAAATTCTTACCTCTTGAGAATCATCACTATCATCTTCTTTGGCAATGAGACACTCCACGCTCTCCTCTCTACTCTTACTATCACTTGACTCATCCCATGCAGCTTTGTATGCTTTTTCTCCCTTCTTCTGGGATGAGCTTTTCTTACCCCTTTTTCTTTAGAAAATTCATTCTTAATATGTCGCTTCTTTCTACATTCAAAACACCAATGAGGGGAAGAATAATAAGAACCAACAACTTTGTGAGATTTATATATTATATATTTCTTACCATTTACAATTAGAGCTTCTTATCCTTCATCTCCATTACTTGTCTCATCACTTTCTTGAGTGATGACCTTTGCATCCTTTACATCCATACCCTTCTTTCTCCCTTGTTAAAGTTCACGCTCTCGTCTTTCTTCCTCCTATATGGTTGCCTCATGTGCTTCTAAGTTGCCAATGAGTTGCTCCATCCTTATTCGAGTGAGGTCATTGGATTCTTCAATTGCATTCACCTTAGGATTGTACTTGGGAGGAAGTGACCTAAGAATTTTTGACACTTGATACTCTTCACTAATGGCTTTACCTAATGCATTTAAACCATTAACAATAGAATAGAACTTTGCATACATTTTACTAATAGACTCATTTGGTTCCATACACAACTGTTCAAACGTTTGTTTAAACATATTAATTTTTGAACTTCTTTACTGGAACAGTTCCTTCATAAGTAATAGAGAGTCTATGCCATATTTCATATCTAGTTTCACAATTGGATATTCTATTGAACTCACCTATAGAAATTGAACAATAAAGAATACTTACAACTTTTTCTTTCAATTGGGCTAATCTCACCGTATTAGCATCCCATGTAGCATATTAGTTTGAGGAAGATCATATTCAATTGAAACCATTCTCCAAAGAAAATGAACCCATGTATGTCTACTGTAATCATCAATAAGAACAAAGCAATATCTTTTTCCACCAATAGATTGTGTCCTCATAGGTTTAAATAAATCCATATGAATGAGTTCTAGTGATATACTGGTGCTAAGCATGTTTTTGGGTTCAAACGAAGTTTTATATGTTTACCCAAAGTACATGGTTCACAATTTTCAGATTGATCAAAAGATAGCTTAGGCAAACCACGAACAAGATCATATTTAACTACTTTTGAATGACATGTGAACTAGCATGACATAATTTTCTATGCCATAATTGTATAGAATTATCTTTTGCAAGCAAGAATTTTCCATCTACATATTGCATAGAGTTTGGTATAAGAATATATAGATTTCCAATTCTTTTTCCTTCATACACAACATTTGTAGTGTTCTCTACTAGCAACTTGCATCAATTTTTATTAAATACAACATAATATCCACTATCACATAGTTGAATGACACTTATCAAGTTATGGTGCAAACCATCAACAAGTAAAGCATTCTTAATTTCAAGGTTTGTACCAATATTACCTATTCCAACAATTTTACCTTTACCATTGTCTCCAAATGAGTGTTCCACTTTTCTTTTCTTCAAAAGTTTGAAAAGCATCCTTGTTTCCGGTAATGTGTTTCGAGAATACACTATCAACCACCAATCCTGCAATAAAATATGGGTTTTAGTACCCATGTGATGGTCCATTATGGTTAGGTACATTTAATAACAAAGTGAACATGATTGAATAACTTAAGCTGAATAGAACTTCATTCGCTCGAACAATACTTCGACCGAATGTGTATCGGTCGAAAAAAAATTCGATCGATAATGTTGCAATTTTACATATTGAAATAGGAAATTTCTTGGTCGAAAATCTCTCGGTCGAAGTTGTCTCGATCGACGTTTTTCTCAACCGGAATTATTATCATTTCTATAGCTGATTTCAGATTTGATACAGGTATTTCCCTCAGATGAATACTTTCTCGACCGAAAAGTGTCTCGGTCGAACTATTGGTCAACCAATGTTGTTTCTGTTTGTTTCCATCAATTTGTTTATGTCAGTTTGAACTTAAATCCTTGTAATATGCTAAGGTACTATTCTATTTAGTTGAGATAAGACATTAAGATATTCAAATGAGGTTTTAGGTCAAATCTCAACTTAATCATATTAAATTTGCTAAGTTTGGGGTCTTGGAATCCATACTAACTCAACATCCTTTTTCTTGTAAGGACATGAGAAGGAATAATGTCCAAGATGCAAGCAATAGTGACAACAAATGGAGCAAATATGATCTTGGTATTGAATGCTTGAGTTCTCCAAGGTTTAGGTTGATAAGAGTTTTCTTTTGGAACATATCCTAAACCTCTTCTTCCACTATAACCAGAAGAATTCTTTAGGATCTTAACAAAAATACCATTATTTATCAAACTACCAACTTCTTTTTTTAACTTAGCAGCCTCATCCATTTTCTTTTTTATATCTAACTTTGGTTGATCTAGATCAGATGATAAAGCATCTCTTTCTTTAATAAAAGCATCATAATCTACATGAGTACATAGGATAGGTTGAGTCTGAATATTATTTAGTTTGGCAAGCAATTCAACCTTTTCTTGATTAAGAAGACCACAGTTTATTTCTAAAGTAAGAAACTTCATATTATAACCATTTAAAGTAGATTTCAAGGTAAAGTTTTCGGCAACAATATTGTCCTTTTCAAAAGAAATATTATTTAATTTAGCATACAAATCCTCATTATTTTTAGTACCTTTCTTTAGTTTCATTTTGCAATCAACATATTTGTCATGTGTATCTTGAAGACTAGCAATTAGATCTTCTTTTGGTAAATAAAAAATTCTTACCTCTTGAGAATCATCACTATCATCTTCTTTGACAATGAGACACTCCACGCTCTCCTCTCCACTCTTACTATCACTTGACTCATCCCATGCAGCTTTGTATGCTTTTTCTCCCTTCTTCTGGGATGAGCTTTTCTTACCCCTTTTTCTTTAGAAAATTCATTCTTAATATGTCGCTTCTTTCTACATTCCAAACACCAATGAGGGGAAGAATAATAAGAACCAACAACTTTGTGAGATTTAAATATTCTATATTTCTTACCATTTACAATTAGAGCTTCTTATCCTTCATCTCCATTACTTGTCTCATCACTTTCTTGAGTGATGACCTTTGCAACCTTTACATCCATACCCTTCTTTCTCCCTTGTTAAAGTTCACGCTCTCGTCTTTCTTCCTCCTATATGGTTGCCTCATGTGCTTCTAAGTTGCCAATGAGTTGCTCCATCCTTATTCAAGTGAGGTCATTGGATTCTTCAATTGCATTCACCATAGGATTGAACTTGGGAGGAAGTGACCTAAGAATTTTGGACACTTGATCCTCTTCACTAATGGCTTTACCTAATGCATTTAAACCATTAACAATAGAAGAGAACTGTGCATACATTTTACTAATAGACTCATTTGGTTCCATACACAACTGTTCAAACTTTTGTTTAAACATATTAATTTTGGAACTTCTTTACTTGAACAGTTCCTTCATAAGTAATAGAGAGTCTATGCCATATTTCATATGTAGTTTCACAATTGGATATTCTATTGAACTCACCTATAGAAATTGAACAATAAAGAATACTTACAATTTTTTCTTTCAATTGGGCTAATCTCACCGTATTAGCATCCCATGTAGTATATTAGTTTGAGGAAGATCATATTCAATTGAAACCATTCTCCAAAGAAAATGAACCCATGTATGTCTACTGTAATCATCAATAAGAACAAAGCAATATCTTTTTCCACCAATAGATTGTGTCCTCATAGGTTTAAATAAATCCATATGAATGAGTTCTAGTGATATACTGGTGCTAAGCATGTTTTTGGGTTCAAACGAAGTTTTATATGTTTACCCAAAGTACATGGTTCACAATTTTCAGATTGATCAAAAGATAGCTTAGGCAAACCACGAACAAGATCATATTTAACTACTTTTTAATGACATGTGAACTAGCATGACATAATTTTCTATGCCATAATTGTATAGAATTATCTTTTGCAAGAAAGAATTTTCCATCTACATATTGCATAGAGTTTGGTATAAGAATATATAGATTTCCAATTCTTTTTCCTTCATACACAACATTTGTAGTGTTCTCTACTAGCAACTTGCATCAATTTTTATTAAATACAACATCATATCCACTATCACATAGTTGAATGACACTTATCAAGTTATGGTGCAAACCATCAACAAGTAAAGCATTCATAATTTCAAGGTTTGTACCAATATTACCTATTCCAACAATTTTACCTTTACCATTGTCTCCAAATGAGTGTTCCACTTTTCGTTTCTTCAAAAGTTTGAAAAGCATCCTTGTTTCCGGTAATGTATTTCGAGAATACACTATCAACCACCAATCCTGCAATAAAATATAGGTTTTAGTACCCATGTGATGGTCCATTATGGTTAGGTACATTTAATAACAAGGTGAACATGATTGAATAAATTAAGCTGAATAGAACTTCATTCGGTCGACAAATACTTCGACCGAATGTGTATCGGTCGAAAAAAAATTTGATCGATAATGTTGCAATTTTACATATTGAAATAGGAAATTTCTTGGTCGAAAATCTCTCTGTCGAAGTTGTCTCGATCGATGTTTTTCTCAACCGGAATTGTTATCGTTTCTATAGCTGATTTAAGATTTGATACAGGTATTTCCCTCAGATGAATACTTTCTCGACCGAAAAGTGTCTAGGTCGAACTATTTGTCAACCAATGTTGTTTCTGTTTGTTTCCATCAATCTGTTTATGTCAGTTTGAACTTAAATCCTTGTAATATGCTAAGGTACTATTCTATTTAGTTGAGATAAGACATTAAGATATTGAAATGAGGTTTTAGGTCAAATCTCAACTTAATCATATTAAATTTGCTAAGTTTGGGGTCTTGGAATCCATACTAACTCAACATCCTTTTTCTTGTAAGGACATGAGAAGGAATAATGTCCAAGATGCAAGCAATAGTGACAACAAATGGAGCAAATATGATCTTGGTATTGAATGCTTGAGTTCTCCAAGGTTTAGGTTGATAAGAGTTTTCTCTTGGAACATATCCTAAACCTCTTCTTCCACTATAACCCGAAGAATTCTTTAGGATCTTAACAAAAATACCATTATTTATCAAACTACAAACTTCTTTTTTTAACTTAGCAGCCTCATCCATTTTCTTTTTTATATCTAACTTTGGTTGATCTAGATCAGATGATAAAGCATCTCTTTCTTTAATAAAAGCATCATAGTCTACATGAGTACATAGGATAGGTTGAGTCTGAATATTATTTAGTTTGGCAAGCAATTCAACCTTTTCTTGATTAAGAAGACCACAGTTTATTTCTAAAGTAAGAAACTTCATATTATAATCATTTAAAGTAGATTTCAAGGTAAAGTTTTCGGCAACAATATTGTCCTTTTCAAAAGAAATATTATTTAATTTAGCATACAAGTCATCATTATTTTTAGTACCTTTCTTTAGTTTCATGTTGCAATCAACATATTTGTCATGTGTATCTTGAAGACTAGCAATTAGATCTTCTTTTGGTAAATAAAAAATTCTTACCTCTTGAGAATCATCACTATCATCTTCTTTGGCAATGAGACACTCCACGCTCTCCTCTCCACTCTTACTATCACTTGACTCATCCCATGCAGCTTTGTATGCTTTTTCTCCCTTCTTCTGGGATGAGCTTTTCTTACCCCTTTTTCTTTAGAAAATTCATTCTTAATATGTCGCTTCTTTCTACATTCAAAACACCAATGAGGGGAAGAATAATAAGAACCAACAACTTTGTGAGATTTAAATATTATATATTTCTTACCATTTACAATTAGAGCTTCTTATCCTTCATCTCCATTACTTGTCTCATCACTTTCTTGAGTGATGACCTTTGCATCCTTTACATCCATACCCTTCTTTCTCCCTTGTTAAAGTTCACGCTCTCGTCTTTCTTCCTCTTATATGGTTGCCTCATGTGCTTCTAAGTTGCCAATGAGTTGCTCCATCCTTATTCGAGTGAGGTCATTGGATTCTTCAATTGCATTCACCTTAGGATTGTACTTGGGAGGAAGTGACCTAAGAATTTTTGACACTTGATCCTCTTCACTTATGGCTTTACCTAATGCATTTAAACCATTAACAATAGAATAGAACTTTGCATACATTTTACTAATAGACTCATTTGGTTCCATACACAACTGTTCAAACTTTTTTTTAAACATATTAATTTTGGAACTTCTTTACTTGAACAGTTCCTTCATAAGTAATAGAGAGTCTATGCCATATTTCATATGTAGTATCACAATTGGATATTCTATTGAACTCACCTATAGAAATTGAACAATAAAGAATACTTACAACTTTTTCTTTCAATTGGGCTAATCTCACCGTATTAGCATCCCATGTAGCATATTAGTTTGAGGAAGATCATATTCAATTGAAACCATTCTCCAAAGAAAATGAACCCATGTATGTCTACTGTAATCATCAATAAGAACAAAGCAATATCTTTTTCCACCAATAGATTGTGTCCTCATAGGTTTAAATAAATCCATATGAATGAGTTCTAGTGATATACTGGTGCTAAGCATGTTTTTGGGTTCAAACGAAGTTTTATATGTTTACCCAAAGTACATGGTTCACAATTTTCAGATTGATCAAAAGATAGCTTAGGCAAACCACGAACAAGATCATATTTAACTACTTTTTAATGACATGTGAACTAGCATGACATAATTTTCTATGCCATAATTGTATAGAATTATCTTTTGCAAGCAAGAATTTTCCATCTACATATTGCATAGAGTTTGGTATAAGAATATATAGATTTCCAATTCTTTTTCCTTCATACACAACATTTGTAGTGTTCTCTACTAGCAACTTGCATCAATTTTTATTAAATACAACATAATATCCACTATCACATAGTTGAATGACACTTATCAAGTTATGGTGCAAACCATCAACAAGTAAAACATTCTTAATTTCAAGGTTTGTACCAATATTACCTATTCCAACAATTTTACCTTTACCATTGTCTCCAAATGAGTGTTCCACTTTTCTTTTCTTCAAAAGTTTGAAAAGCATCCTTGTTTCTGGTAATGTGTTTCGAGAATACACTATCAACCACCAATCCTGCAATAAAATATGGGTTTTAGTACCCATGTGATGGTCCATTATGGTTAGGTACATTTAATAACAAAGTGAACATGATTGAATAACTTAAGCTGAATAGAACTTCATTCGCTCGAAAAATACTTCGACCGAATGTGTATCGGTCGAAAAAAAATTTGATCGATAATGTTGCAATTTTACATATTGAAATAGGAAATTTCTTGGTCGAAAATCTCTCGGTCGAAGTTGTCTCGATCGACGTTTTTCTCTACCGGAATTGTTATCGTTTCTATAGCTGATTTCAGATTTGATACAGGTATTTCCCTCAGATGAATACTTTCTCGACCGAAAAGTGTCTCGGTCGAACTATTGGTCAACCAATGTTGTTTCTGTTTGTTTCCATCAATTTGTTTATGTCAGTTTGAACTTAAATCCTTGTAATATGCTAAGGTACTATTCTATTTAGTTGAGATAAGACATTAAGATATTCAAATGAGGTTTTAGGTCAAATCTCAACTTAATCATATTAAATTTGCTAAGTTTGGGGTCTTGGAATCCATACTAACTCAACATCCTTTTTCTTGTAAGGACATGAGAAGGAATAATGTCCAAGATGCAAGCAATAGTGACAACAAATGGAGCAAATATGATCTTGGTATTGAATGCTTGAGTTCTCCAAGGTTTAGGTTGATAAGAGTTTTCTTTTGGAACATATCCAAAACCTCTTCTTCCACTATAACCAGAAGAATTCTTTAGGATCTTAACAAAAATACCATTATTTATCAAACTACCAACTTCTTTTTTTAACTTAGCAGCCTCATCCATTTTCTTTTTTATATCTAACTTTGGTTGATCTAGATCAGATGATAAAGCATCTCTTTCTTTAATAAAAGCATCATAATCTACATGAGTACATAGGATAGGTTGAGTCTGAATATTATTTAGTTTGGCAAGCAATTCAACCTTTTCTTGATTAAGAAGACCACAGTTTATTTCTAAAGTAAGAAACTTCATATTATAATCATTTAAAGTAGATTTCAAGGTAAAGTTTTCGGCAACAATATTGTCCTTTTCAAAAGAAATATTATTTAATTTAGCATACAAATCCTCATTATTTTTAGTACCTTTCTTTAGTTTCATTTTGCAATCAACATATTTGTCATGTGTATCTTGAAGACTAGCAATTAGATCTTCTTTTGGTAAATAAAAAATTCTTACCTCTTGAGAATCATCACTATCATCTTCTTTGACAATGAGACACTCCACGCTCTCCTCTCCACTCTTACTATCACTTGACTCATCCCATGCAGCTTTGTATGCTTTTTCTCCCTTCTTCTGGAATGAGCTTTTCTTACCCCTTTTTCTTTAGAAAATTCATTCTTAATATGTCGCTTCTTTCTACATTCCAAACACCAATGAGGGGAAGAATAATAAGAACCAACAACTTTGTGAGATTTAAATATTCTATATTTCTTACCATTTACAATTAGAGCTTCTTATCCTTCATCTCCATTACTTGTCTCATCACTTTCTTGAGTGATGACCTTGGCAACCTTTACATCCATACCCTTCTTTCTCCCTTGTTAAAGTTCACGCTCTCGTCTTTCTTCCTCCTATATGGTTGCCTCATGTGCTTCTAAGTTGCCAATGAGTTGCTCCATCCTTATTCAAGTGAGGTCATTGGATTCTTCAATTGCATTCACCATAGGATTGAACTTGGGAGGAAGTGACCTAAGAATTTTTGACACTTGATCCTCTTCACTAATGGCTTTACCTAATGCATTTAAACCATTAACAATAGAAGAGAACTTTGCATACATTTTACTAATAGACTCATTTGGTTCCATACACAACTGTTCAAACTTTTGTTTAAACATATTAATTTTGGAACTTCTTTACTTGAACAGTTCCTTCATAAGTAATAGAGAGTCTATGCCATTTTTTATATGTAGTTTCACAATTGGATATTCTATTGAACTCACCTATAGAAATTGAACAATAAAGAATACTTACAACTTTTTCTTTCAATTGGGCTAATCTCACCGTATTAGCATCCCATGTAGCATATTAGTTTGAGGAAGATCATATTCAATTGAAACCATTCTCCAAAGAAAATAAACCCATGTATGTCTACTGTAATCATCAATAAGAACAAAGCAATATCTTTTTCCACCAATAGATTGTGTCCTCATAGGTTTAAATAAATCCATATGAATGAGTTCTAGTGATATACTGGTGCTAAGCATGTTTTTGGGTTCAAACGAAGTTTTATATGTTTACCCAAAGTACATGGTTCACAATTTTCAGATTGATCAAAAGATAGCTTAGGCAAACCACGAACAAGATCATATTTAACTAATTTTTAATGACGTGTGAACTAGCATGACATAATTTTCTATGCCATAATTGTATAGAATTATCTTTTGTAAGCAAGAATTTTCCATCTACATATTGCATAGAGTTTGGTATAAGAATATATAGATTTCCAATTCTTTTTCCTTCATACACAACATTTGTAGTGTTCTCTACTAGCAACTTGCATCAATTTTTATTAAATACAACATCATATCCACTATCACATAGTTGAATGACACTTATCAAGTTATGGTGCAAACCATCAACAAGTAAAGCATTCTTAATTTCAAGGTTTGTACCAATATTACCTATTCCAACAATTTTACCTTTACCATTGTCTCCAAATGAGTGTTCCGCTTTTCTTTTCTTCAAAAGTTTGAAAAGCATCCTTGTTTCCGGTAATGTGTTTCGAGAATACACTATCAACCACCAATCCTGCAATAAAATATAGGTTTTAGTACCCATGTGATGGTCCATTATGGTTAGGTACATTTAATAACAAAGTGAACATGATTGAATAAATTAAGCTGAATAGAACTTCATTCGATCGACAAATACTTCGACCGAATGTGTATCGGTCGAAAAAAAATTTGATCGATAATGTTGCAATTTTACATATTGAAATAGGAAATTTCTTGGTCGAAAATCTCTCGGTCGAAGTTGTCTCGATTGACGTTTTTCTCAACCGGAATTGTTATCGTTTCTATAGCTGATTTCATATTTGATACAGGTATTTCCCTCAGATGAATACTTTCTTGACCGAAAAGTGTCTCGGTCGAACTATTTGTCAACCAATGTTGTTTCTGTTTGTTTCCATCAATCTGTTTATGTCAGTTTGAACTTAAATCCTTGTAATATGCTAAGGTACTATTCTATTTAGTTGAGATAAGACATTAAGATATTCAAATGAGGTTTTAGGTCAAATCTCAACTTAATCATATTAAATTTGCTAAGTTTGGGGTCTTGGAATCCATACTAACTCAACATCCTTTTTCTTGTAAGGACATGAGAAGGAATAATGTCCAAGATGCAAGCAATAGTGACAACAAATGGAGCAAATATGATCTTGGTATTGAATGCTTGAGTTCTCCAAGGTTTAGGTTGATAAGAGTTTTCTTTTGGAACATATCCTAAACCTCTTCTTCCACTATAACCAGAAGAATTCTTTAGGATCTTAACAAAAATACCATTATTTATCAAACTACCAACTTCTTTTTTTAACTTAGCAGCCTCATCCATTTTCTTTTTTATATCTAACTTTGGTTGATCTAGATCAGATGATAAAGCATCTCTTTCTTTAATAAAAGCATCATAGTCTACATGAGTACATAGGATAGGTTGAGTCTGAATATTATTTAGTTTGGCAAGCAATTCAACCTTTTCTTGATTAAGAAGACCACAATTTATTTCTAAAGTAAGAAACTTCATATTATAACCATTTAAAGTAGATTTCAAGGTAAAGTTTTCGGCAACAATATTGTCCTTTTCAAAAGAAATATTATTTAATTTAGCATACAAATCCTCATTATTTTTAGTACCTTTCTTTAGTTTCATTTTGCAATCAACATATTTGTCATGTGTATCTTGAAGACTAGCAATTAGATCTTCTTTTGGTAAATAAAAAATTCTTACCTCTTGAGAATCATCACTATCATCTTCTTTGGCAATGAGACACTCCACGCTCTCCTCTCCACTCTTACTATCACTTGACTCATCCCATGCAGCTTTGTATGCTTTTTCTCCCTTCTTCTGGGATGAGCTTTTCTTACCCCTTTTTCTTTAGAAAATTCATTCTTAATATGTCGCTTCTTTCTACATTCAAAACACCAATGAGGGGAAGAATAATAAGAACCAACAACTTTGTGAGATTTAAATATTCTATATTTCTTACCATTTACAATTAGAGCTTCTTATCCTTCATCTCCATTACTTGTCTCATCACTTTCTTGAGTGATGACCTTTGCAGCCTTTACATCCATACCCTTCTTTCTCCCTTGTTAAAGTTCACGCTCTCATCTTTCTTCCTCCTATATGGTTGCCTCATGTGCTTATAAGTTGCCAATGAGTTGCTCCATCCTTATTCGAGTGAGGTCATTGGATTCTTCAATTGCATTCACCTTAGGATTGTACTTGGGAGGAAGTGACCTAAGAATTTTTGACACTTGATCCTCTTCACTAATGGCTTTACCTAATGCATTTAAACCATTAACAATAGAAGAGAACTGTGCATACATTTTACTAATAGACTCATTTGGTTCCATACACAACTGTTCAAACTTTTGTTTAAACATATTAATTTTGGAACTTCTTTACTTGAACAGTTCCTTCATAAGTAATAGAGAGTCTATGCCATATTTCATATGTAGTTTCACAATTGGATATTCTATTGAACTCACCTATAGAAATTGAACAATAAAGAATACTTACAACTTTTTCTTTCAATTGGGCTAATCTCACCGTATTAGCATCCCATGTAGTATATTAGTTTGAGGAAGATCATATTCAATTGAAACCATTCTCCAAAGAAAATGAACCCATGTATGTCTACTGTAATCATCAATAAGAACAAAGCAATATCTTTTTCCACCAACAGATTGTGTCCTCATAGGTTTAAATAAATCCATATGAATGAGTTCTAGTGATATACTGGTGCTAAGCATGTTTTTGGGTTCAAACGAAGTTTTATATGTTTACCCAAAGTACATGGTTCACAATTTTCAGATTAATCAAAAGATAGCTTAGGCAAACCACGAACAAGATCATATTTAACTACTTTTTAATGACATGTGAACTAGCATGACATAATTTTCTATGCCATAATTGTATAGAATTATCTTTTGCAAGAAAGAATTTTCCATCTACATATTGCATAGAGTTTGGTATAAGAATATATAGATTTCCAATTCTTTTTCCTTCATACACAACATTTGTAGTGTTCTCTACTAGCAACTTGTATCAATTTTTATTAAATACAACATCATATCCACTATCACATAGTTGAATGACACTTATCAAGTTATGGTGCAAACCATCAACAAGTAAAGCATTCATAATTTCAAGGTTTGTACCAATATTACCTATTCCAACAATTTTACCATTACCATTGTCTCCAAATGAGTGTTCCACTTTTCTTTTCTTCAAAAGTTTGAAAAGCATCCTTGTTTCCGGTAATGTATTTCGAGAATACACTATCAACCACCAATCCTGCAATAAAATATAGGTTTTAGTACCCATGTGATGGTCCATTATGGTTAGGTACATTTAATAACAAGGTGAACATGATTGAATAAATTAAGCTGAATAGAACTTCATTCGGTCGACAAATACTTCGACCGAATGTGTATCGGTCGAAAAAAAATTTGATCGATAATGTTGCAATTTTACATATTGAAATAGGAAATTTCTTGGTCGAAAATCTCTCTGTCGAAGTTGTCTCGATCGATGTTTTTCTCAACCGGAATTGTTATCGTTTCTATAGCTGATTTCAGATTTGATACAGGTATTTCCCTCAGATGAATACTTTCTCGACCGAAAAGTGTCTCGGTCGAACTATTTGTCAACCAATGTTGTTTCTGTTTGTTTCCATGAATCTGTTTATGTCAGTTTGAACTTAAATCCTTGTAATATGCTAAGGTACTATTCTATTTAGTTGAGATAAGACATTAAGATATTCAAATGAGGTTTTAGGTCAAATCTCAACTTAATCATATTAAATTTGCTAAGTTTGGGGTCTTGGAATCCATACTAACTCAACATCCTTTTTCTTGTAAGGACATGAGAAGGAATAATGTCCAAGATGCAAGCAATAGTGACAACAAATGGAGCAAATATGATCTTGGTATTGAATGTTTGAGTTCTCCAAGGTTTAGGTTGATAAGAGTTTTCTTTTGGAACATATCCTAAACCTCTTCTTCCACTATAACCAGAAGAATTCTTTAGGATCTTAACAAAAATACCATTATTTATCAAACTACCAACTTCTTTTTTTAACTTAGCAGCCTCATCCATTTTCTTTTTTATATCTAACTTTGGTTGATCTAGATCAGATGATAAATCATCTCTTTCTTTAATAAAAGCATCATAGTCTACATGAGTACATAGGATAGGTTGAGTCTGAATATTATTTAGTTTGGCAAGCAATTCAACCTTTGCTTGATTAAGAAGACCACAGTTTATTTCTAAAGTAAGAAACTTCATATTATAACCATTTAAAGTAGATTTCAAGGTAAAGTTTTCGGCAACAATATTGTCCTTTTCAAAAGAAATATTATTTAATTTAGCATACAAATCCTCATTATTTTTAGTACCTTTCTTTAGTTTCATTTTGCAATCAACATATTTGTCATGTGTATCTTGAAGACTAGCAATTAGATCTTCTTTTGGTAAATAAAAAATTCTTACCTCTTGAGAATCATCATTATCATCTTCTTTGGCAATGAGACACTCCACGCTCTCCTCTCCACTCTTACTATCACTTGACTCATCCCATGCAGCTTTGTATGCTTTTTCTCCCTTCTTCTGGGATGAGCTTTTCTTACCCCTTTTTCTTTAGAAAATTCATTCTTAATATGTCGCTTCTTTCTACATTCAAAACACCAATGAGGGGAAGAATAATAAGAACCAACAACTTTGTGAGATTTAAATATTCTATATTTCTTACCATTTACAATTAGAGCTTCTTATCCTTCATCTCCATTACTTGTCTCATCACTTTCTTGAGTGATGACCTTTGCAGCCTTTACATCCATACCCTTCTTTCTCCCTTGTTAAAGTTCACGCTCTCGTCTTTCTTCCTCCTATATGGTTGCCTCATGTGCTTCTAAGTTGCCAATGAGTTGCTCCATCCTTATTCGAGTGAGGTCATTAGATTCTTCAATTGCATTCACCTTAGGATTGTACTTGGGAGGAAGTGACCTAAGAATTTTTGACACTTGATCCTCTTCACTAATGGCTTTACCTAATGCATTTAAACCATTAACAATAGAAGAGAACTTTGCATACATTTTACTAATAGACTCATTTGGTTCCATACACAACTGTTCAAACTTTTGTTTAAACATATTAATTTTGGAACTTCTTTACTTGAACAGTTCCTTCATAAGTAATAGAGAGTCTATGCCATATTTCATATGTAGTTTCACAATTGGATATTCTATTGAACTCACCTATAGAAATTGAACAATAAAGAATACTTACAACTTTTTCTTTCAATTGGGCTAATCTCACCGTATTAGGATCCCATGTAGCATATTATTTTGAGGAAGATCATATTCAATTGAAACCATTCTCCAAAGAAAATGAACCCATGTATGTCTACTGTAATCATCAATAAGAACAAAGCAATATCTTTTTCAACCAATAGATTGTGTCCTCATAGGTTTAAATAAATCCATATGAATGAGTTCTAGTGATATACTGGTGCTAAGCATGTTTTTGGGTTCAAACGAAGTTTTATATGTTTACCCAAAGTACATGGTTCACAATTTTCAGATTGATCAAAAGATAGCTTAGGCAAACCACGAACAAGATCATATTTAACTACTTTTTAATGACATGTGAACTAGCATGACATAATTTTCTATGCCATAATTGTATAGAATTATCTTTTGCAAGCAAGAATTTTCCATCTACATATTGCATAGAGTTTGGTATAAGAATATATAGATTTCCAATTCTTTTTCCTTCATACACAACATTTGTAGTGTTCTCTACTAGCAACTTGCATCAATTTTTATTAAATACAACATCATATCCACTATCACATAGTTGAATGACACTTATCAAGTTATGGTGCAAACCATCAACAAGTAAAGCATTCTTAATTTCAAGGTTTGTACCAATATTACCTATTCCAACAATTTTACCTTTACCATTGTCTCCAAATGAGTGTTCCACTTTTCTTTTCTTCAAAAGTTTGAAAAGCATCCTTGTTTCCGGTAATGTGTTTCGAGAATACACTATCAACCACCAATCCTGAAATAAAATATGGGTTTTAGTACCCATGTGATGGTCCATTATGGTTAGGTACATTTAATAACAAAGTGAACATGATTGAATAAATTAAGATGAATAGAACTTCATTCGGTCGACAAATACTTCGACCGAATGTGTATCGGTCGAAAAAAAATTTGATCGATAATGTTGCAATTTTACATATTGAAATAGGAAATTTCTTGGTCGAAAATCTCTCGGTCGAAGTTGTCTCGATCGACGTTTTTCTCAACCGGAATTGTTATCGTTTCTATAGCTGATTTCAGATTTGATACAGGTATTTCCCTCAGATGAATACTTTCTTGACCGAAAAGTGTCTCGGTCGAACTATTTGTCAACCAATGTTGTTTCTGTTTGTTTCCATCAATCTGTTTATGTCAGTTTGAACTTAAATCCTTGTAATATGCTAAGGTACTATTCTATTTAGTTGAGATAAGACATTAAGATATTCAAATGAGGTTTTATGTCAAATCTCAACTTAATCATATTAAATTTGCTAAGTTTGGGGTCTTGGAATCCATACTAACTCAACATCCTTTTTCTTGTAAGGACATGAGAAGGAATAATGTCCAAGATGCAAGCAATAGTGACAACAAATGGAGCAAATATGATCTTGGTATTGAATGCTTGAGTTCTCCAAGATTTAGGTTGATAAGAGTTTTCTTTTGGAACATATCCTAAACCTCTTCTTCCACTATAACCAGAAGAATTCTTTAGGATCTTAACAAAAATACCATTATTTATCAAACTACCAACTTCTTTTTTTAACTTAGCAGCCTCATCCATTTTCTTTTTTATATCTAACTTTGGTTGATCTAGATCAGATGATAAAGCATCTCTTTCTTTAACAAAAGCATCATAATCTACATGAGTACATAGGATAGGTTGAGTCTGAATATTATTTAGTTTGGCAAGCAATTCAACCTTTTCTTGATTAAGAAGACCACAGTTTATTTCTAAAGTAAGAAACTTCATATTATAATCATTTAAAGTAGATTTCAAGGTAAAGTTTTCGGCAACAATATTGTCCTTTTCAAAAGAAATATTATTTAATTTAGCATACAAATCCTCATTATTTTTAGTACCTTTCTTTAGTTTCATTTTGCAATCAACATATTTGTCATGTGTATCTTGAAGACTAGCAATTAGATCTTCTTTTGGTAAATAAAAAATTCTTACCTCTTGAGAATCATCACTATCATCTTCTTTGACAATGAGACACTCCACGCTCTCCTCTCCACTCTTACTATCACTTGACTCATCCCATGCAGCTTTGTATGCTTTTTCTCCCTTCTTCTGGGATGAGCTTTTCTTACCCCTTTTTCTTTAGAAAATTCATTCTTAATATGTCGCTTCTTTCTACATTCCAAACACCAATGAGGGGAAGAATAATAAGAACCAACAACTTTGTGAGATTTAAATATTCTATATTTCTTACCATTTACAATTAGAGCTTCTTATCCTTCATCTCCATTACTTGTCTCATCACTTTCTTGAGTGATGACCTTTGCAACCTTTACATCCATACCCTTCTTTCTCCCTTGTTAAAGTTCACGCTCTCGTCTTTCTTCCTCCTATATGGTTGCCTCATGTGCTTCTAAGTTGCCAATGAGTTGCTCCATCCTTATTCGAGTGAGGTCATTGGATTCTTCAATTGCATTCACCTTAGGATTGTACTTGGGAGGAAGTGACCTAAGAATTTTTGACACTTGATCCTCTTCATTGATGGCTTTACCTAATGCATTTAAACCATTAACAATAGAAGAGAACTTTGCATACATTTTACTAATAGACTCATTTGGTTCCATACACAACTGTTCAAACTTTTGTTTAAACATATTAATTTTGGAACTTCTTTACTTGAACAGTTCCTTCATAAGTAATAGAGAGTCTATGCCATATTTTATATGTAGTTTCACAATTGGATATTCTATTGAACTCACCTATAGAAATTGAACAATAAAGAATACTTACAACTTTTTCTTTCAATTGGGCTAATCTCACCGTATTAGCATCCCATGTAGCATATTAGTTTGAGGAAGATCATATTCAATTGAAACCATTCTCCAAAGAAAATGAACCCATGTATGTCTACTGTAATCATCAATAAGAACAAAGCAATATCTTTTTCCACCAATAGATTGTGTCCTCATAGGTTTAAATAAATCCATATGAATGAGTTCTAGTGATATATTGGTGCTAAGCATGTTTTTGGGTTCAAACGAAGTTTTATATGTTTACCCAACGTACATGGTTCACAATTTTCAGATTGATCAAAAGATAGCTTAGGCAAACCACGAACAAGATCATATTTAACTACTTTTTAATGACGTGTGAACTAGCATGACATAATTTTCTATTCCATAATTGTATAGAATTATCTTTTACAAGCAAAAATTTTCCATCTACATATTGCATAGAGTTTGGTATAAGAATATATAGATTTCCAATTCTTTTTCCTTCATACACAACATTTGTAGTGTTCTCTACTAGCAACTTGCATCAATTTTTATTAAATACAACATCATATCCACTATCACATAGTTGAATGACACTTATCAAGTTATTGTGCAAACCATCAACAAGTAAAGCATTCTTAATTTCAAGGTTTGTACCAATATTACCTATTCCAACAATTTTACCTTTACCATTGTCTCCAAATGAGTGTTCCGCTTTTCTTTTCTTCAAAAGTTTGAAAAGCATCCTTGTTTCCGGTAATGTGTTTCGAGAATACACTATCAACCACCAATCCTGCAATAAAATATAGGTTTTAGTACCCATGTGATGGTCCATTATGGTTAGGTACATTTAATAACAAAGTGAACATGATAGAATAAATTAAGCTGAATAGAACTTCATTCGATCAACAAATACTTCGACCGAATGTGTATCGGTCGAAAAAAAATTTGATCGATAATGTTGCAATTTTACATATTGAAATAGGAAATTTCTTGGTCAAAAATATCTCGGTCGAAGTTGTCTCGATTGACGTTTTTCTCAACCGGAATTGTTATCGTTTCTATAGCTGATTTCAGATTTGATACAGGTATTTCCCTCAGATGAATACTTTCTCGACCGAAAAGTGTTTCGGTCGAACTATTTGTCAACCAATGTTGTTTCTGTTTGTTTCCATGAATCTGTTTATGTCAGTTTGAACTTAAATCCTTGTAATATGCTAAGGTACTATTCTATTTAGTTGAGATAAGACATTAAGATATTCAAATGAGGTTTTAGGTCAAATCTCAACTTAATCATATTAAATTTGCTAAGTTTGGGGTCTTGGAATCCATACTAACTCAACATCCTTTTTCTTGTAAGGACATGAGAAGGAATAATGTCCAAGATGCAAGCAATAGTGACAACAAATGGAGCAAATATGATCTTGGTATTGAATGTTTGAGTTCTCCAAGGTTTAGGTTGATAAGAGTTTTCTTTTGGAACATATCCTAAACCTCTTCTTCCACTATAACCAGAAGAATTCTTTAGGATCTTAACAAAAATACCATTATTTATCAAACTACCAACTTCTTTTTTTAACTTAGCAGCCTCATCCATTTTCTTTTTTATATCTAACTTTGGTTGATCTAGATCAGATGATAAAGCATCTCTTTCTTTAATAAAAGCATCATAGTCTACATGAGTACATAGGATAGGTTGAGTCTGAATATTATTTAGTTTGGCAAGCAATTCAACCTTTTCTTGATTAAGAAGACCACAGTTTATTTCTAAAGTAAGAAACTTCATATTATAACCATTTAAAGTAGATTTCAAGGTAAAGTTTTCGGCAACAATATTGTCCTTTTCAAAAGAAATATTATTTAATTTAGCATACAAATCCTCATTATTTTTAGTACCTTTCTTTAGTTTCATTTTGCAATCAACATATTTGTCATGTGTATCTTGAAGACTAGCAATTAGATCTTCTTTTGGTAAATAAAAAATTCTTACCTCTTGAGAATCATCATTATCATCTTCTTTGGCAATGAGACACTCCACGCTCTCCTCTCCACTCTTACTATCACTTGACTCATCCCATGCAGCTTTGTATGCTTTTTCTCCCTTCTTCTGGGATGAGCTTTTCTTACCCCTTTTTCTTTAGAAAATTCATTCTTAATATGTCGCTTCTTTCTACATTCAAAACACCAATGAGGGGAAGAATAATAAGAACCAACAACTTTGTGAGATTTAAATATTCTATATTTCTTACCATTTACAATTAGAGCTTCTTATCCTTCATCTCCATTACTTGTCTCATCACTTTCTTGAGTGATGACCTTTGCAGCCTTTACATCCATACCCTTCTTTCTCCCTTGTTAAAGTTCACGCTCTCGTCTTTCTTCCTCCTATATGGTTGCCTCATGTGCTTCTAAGTTGCCAATGAGTTGCTCCATCCTTATTCGAGTGAGGTCATTAGATTCTTCAATTGCATTCACCTTAGGATTGTACTTGGGAGGAAGTGACCTAAGAATTTTTGACACTTGATCCTCTTCACTAATGGCTTTACCTAATGCATTTAAACCATTAACAATAGAAGAGAACTTTGCATACATTTTACTAATAGACTCATTTGGTTCCATACACAACTGTTCAAACTTTTGTTTAAACATATTAATTTTGGAACTTCTTTACTTGAACAGTTCCTTCATAAGTAATAGAGAGTCTATGCCATATTTCATATGTAGTTTCACAATTGGATATTCTATTGAACTCACCTATAGAAATTGAACAATAAAGAATACTTACAACTTTTTCTTTCAATTGGGCTAATCTCACCGTATTAGGATCCCATGTAGCATATTATTTTGAGGAAGATCATATTCAATTGAAACCATTCTCCAAAGAAAATGAACCCATGTATGTCTACTGTAATCATCAATAAGAACAAAGCAATATCTTTTTCCACCAATAGATTGTGTCCTCATAGGTTTAAATAAATCCATATGAATGAGTTCTAGTGATATACTGGTGCTAAGCATGTTTTTGGGTTCAAACGAAGTTTTATATGTTTACCCAAAGTACATGGTTCACAATTTTCAGATTGATCAAAAGATAGCTTAGGCAAACCACGAACAAGATCATATTTAACTACTTTTTAATGACATGTGAACTAGCATGACATAATTTTCTATGCCATAATTGTATAGAATTATCTTTTGCAAGCAAGAATTTTCCATCTACATATTGCATAGAGTTTGGTATAAGAATATATAGATTTCCAATTCTTTTTCCTTCATACACAACATTTGTAGTGTTCTCTACTAGCAACTTGCATCAATTTTTATTAAATACAACATCATATCCACTATCACATAGTTGAATGACACTTATCAAGTTATGGTGCAAACCATCAACAAGTAAAGCATTCTTAATTTCAAGGTTTGTACCAATATTACCTATTCCAACAATTTTACCTTTACCATTGTCTCCAAATGAGTGTTCCACTTTTCTTTTCTTCAAAAGTTTGAAAAGCATCCTTGTTTCCGGTAATGTGTTTCGAGAATACACTATCAACCACCAATCCTGAAATAAAATATGGGTTTTAGTACCCATGTGATGGTCCATTATGGTTAGGTACATTTAATAACAAAGTGAACATGATTGAATAAATTAAGATGAATAGAACTTCATTCGGTCGACAAATACTTCGACCGAATGTGTATCGGTCGAAAAAAAATTTGATCGATAATGTTGCAATTTTACATATTGAAATAGGAAATTTCTTGGTCGAAAATCTCTCGGTCGAAGTTGTCTCGATCGACGTTTTTCTCAACCGGAATTGTTATCGTTTCTATAGCTGATTTCAGATTTGATACAGGTATTTCCCTCAGATGAATACTTTCTTGACCGAAAAGTGTCTCGGTCGAACTATTTGTCAACCAATGTTGTTTCTGTTTGTTTCCATCAATCTGTTTATGTCAGTTTGAACTTAAATCCTTGTAATATTCTAAGGTACTATTCTATTTAGTTGAGATAAGACATTAAGATATTCAAATGAGGTTTTATGTCAAATCTCAACTTAATCATATTAAATTTGCTAAGTTTGGGGTCTTGGAATCCATACTAACTCAACATCCTTTTTCTTGTAAGGACATGAGAAGGAATAATGTCCAAGATGCAAGCAATAGTGACAACAAATGGAGCAAATATGATCTTGGTATTGAATGCTTGAGTTCTCCAAGATTTAGGTTGATAAGAGTTTTCTTTTGGAACATATCCTAAACCTCTTCTTCCACTATAACCAGAAGAATTCTTTAGGATCTTAACAAAAATACCATTATTTATCAAACTACCAACTTCTTTTTTTAACTTAGCAGCCTCATCCATTTTCTTTTTTATATCTAACTTTGGTTGATCTAGATCAGATGATAAAGCATCTCTTTCTTTAACAAAAGCATCATAATCTACATGAGTACATAGGATAGGTTGAGTCTGAATATTATTTAGTTTGGCAAGCAATTCAACCTTTTCTTGATTAAGAAGACCACAGTTTATTTCTAAAGTAAGAAACTTCATATTATAATCATTTAAAGTAGATTTCAAGGTAAAGTTTTCGGCAACAATATTGTCCTTTTCAAAAGAAATATTATTTAATTTAGCATACAAATCCTCATTATTTTTAGTACCTTTCTTTAGTTTCATTTTGCAATCAACATATTTGTCATGTGTATCTTGAAGACTAGCAATTAGATCTTCTTTTGGTAAATAAAAAATTCTTACCTCTTGAGAATCATCACTATCATCTTCTTTGACAATGAGACACTCCACGCTCTCCTCTCCACTCTTACTATCACTTGACTCATCCCATGCAGCTTTGTATGCTTTTTCTCCCTTCTTCTGGGATGAGCTTTTCTTACCCCTTTTTCTTTAGAAAATTCATTCTTAATATGTCGCTTCTTTCTACATTCCAAACACCAATGAGGGGAAGAATAATAAGAACCAACAACTTTGTGAGATTTAAATATTCTATATTTCTTACCATTTACAATTAGAGCTTCTTATCCTTCATCTCCATTACTTGTCTCATCACTTTCTTGAGTGATGACCTTTGCAACCTTTACATCCATACCCTTCTTTCTCCCTTGTTAAAGTTCACGCTCTCGTCTTTCTTCCTCCTATATGGTTGCCTCATGTGCTTCTAAGTTGCCAATGAGTTGCTCCATCCTTATTCGAGTGAGGTCATTGGATTCTTCAATTGCATTCACCTTAGGATTGTACTTGGGAGGAAGTGACCTAAGAATTTTTGACACTTGATCCTCTTCATTGATGGCTTTACCTAATGCATTTAAACCATTAACAATAGAAGAGAACTTTGCATACATTTTACTAATAGACTCATTTGGTTCCATACACAACTGTTCAAACTTTTGTTTAAACATATTAATTTTGGAACTTCTTTACTTGAACAGTTCCTTCATAAGTAATAGAGAGTCTATGCCATATTTTATATGTAGTTTCACAATTGGATATTCTATTGAACTCACCTATAGAAATTGAACAATAAAGAATACTTACAACTTTTTCTTTCAATTGGGCTAATCTCACCGTATTAGCATCCCATGTAGCATATTAGTTTGAGGAAGATCATATTCAATTGAAACCATTCTCCAAAGAAAATGAACCCATGTATGTCTACTGTAATCATCAATAAGAACAAAGCAATATCTTTTTCCACCAATAGATTGTGTCCTCATAGGTTTAAATAAATCCATATGAATGAGTTCTAGTGATATACTGGTGCTAAGCATGTTTTTGGGTTCAAACGAAGTTTTATATGTTTACCCAACGTACATGGTTCACAATTTTCAGATTGATCAAAAGATAGCTTAGGCAAACCACGAACAAGATCATATTTAACTACTTTTTAATGACGTGTGAACTAGCATGACATAATTTTCTATTCCATAATTGTATAGAATTATCTTTTGCAAGCAAAAATTTTCCATCTACATATTGCATAGAGTTTGGTATAAGAATATATAGATTTCCAATTCTTTTTCCTTCATACACAACATTTGTAGTGTTCTCTACTAGCAACTTGCATCAATTTTTATTAAATACAACATCATATCCACTAACACATAGTTGAATGTCACTTATCAAGTTATGGTGCAAACCATCAACAAGTAAAGCATTCTTAATTTCAAGGTTTGTACCAATATTACCTATTCCAACAATTTTACCTTTACCATTGTCTCCAAATGAGTGTTCCACTTTTCTTTTCTTCAAAAGTTTGAAAAGCATCCTTGTTTCCGGTAATGTGTTTTGAGAATACACTATCAACCACCAATCCTGCAATAAAATATAGGTTTTAGTACCCATGTGATGGTCCATTATGGTTAGGTACATTTAATAACAAAGTGAACATGATTGAATAAATTAAGCTGAATAGAACTTCATTCGGTCGACAAATACTTCGACCGAATGTGTATCGGTCGAAAAAAAATTTGATCGATAATGTTGCAATTTTACATATTGAAATAGGAAATTTCTTGGTCGAAAATCTCTCGGTCGAAGTTGTCTCGATCGACGTTTTTCTCAACCGGAATTGTTATCATTTCTATAGCTGATTTCCGATTTGATACAGGTATTTCCCTCAGATGAATACTTTCTCGACCGAAAAGTGTCTCGGTCGAACTATTTGTCAACCAATGTTGTTTCTGTTTGTTTCCATCAATCTGTTTATGTCAGTTTGAACTTAAATCCTTGTAATATGCTAAGGTACTATTCTATTTAGTTGAGATAAGACATTAAGATATTCAAATGAGGTTTTAGGTCAAATATCAACTCAATCATATTAAATTTCCTAAGTTTGGGGTCTTGGAATCCATACTAACTCAACATCCTTTTTCTTGTAAGGACATGAGAAGGAATAATGTCCAAGATGCAAGCAATAGTGACAACAAATGGAGCAAATATGATCTTGGTATTGAATGCTTGAGTTCTCCAAGGTTTAGGTTGATAAGAGTTTTCTTTTGGAACATATCCTAAACCTCTTCTTCCACTATAACCAGAAGAATTCTTTAGGATCTTAACAAAAATACCATTATTTATCAAACTACCAACTTCTTTTTTTAACTTAGCAGCCTCATCCATTTTCTTTTTTATATCTAACTTTGGTTGATCTAGATCAGATGATAAAGCATCTCTTTCTTTAATAAAAGCATCATAGTCTACATGAGTACATAGGATAGGTTGAGTCTGAATATTATTTAGTTTGGCAAGCAATTCAACCTTTTCTTGATTAAAAAGACCACAATTTATTTCTAAAGTAAGAAACTTCATATTATAATCATTTAAAGTAGATTTCAAGGTAAAGTTTTCGGCAACAATATTGTCCTTTTTAAAAGAAATATTATTTAATTTAGCATACAAATCCTCATTATTTTTAGTACCTTTCTTTAGTTTCTTTTTGCAATCAACATATTTGTCATGTGTATCTTGAAGACTAGCAATTAGATCTTCTTTTGGCAAATAAAAAATTGTTACCTCTTGAGAATCATCACTATCATCTTCTTTGGCCATGAGACACTACACGCTCTCCTCTCCGCTCTCACTATCACTTGACTCATCCCATGGAGCTTTGTATGCTTTTTCTCCCTTCTTCTGGGATGAGCTTTTCTTACCCCTTTTTCTTTAGGACATTCATTCTTAAGATGTCACTTCTTTCTACATTCAAAACACCAACGAGGGGAAGAAGAATAAGAACCAACAACTTTGTGAAATTTAAATATTCTATGTTTCTTACCATTTACAATTAGAGCTTCTTATCCTTCATCTCCATCACTTGTCTCATCACTTTCTTGAGTGATGACCTTTGTAGCCTTTAGAGCCATACCCTTCTTTATCCCTTGTTAAAGTTCACGCTCTCGTCTTTCTTCCTCCTATATGGTTGCCTCATGTGCTTCTAAGTTTCCAATGAGTTGCTCCATCCTTATTCGAGTGAGGTCATTGGATTCTTCAATTGCATTCACCTTAGGATTGTACTTGGGAGGAAGTGACCTAAGAATTTTTGACACTTGATCCTCTTCACTAATGGCTTTACCTAATGCATTTAAACCATTAACAATAGAAGAGAACTTTGCATACATTTCACTAATACACTCATTTGGTTCCTTACACAACTGTTCAAACTTTTGTTTAAACATATTAATTTTGGAATTCTTTACTTGAACAGTTCCTTCATAAGTAATAGAGAGTCTATGCCATATTTCATATGCAATTTCACAATTGGATATTCTATTGAACTCACCTATAGAAATTGAACAATAAAGAATACTTACAACTTTTTCTTTCAATTGGTCTAATCTTACCGTATTAGCATCCCATGTAGCATATTAGTTTGAGGAAGATCATATTCAATTGAAACAATTCTCCAAAGAAAATGAACCCATGTATGTCTACTGTAATCATCAATAAGAACAAAGCAATATCTTTTTCCACCAATAGATTGTGTCCTCATTGGTTTAAATAAATCCATATGAATGAGTTCTAGTGATCTACTGGTGCTAAGCATGTTTTTGGGTTCAAACGAAGTTTTATATGTTTACCCAAAGTACATGGTTCACAATTTTCAGATTGATCAAAAGATAGCTTAGGAAAACCACGAACAAGATCATATTTAACTAACTTTTTGATGACATGTGAACTAGCATGACCTAATTTTCTATGCCATAATTGTAGAGAATTATCTTTTGCAAGCAAGAATTTTCCATCTACATATTGCATAGAGTTTGGTATAAGAATATATAGATTTCCAATTCTTTTTCCTTCATACACAACATTTGTAGTGTTCTCTACTAGCAACTTGCATCAATTTTTATTAAATACAACATCATATCCACTATCACATAGTTGAATGACACTTATCAAGTTATGGTGCAAACCATCAACAAGTAAAACATTCTTAATTTCAAGGTTTGTACCAATATTACCTATTCCAACGATTTTACCTTTACCATTGTCTCCAAATGACTGTTCCGCTTTTCTTTTCTTCAAAAGTTTGAAAAGCATCCTTGTTTCCGGTAATAAGTTTGGAGAATACACTATCAACCACCAATCCTGCAATAAAATATAGGTTTTAGTACCCATGTGATGGTCCATTATGGTTAGGTACATTTAATAACAATGTGAACATGATTGAATAAATTAAGCTGAATAGAACTTCATTTGGTCGACAAATACTTTGACCGAATGTGTATCGGTCGAAAAAAAATTGGATCGATAATGTTACAATTTTACATATTTAAATAGGAAATTTCTTGGTCGAAAATCTCTCGGTCGAAGTTGTCTCGATCGACGTTTTTCTCAACCGGAATTGTTATCGTTTCTATAGCTGATTTTAGATTTGATACAGGTATTTCCCTCAGTTGAATACTTTCTCGACCGAAAAGTGTCTCGGTCAAACTATTTGTCAACCAAGGTTGTTTGTGTTTGTTTCCAACAATCTGTTTATGTCAGTTTGAACTTAAAACCTTGTAATATGCTAAGGTACTATTCTATTTAGTTGAGATAAGACATTAAGATATTCAAATGAGGTTTTAGGTCAAATCTCCACTTAATCATATTAAATTTGCTAAGTTTGGGGTCTTGGAATCCATACTAACTCAACATCCTTTTTATTGTAAGGACATGAGAAGGAATAATGTCGAAGATGCAAGAAATAGTGACAAAAAATGGAACAAATATGATCTTGGTATTGAATTCTTGAGTTCTCCAAGGTTTAGGTTGATAAGAGTTTTGTTTTGTAACATATCCTAAACCTCTTCTTCCACTATAACCAGAAGAATTCTTTAGGATCTTAACAAAAATACCATTATTTATCAAACTACTAACTTCATTTTGTAACTTAGCAACCTCATCCATTTCTGTTTTATATCTAACTTTGGTTGATCTAGATCAGATGGTAAATCATCTCTTTCTTTAATAAAAGCATCATAGTCTTCATGAGTACATATGATAGGTTGAGTCTGAAAATTATTTAGTTTGGCAAGCAATTCAACCTTTTCTTGATAAAGAAGACCATAGTTTATTTCTAAAGTAAGCAACTTCATATTATAATCATTTAAAGAAGAATTCTAGATAAAGTTTTCGGCAACAATATTATCCTTTTCAAAAGAAAGATTATTTAATTTAGCATACAAATCCTCATTATTTTTAGTACCTTTCTTTAGTTTCTTTTTGCAATCAACATATTTGCCATGTGTATCTTGAAGACTAGCAATTAGATCTTCTTTTGGCAAATAAAAAATTCTTACCTCTTGAGAATCGTCACTATCATCTTCTTTGGCCATTAGACACTCCACGCTCTCCTCTCCACTCTCACTATCACTTGACTCATCCCATGCAGCTTTGTATGCTTTTTTTCCCTTCTTCTGGGATGAGCTTTTCTTACCCCTTTTTCTTTAGGACATTCATTCTTAAGATGTCCCTTCTTTCTACATTCAAAACACCAACGAGGGGAAGAAGAATAAGAACCAACAACTTTGTGAGATTTAAATCTTCTATATTTCTTACCATTTACAATTAGAGCTTCTTATCCTTCATCTGCATCACTTGTCTCATCACTTTCTTGAGTGATGAGCTTTGTAGCCTTTAGAGCCATACCCTTCATTCTCCCTTGTTAAAGTTTACACTCTCTTCTTTCTTCCTCCTATATGGTTGCCTCATGTGCTTCTAAGTTGCTAATAAGTTGCTCCATCGTTATTCAAGTGAGGTCATTGGATTCTTCAATTGCATTCACCTTAGGATTGTACTTGGGAGGAAGTGACATAAGAATTTTTGACACTTGATCCTCTTCACTAATGGCTTTACCTAATGCATTTAAACCATTAACAATAGAAGAGAACTTTGCATACATTTCACTAATAGACTCATTTGGTTCCATACACAACTGTTCAAACTTTTGTTTAAGCATACTAATTTAGGAATTCTTTACTTGAACAGTTCCTTCATAAGTAATAGAGAGTCTATGCCATATTTCATATGCAGTTTCACAATTGGATATTCTATTGAACTCACCTATAGAAATTGAACAATAAAGAATACTTACAACTTTTTATTTCAATTGGGCTAATCTCACCGTATTAGCATCCCATGTAGCACATTAGTTTGAGGAAGATCATATTCAATTGAAACCATTCTCCCAAGAAAATGAACCCATGTATGTCTACTGTAATCATCAATAAGAACAAAGCAATATCTTTTTCCACCAATAGATTGTGTCCTCATAGGTTTAAATAAATCCATATGAATGAGTTCTAGTGATCTACTGGTGTTAAGTATGTTTTTGGGTTCAAATTAAGTTTTATATGTTTACCCAAAGTACATGGTTCACAATTTTCAGATTGATCAAAAGATAGCTTAGGAAAACCACGAACAAGATCATATTTAACTACTTTTTAATGACATGTGAACTAGCATGACCTAATTTTCTATGCCATAATTGTAGAGAATTATCTTTTGCAAACAAGAATTTTCCAACTACATATTGAATAGAGTTTGGTCTAAGAATATATAGATTTCCAAGTATTTTTCCTTCATACACAACATTTGTAGTGTTCTCTACTAGCAACTTGCATCAATTTTTATTAAATAAAACATCATATCCACTATCACATAGTTGACTGACACTTATCAAGTTATGGTGCAAACCATCAAAAATTAAAACATTCTTAATTTCAAGGTTTGTACCAATATTACCTATTCCAACAATTTTACCTTTACCATTGTCTCCAAATGACTGTTCCACTTTTCTTTTCTTCAAAAGTTTGAAAAGCATCCTTGTTTCCGGTAATGTGTTTGGAGAATACACTATCAACCACCAATCCTGCAATAAAATATAGGTTTTGGTACCCATGTGATGGTCCATTACGGTTAGGTACATTTAATAACAAAGTGAACATGATTGAATAAATTAAGCTGAATAGAACTTCATTCGGTCGACAAATACTTCGACCGAATATGTATCGGTCGAAAAAAAATTTGACCGATAATGTTGCACTTTTACATATTGAAATAGGAAATTTCTTGGTCGAAAATCTCTCGGTCGAAGTTGTCTCGATCGACGTTTTTCTCAACCGGAATTGTTATCGTTTCTATAGCTGATTTTAGATTTGATACATGTATTCCCTCGGTTGAATACTTTCTCGACCGAAAAGTGTCTCTGTCGAACTATTTTTCAACCAAGGTTGTTTCTGTTTGTTTACATCAATCTGTTTATGTCAGTTTGAGCATAAATCCTTGTAATATACTAAGGTACTATTCTATTTAGTTGAGATAATACATTAAGATATTCAAATGAGGTTTTAGGTCAAATATCAACTTAATCATATTAAATTTGCTATGTTTGGGGTCTTGGAATCCATATTAACTCAACATCCTTTTTCTTGTAAGGACATGAGAAGGAATAATGTCCAAGACGCAAGCAATAGTGACAACAAATGGAGTCAATTTCATTTCTCTTTCTAGGATTTTGAGTTGTATTTTTTGGGTAAAAATATGATCTTGGTCTTGGATGCTTGAGTTCTCCTAGGTTTAGGTTGATAAGAGTTTTCTTTTAGAACATATCCTAAACCTCTTCTTCCACTATAACCAGAAGAATTCTTTAGGATCTTATCAAGAATACCATTATTTCTCAAGCTACTAACTTCTTTTTGTAACTTAGCAACCTCATCCATTTTCTTTTTGATATCTAACTTTGCTTGATCTAGATCATATCATAAAGAATCTCTTTCTTTAACAATAACATCATAGTCTAGATGAGTACATAGGATAGGTTGAGTCTGAAAATTATTTAGTTTCACAAGCAATTCAACCTTTTCTTGAGAAATAAGACCATAGTTTATTTCTAAAGTAAGCAACATCATATTATAATCATTTAAAGATGATTTCAAGGTAAAGTTTTTAGAAATAATATTGTTCTTTTAAACAAAATATTATTTAATTTAGCATACAAATATTAGTTTCTTTTTGCAATCAACATATTTGTCATGTGTATCTTGAAGACTAGCAATTAGATCTTCTTTTGGCAAATAAAAAATGCTTACCTCTTAAGAATCATCACTATCATCTTATTTGGCCATGAGAAACTCCATGCTCTCCTCTCCACTCTCCCTATCACTTGACTCATCCCATGCAGGTTTGTATGATTTTTCTCCCTTCTTCTAGGATGAGCTTTTCTTAACCTTTTTTTCTTTAGTACATTCATTCTTAAGATGTCCCTTCTTTCCATATTCAAAACCCCTAGGAGGGGAAGATGAAGAAAAACCAACAACTTTGTTATATTTAAATCTTCTATTTTTCTTACCATTTACAATTAGAGCTTCTTCTCCTTCATCTCCATCACTTGTCTCGTCACTTTCTTGAGTGATGACCTTTGTATCCTTTAGAGCCATGTCCTTCTTTCTCCCTTGTTGAAGTTCATGCTCTCATCATTCTTTCTCCTATGTGGTTGCCTCATGTGCTTCTATGTTGCCAATGAGTTGCTCCATCCTTAGTTGAGTGAGGCCATTGGATTCTTCAATTGCAGTCACCTTAGGATTGGACTTGGGAGGAAGTGACCTAAGAATTTTTGACACTTGATCCGCTTCACTAATGGCTTTACCTAATGCATTCAAACCATTAACAATAGAAGTGAACTTTGCATACATTTCACTAATAGACTCATTTGGTTCCATACACAACTGTTCAAACTTTTGTTTAAGCATACCAATTTTGGAATTCATTACTTGAACAGTTCCTTCATAAGTAATAGAGAGTCTATGTCATATTTCATATACGGTTTTACAATTGGATATTCTATTGAACTGACCTACAGAAATTGAACAATAAAGAATACTTACAACTTTTGCATTCAATTGGTCTAATCTCACCGTATTAGCATCCCATATAGCATATTCAGTTTGAGGAAGATCATATGGATTTGAAACCATTCTCCAAAGATCCCATCTGATTCCATGAAAATAGAATTACATCCTCCTCTTCCAATAGGTGTAGTTGGTGCCATCAAATGGTGGAGGCCGAGCTACAAGTGTTTTTTCCAAGTTGAGGTTGTTTAGTACCCAATCACCCATTTTCTTCAAGACTCGATTAGAGCTCCTTGAAGCCTGCTATGATACCAATTGAAAAATACTAGAGGGGGGTGAATAGGGTTTTATGATATTTTTAAAAATAATTCAACAAACAACCATAAAAATAATGGAGAAGGAGACAAGGCGTTTAGAGTGGTTCCACCCTTAGCAAATACTAAAGGTGTCAGTCCACTACCCAATTGTTTCCAATTGGGATTTGTAAAGCAATTGTATTTTATTACCTTGCAAGGATGTTACATAAGATACAACTACCTTCACAACCCTTTGGACAACCTTCACCCCGAAGTCATCTCACCAACCTTGAAGCAACCTTTACTTGAAGTAACTTCAAGCTCCCCCTTGAAGTAACCTTCCTCCCTAAAGTAGCTTCCCGTTGAGACCTTCTAGAAGTAGTCCAAATTCATGCCGAGCTACCTTCACCACTGAAGAAGATCCTACAACCTCCTTTCTGTAGCCTCCAACCTAGGAGTAGCAAAGGAGAAAACAAACAATAAAAGGAACAAGAAGGGAAGAAGGAAAAATACACTTTACTACTTTAACACAAGGCTTGAATCCTATATCAAGCATTTTGATCTCATATCCAATGTGTATGAATTTGAAAGTGCAGTGGGTAGGAGATGCCAGCCTATAGGACACAAAATCTCAGCTTATGGAAATGTATTGCAAGTAAAGGATTTCTCAATTGCTCATACAAGTTGATTCTCAATTGCAAGTATGTGTACTCAAGTGGGTTTAGGTGTCCTAATATATGTCCTATTTATAGGAATGGCCTATTATTGCTTAGGGACGTTCTATACACTTTATAGGGTGTTCTTAGTGCTCAACTAGCCATTAGGAATCCACTAATTATGTTTGTAACAACTAGTTAATTAACTTTGAAAAGTGCAGACAAAACCTTTCTCACTCGAGAAATTTGTCGACCGAGTGTCTCTCGGTCGAGCATTTCATCGACTAAGGGTAAGTCTTGAGTAAGTGTATTGCAACGTTCAACTCAACTCCCAACCACTTTTTCCCACCAAGTCTAATGGCTATAGAACCAGCTCGAAGAATAGACTTAGGTGATTCTCGGTCGAGAAGATGGTGGACTGAGTGTGTCTCGGTCGAGAAGTTTTTTGACTCAGAAAGTCCCTATTTTAGTGTGTATAGACTTTTACTAAATGTATGTATTAAAATGCTATTGAGATTCTATCATAGGGGATGACCTATCTAAGTTTTGTGAGTGGATATGGAAGATCTAAATGCTTGATTTACATTATATCTAGGTACTTGTACATTATATATTTGTACAAGTTTACATTTTGTTACAATCATGAAAGAATAAGACAATTTGAGAATATAGATCTTCCAAGCTTAGCTATCCACCATCTTAAATTCTTGTTCCTGAAATACTCAAGTAGCACATTAGATCCACAAGAATGAAATGTTTGTTATTTTCAAAGTAGAGGGATTTAAATTATGTCCATTTAGCCAACATCGACTGTTCCAGCTTAGGATTTTCATTACCCTTCACGGGTCTGGTCCAACTCAGAACCCACTACATGAATCTCAGTGCTCCTTGTTGTAACATCTTCCTCCACATGTGTCCCGTGGTGTTTCTTCATCGGAAAAATCAATCCCAAATCTGAATCAATCTCCATATCCCCTTGTTGCGCATGACATACCCACTTCCCTATCAGGCATAACTCCCCTCCTTCCTCTATCATCCATGTCCCCCTTTCATCACTAATCACCTTCCTCATTAAAATCTTTGGTTTATAGTGCACCATGCCTCCCTTATGCTGTTCTGCAATTATAGAGTGTCTATACTCTTTCTTTTTCTTCTGCCCTCAAGTCTGAACTCTAGACTTTTCCCAACCTCTTTCAAAGATCAAACTTGTTGTGACTTGTCGATGCAGATCCTCACTATAGTTTGTATGAATCTTTCAAATTCGATTGTATCTTGTTTTACACCCTCATTGTAAGTATATTAGACACCTCATGATTGTGTTCTTTCTCATTTTCTACCAAGGAATTTAGAGATCCTATAGCCTCCTCTTCAGTAGTTCCATCGTTGTGTGTTGATGTTATGTTGCCATATTTATGAGGGTCGTTGAACATGACAACGTTCGACCTATTGCTTTATATCAGTGTTGTTGTTGTTTCCCCCAACCTAGAGTCGTCTTCCTTCTCGTTCCCCCGGTCGTGATGATTTGATTCCTCCCCACGCATGTCTTCGTTGGCCACCAGCCGGATTCTTCCCCTTTTGCCTGGGTGTCCCCCCACTACTTCAGTGTCCCCCTCGTCAACATCCCTAACTGGTGACTCTCCCCTTCCATCATATGTTGATCTCTTGTCTCTTCTACCTACCTATTCTTGCCCCTCCCCCCGACGCCTCCCAGGTTTTTTTATAGAAGAAGAGTTTCTTCTTCATCGTGCCAGCCCCATAGATCTCCTCCATTGGAGATAGACATGGTTTCCTCGGTGACTCCTTCAACTAGGACCCCTTCCTTGTTGTTTCCCTTCATCATCTTCCACCTGATCACAATCATGATCAACATGCCCTAAACATCCACATAGGAAACAAAGGTTCACAAGCCTCTCATACTTATTTTATAGAGTGAAAATTTACCCTTTTTATCTTGCATCTTTAGGGATCTCTTTAGCGGATGAGAGACGTCCAGTTCCACTCAGACTCTCGATGAGGAGTCCCACCCAAAATCATCTAGATCAACCTGCAACACGTGACCCAGACTGCTAGCAATTGATGCTATAGTTGTTTTAAATCTGTACCCAAGCAGAATCCCATATATCCTGGTCCAAAAAAGTGCTTCATTGAACACTATTTGTCCCAATAGCTCTCCATCCTCCACTTCTTTCAACAACAACAAATGATTCTAAAAGTTCTATGGCCCACTCTCATTGACCTTCTATTTGCCCTCCAATGAAGAAACTAGATGATGAAAACCACCGCATCCAGTTGCTTGAAGATGATCTTATTCGGGAGTGACCACACATGGCTCAAAGTACGCTTCATTGCCTAAAAGTTATATGGTTGATCTGTGTGCAAGCACGCCACTAGGGCTAGCTCCACATGTTCTCACTACTCGCCCTTCTCCTCGTCTCCCAGAATGATGATTTCATCATCCTCCTCATCCCATAACCCTAACTGTGCACATCGGTCAACTAGATCCTCTTCCATCTTGTGACCTAGACTCAAAGTTGTAGCCTTCCTTGAACTGGAAAGAGATGGTAACCACTCGGGAGACCAAGATAACCACTATGGAGAGAGATTTCACCCATCGTCACCCCCTGTCGTCGTAGCGCTAGCGTTACGTCAAGGGAGAGGCATGGAGCTCTTTAACCTTGGACTCTATTAACCTCAAAAGTGACTCGGGGTATGAAAATCTCCCTTGAAGTTCTACAAGTTCAATGTTCAATACATGGGCACGATCCTTCACATAGTGCTTCAGATTGGAAACATGGAACACATTGTGCATCATGCTATATTTTGGAAGTAAAGCTAGACAATAAGCGTCTTCACTAATTTGTTCTATGATCACCAATGGACCAACAAATTGGGGAATCATCTTTCCTCTATTTTTAGCTATAGTTCAAAGGGGTCAAGTTTAAAAAACATGTGATCACGTACAACAAAGTGTAAATCTAGCTTGTTTGCACCAACATACGACTAATGTCAATCTAGGGATCTCTTTACCTTTTCTTGACCAAAGATACTTTATCAGCATATAACTGTAGTTCTTCTATCATAAGCAAGGTCCTCTCACTAACATCATCCCAATGAAGTGGTGACCGACATAGGCTCCCATAAAAATCTTCATACGGAGGTATACTGATATTGGATTGGTAACTATTATTTTAGGCAAACTCATCTAAGGGTAGGTATTGTTCCTACGATCCACCCTAATCCATAATTGATGCTCTCAACAAATCTTCTAGGGTTTGGTTCGTACACGTTGACTGACCATTGGTCTTGAAGTGATAAGTTGTGTTGAATTTCAACCTTGTACCAAGTTCCTCTTGAACTTGTTTCCCCAAATTTGAGGTGAACTTAGGGTTACGATTATAGATAATGAAACTCAGAACACCATGCAAATGGACTGTCTCTCTAATGTAAAGTTCTGCTAGATATGAGACTGCGGTAGTGGTCTTCATTGTAAGGAAGTGTGTTGACTTTGTTGGGCGGTGCACCACAATCCATATCACATCATGTCTTTTTCTTGTCTTGGAAAGATCGACCACAAAATTCATGGTGATATGGTCCCATTTCCACTCAAAAAACACAATTGATTGTAGTAACCTACCAGTTGTTGATGCTCGTCCTTCACCATCAGGAACGTAAGACAAGTAGCCAAATACTAGACTATATCTCACTTCATTCCTTGCCACCAGAACAAACATTGTAGGTCCTTAAACATCTTAGTGGTTCTGGGTTATACAATATACTTTGATTCATGAGATTCTTGTAGGATGCAACCCATCAAAGGTGAATCCTCGGGAACCCAATTACGATGCTTATTTCATATTCCACAATCTACACCCACTAAGAGGTGTGTTTGAGGCTTCACCATCAAATGCTTTATATCTCTAACTCTCGTCTGACTAACTGGGCTGCTATAAGCTCGGTCAATAGGTCAGGCTTGATTTGGATGTTGTCCAGATGGATTCTATCTACCAAAGGTTATGGAGTCCATCTAGAAAAGTCTTCCAGTCTCTTCCACCGGGTGACTAAACCCGTCACACATTTGAGACATTTTTAACTAAGGGCATCGACTATCACATTAGGCTTATCTGGATGGTAGGCTATGGTGAAATTTAAATCCTTCAACTATTCCATTCAACACCCACTACTAAAAAAATGGTCTTTAACTACAAAAACAAATTGTAGTGAAAACCCCATATTTTGTAGCTAAAGGCTTTAACCACATATTTCTTTACACATACAAATTGTAGTATATGCTCGTATAGCTAAAGCCTTTAACTATATTTTTCAAGTATGTAGTTACATAATCCATTTGCTACAAATTCATATGTATCCAGAAGCGTAGCTAGATATTGTCCTTACATATTTAAATATAAGTATAAGTATAGCTAAACGTATGACTACAATTGCATATATAGTCATTATGTAATAAAAACATGAAGTTAATACATTTTAAATGTATTTAATGTGTAGGGAAAGGCAGCAATTACTATATACATATATATGTAGTTGATTATGCATCTAGATACATATGTAGTGCCATTTAATACACATACATATATGCTTAGTTTGACTATATGTATATATATATATATATATATATATATATATATATATATATATATATATATATATATATATATATATATATATATATATATATATATATATATATATATATATATATATATATATATATATATATATATATAGTGTAATTTGTTTGTACACAAGCTCTTTTAATAACAACATTGTATGCTCAATATTATGCCAACAATCTTACTTTCATTTATAATGAAGAGTCGAATTACATGGGGAGGACGTATACCTTGCCCCTATTACACAATGTGTACACAAAAAAGTTTATACATATATCAATGATTCACTGTTCTACTAACATCTTTGTGAAAGAGTTTTCTTTCTCAACCAGTTTTAACATCCTTATTGTCTTCTTCTTTTGTTCAAGCTCTTGTTGTTGTTGCACCATCATGAAGAAGAGCATGTGTTGGATTAAAAAATATAAAAAAGACAATCTTGACTTGGTTGAGCAGGGTTGCCCTCTAGCAAAGATGTTCTTTCTCTTATCTTAGAATCAATCATTTCAGCTAAAACTTGCAGACAAAGATGCACTACAGAATGTCAGATTTTTGGCATGTCATCCTTTGTGCGAGCGGGACGAAGCATGTCTCATAGAGTGGGACAGGATAATGAGCATGATGTATGGGATGGCTTGGAATGACGTTGGAGGGATCTCGAAGTTGTTTGTGAGCCTAGTGTCCATGATGTTGCCTTGTTGGACAGAGAAGGTCTGGAGTTTTGCTAGCATCGTCTTGAAGATGATGGTGCATGTGAAGATTGGGACGAATGAGAGTCACACTTTTACTTGCTCGACCTCTGATGCTGAGCATAGTCTTCAGAATCTCCTTCATGCTGTTGCCATATTGAACTCTGATGCAAGCCTTGTCCAAGAATCTGCATGTAAAAATATATGTTATGTCTAACCAAAGACATCGGTGTACTAATGCTATCTTCTGAATAAGCTTTTTACATGAATTTATCTGTGTGGTGGAGGTGCCTGATAATATTGGAATCTCGACCAGAGTTACCAAGATGTAGAGCATTCTGTTGCCCCCACAATGTATCTCAGAGTTAGATGGGCGAATTTGCTTCCTCTTTGAAATTGCAGCAACAAAAACCTGAGTATCAAAAGCAACATCAGAAACTCAAACACCCACTATATGGAAATGTATATGCATTTATAATATCTCATAACCAAATAGAAAAGAATATCTCATGCCATGTGATGTCAGGTTTATACACCATAGCAAAACTAACAAGGAATATATTCCTGACTCCAGTAAACATAGTGTGCTTACTTTGGGATGATGCATCCTAGTTATAATGTGAAGATTATCAATGCCAAGCTACTGACTGGGAAGTTCCCTAGATGATGCAAAACAAAAATGTGTACGGATGAAAAATGGTATCATTCAACAAGGAATCCTGAGAAGCAACATTTTCTGGAAAAAGAATACTTACAAACTATACCCACATCCTTTTTTGACGTTCATCGTAGTTGATAGAGCACTTTGTTTGCAATCTATGGTTTCCATATGATTCCTAGGGTGACATCAAGTTTCTATTTGAGGAATCTAATACCCACATCCTTTTTTATTCAAAAAGAAACTTAAGTATATTATTTTACAAGAAAAACTTTACGAGAAGAATTTTTTATTATTTTACATAAGCTGATTAAACTTACCTGCACTAAAACATCATTTGGTAGTTGAAAGAGCATAAAAGATATTCACTAACTCATATCCAGAAGAGAGCATTCTTCTGCCTCATCAAGAACTAATAACGACTCCAACTGAACTATCCTCATTAGCATTAGTCCTCATCAAGAACTAAACACGACTTCAATTGAACTATCTTCATAAGCATCAAACCTACAGATATAGAACCACTAAAATGGTTGGCCACTCTCATAATCTTCACAAATGATTTTTGAAAGGTCCCGTGGTGAGTGATTCCATGATTTTGAGCAATAAAGAATTAGTTCAATATAAATAATCACCAATTACAGTCACATAGCAAGGACAATAGTCCTTTAGGCTGAATAAAAGACAAAATCAATATCGTTTTTTGAGTATGTAACCAACATCAGCACTTCTGGAATCAATTTCCTTACTAATTATCAGTAATTCGGTTCACAACAGTGGTTAGTGAAGTATAAGGTAATGAAATTGATAAAGAGAGAAGGAATAGTATTCAGAGATGGGAGAAACTTCATAAACTTGATCTGAATTTCAAGAGATGCATAGTTAGACATGATATAGGAGTTACTGATAGGTATGAGTTATGTTCTCAAGAAATCCACAAGTTGAATATATTTGTTGTAGTTGATTCTTTTTTTAGTTAAAGGATATAGATTATCCTTTAACTAATCTTGAAAATAGATAGGAAACTACATGGAACCAGAAAGGTTACAATAAAAGTTCAAGTAAAGCTAATACACAAGAAAAAACTTTGAGAAATACTACTATTCAACCATATACTCTTGACATAGTTAGAGAGAATTTTTCTACCTTGCCGAATGCCCAACAGAGTGCTGTGATTTTAGTGAATGTCCAAGGCACTGTGAGGCATATGATGGTGATTGCATGTGTCAATTCTGGTGAGCCTTCTAGTCTTCACAAAAATAGCCCATGTAAGTCCTAATTGTCTTGTCTTCAGGCTAGTGGTGAGCTTCAGTACTTGCCTAAACACTTCAATTTCAAAGATCAATGAAAACTTCAGTACCTCTATTTAGAATCAAGGTTTCTAGAACTAAAGTACTTTTAACTAATAAAGTCATCCTTATGACATTGTTCATCACTCAGAACAGTAGAATAAAGAAGTTCTCCATGCTCGATGCCTTCATTTATGGGCCTGCTAAAGGGATGTTGCACCTATCCTATGCAACACAGAAAACCATTTATGTTCCCTAGAAATAGAATCTCCAATGCCATGAATTGTAACATTGTTTCTAGCTGCACAAAAAGGTCTTGGCCTTGATAGTGCTCCAACCATTGGAAAACCACCTCAAAGTCGACCACTAAACATAAGATTTTGATCACTATAACATGGAGAAAAGATTATTTCTGTCTTTTCAAGAAACCAAATGTTGTAATCATAAAATGAAAAGTAACACAATTATGTTTCATGGAACCCACCTTAGTTGTAACTGCAGTTGTATTTATCATGAGTTGATATGAAAGCCTACTTCCATACCGATAGAATTGTTGTCAAATGTAGATAAATCAGTCAACAACTTTACTCCTACATCTACTAATGCCCACTCTGACTTCCCAATTGTTTGTGTGGTGGCACCAAGTATTGACTTGTGGGCCTCTTCTTCTTCAGAGGAGTCTCCGTCTGAGCTATCTTCATCTGAGCTTTCTTGCTTCTTCTTAGTACCAGATTTATCTACTGGTGTTGCCTTTTTATGATATCGAGTAGGCTTCACATGCTCCTGTGATTGGCATAAATAAAAAAAGAGCATATTGCAATTCATGAAAATATTTAATGTGTATGCATAAAAGTCTTTTCACTAACTGTATTATGGGTTCATTAATATAAAACTTCTAAAATGTTAAATGAGGAATCTGTATTTAAGTAACATAATCAATGAAGGCATCAAGTGGCTCGAGAAAAGCATTTGCATGTCTTATATGAGCTAGTGGCTTTATCTTTAATGTCATTTCTGTAAAGTTACGAACTAGAGTCATTAGTTGTTCCATGTAATATAGTTCAGTAAGAAAAATAAAGTAATTATGTACCACTCATGCCTTAAAACCATCCATTGTTTTATTTCCATACCAACTCTCTTTTCATTTTCTTAACCCTACTCCCACCACTCTATTCTAATCTCTCATATAACTCACTCAATTATTCCCTACACTATGACATCATACTCCACTCAATAACAGACCCACAATAGAAATTCAATTGTTCATGCCTTCTACTATTGCTGGGTGTAGTTATACTGATGGAAAAATATTTCAAGATGTTGTTTTTAATAGTTAACCATAGATAGGATTTTGAGTCTAATAAATCTGTTAGTACCTAAGAAACAACCATTCTAAGATGAACTTGATACATATAACAAGTTTCAGCAAACCCAATCCAAGTCACGTCTCCATCTCAACTCTCAATTAATGTCTTGTTCCTTTCTCATATGCTCTACTCCCTCACTCTAACATGCAGTTTAGAACCACATACATACAATTAAGCTACTCATACCTACTGAAACTACTGAGTGTAATCATTCTAGTGGTTAAAGTTTTCAGCTACTTGTTATAACAAATTAATCATTTTAGATTCCTTCAAATATCATAATATGGGAATTACATATTTGATTAAAGTATATCAATATGGACATACCTTGCTACAACCAATGCAGTCAGTTTACAATGTTTCCTTGGTAGCTTACAAGAAATTTTTTCAGATCATATTATCTATTAGTAAGCATATGTATACTACTTTATATGGGATGGAGCTAGCTTCTAGAATGAAATGGCCAAGTGGTATCAAGATATCAAGATACTTAGCCTTAGGTATGAAATTTACTTCATTAAGATATCAACCAGAGCCAAGTAATGAAAATAGAATCCCTGAGTAATAAAATCCAAACTTCAAACATAAAGAAGGCTTGTGCACTATACGTCAAACTACAATAGTAATGCACCAAATAATGTATAAAACCCAGGAGTAAAGCACACCTAAAATTCAGCCCTCCCTGACTCCATGTTATTAGAAAATCCTAACTCATATCTAAAACCAAATATCCACCATGCACACAAATGATGAAAAGGAGTAGGTAGAATCTAAAGTAAAAAACACATATCTTCTACTCTTGTAAAAGTGTTCCTTCCATGTATAGATTCCAGCACAAAATGACAATCGACTTGAATGTGGTCCATTCACTCATGGAAGTCTAGATTATTTGCAGTGAAGATAGCAGTAACATTGTCATAGTGCATGGGCATGGGCTAAAAAGGAATAAGGCTTGGTTCTAATTAAAAACACTTGAACCAAATCATCTCACGTAGAGTATGAGCCATTGCCCTATATTCAACTTCGACACTAGATCGAGCCACCATAGCATGTTTCTTTCTTCTTCCTACACCATTACCTCTCCTCCCTTATTAACTCTCTTTCTTTTCTAATCTTGCTCAATTTCCATCACAGTTGTTTCCTCATTTCTAGGAGGGTGATCCCTATGATTTCTTCCTCGTTCTGATCTACCTTTATTCCTTGCTACATAGGCCTAACTACTGATGTTGCTTCATACTTACAGCTGAAATATCTACTGACTTCATCTATATTGATATCTACATTTGATTCTCCTCGCAATCAAGTGATTATTGTCCTCCTAGCTGATAAAGTTTACCTCTAATAGCATTGTCCTCTAAAGGTTTATGTTATTGCTCATGATCATGAGGCGCATATGCCTACTTCAGGACGTCCATCCTCCTGCTACTGCTGACTCCAAAGAAAAATTGTCTATCCTATTTGTCCAAAGAATGACTCACTTGTCATGAGTTGGATCATTTCTCTTCTCTATCTCTGTATGGTGAAAGTCATGCGGGATCAACTCACTCGTGTATCTGTTGATAAGCACAATCCTTAGAAGGTGTATCATCTCTGTTAAAAATTAACTACACTCAAGATTGCACATGGCACTGATATTAAAGACCACTATGCTTACTTTAAGGCTCTTTGGTAGATATCATGTGATGTGCCATGCCGTAGAGGATGATAGCACTAAACAGTAAAAGCAACGACACGAGCTATAGCTTGTTCAATTCTATCCAGTCTCCCTGATTTTGTTGCAGACATTATTTATCAATATTCTGCTTATCATAAGATTAGATTATTGGCAATATGTTTAGTTGTCTTGTTGTATGGATAGGAATTTCAAATCTAGAGAGAATGGACTCAAGTTGTTGAAGATCAAAACAGGCTTCTGCAAAAGCTCTATAATTGGCTTTCTTGGTTGGTTGACCAATAAGCAGTGCTTCTTGCACCGTCGTGCAACAGGATGTTTTCTTATCATAATGCAAAACCATAATGTGGATCGTCTGTTTCCTGTCCAATCAGCATTGCATATCTAGAAACTGATATGTCCTCTTTTGAGCTAAAAAAGGGGCTATGATTTAGCAAGAACATGACAGAGTCAAATTTTTATTTCATTCATTCAAATGTGCTAGGTCCAAGTTTTGTACATCCATAATTGGTTAAAAAAATTGTTGACTTTAATGATCATTCTCTTTTTCCTGCTAATTAAGAATTGAGCAACAGAATGAATATCTTATACTAAAAAAGTATTACATAAATCATTGTAGTCTGTTGAACCACTATCACATTTAGTGTGTAGTATTGCTTTTTGAGTTTCCAACATACAAGAATTTTAAAATTCATGGTATAGGAGTGCAGTGATAACTACACTTCCAAAACATCCATAGGCACACAAATGCAAAGCATTGGTAAATATAAAATATCAAAAAGAGGCAACTTAGAAGATAGAGAAGAGAACCAACTATAATATCTAGCAAGAGTGGTGACAAAGTAAGATGATCATATATGCATGAAATGGGCAAATTGGGGGAATATAAAAAGAGTCCAAAGAGATGAGGCACAGAAAGCCAGAGGAGTATAGTACTCTAGGTTTTTATAACATGTGAAAAGTAGCACTAGTAACTCCTATCCAATAAATTATTTATTTCAGAGAAAAAAAATTGCATCAGTGAATTGAAGAATATAAGTAGAAAAATTTACTAACAGGCCTCAACAAACCTAAATGTATATATCAAAGGTTCTTCCAACAGTCAATCGATCAGGTGCGTTTGGAAAAGCAATTTCTGCAAACTAAAGCCTCACAGTGTAATTCCCATTTTCAAGTGCCAGACCATAATATCTTAATGAAGAAGGAGACCGCCTTGCCGACTAAAATAATTCCTGGTATGGTGTACCATGGAACCTCGCTGATGAATTAAATTCTAGATAGTAAGGGTTTGGTGCATCTAAAAACCTTCCAGTGCTACTCACTGCCCATCTTTTATTCTCAGAAACATAATAGGAAGCGGTAGTGAGATTCTTATTATCAGCTTCATAATGAATTCCTTCAGATGTGGAAATTTCAGTACCACAACAATTTATTGCAAATGAATAGTCTGCACAAAATCAAAGCCTGTGTTATCTTTATCAAGTAGAGTTTTTGAAGAAAAGACGGTAAAAAAGTGAGCTTACAAATAGGAGATCCACGAAATCATGGAAAGTTATTTTGTAGACAGTTCAAATCCCATCTAAGATCACAATGCATATATTAGATATGAATAATAGTAGGGTGCCAATAACACTTGGAAGTTCATCATCATCTCAAAATCTAAGATTTGTATCACCCATGCAAGCTTTTCATATGACATTATTCTATTCGGTGAAGCTTCTCTACACCAAGCAAAGGTTATAAAATCCTACCTCAAAAGGTTCAGGGATGCTTCTGGCTTATTTTTGTCACACGACAAGTCCACACTGTTCTTTTCCTTCAACATGCCTAGGGGCTTGAGGAACATAATCTACAAGAAGCTTGGGATCCAGGAAACGAGGAATTTGGGTCACCATCTTGGGGTCCCAATCATCCACAGAAGGAAGAGTAAGGAGTTATTCCTCTCACTCATCGAGAAGGTCCACAATCAAATAAATCGATGGCAGAACAACCTCCTTTCTCTATTAGGAAGGACCACACTGGCAAGATATGTGTTGCAATCACAAGCTTGCTACATTATGCAATCCATCCAACTCCCTTTATCCATCTACGAGAGAATTCACAAATCTATACGGAAATTCATTTGGAATGGGAATTCCAACAAACACCTTAATCTTGTGGCCTGGAAGCATGTCACGAAGCCTAAGGATCGTGGAGGCCTGGCCATCAAGTGAACTAAGGACTTCAACATTGCCCTCCTGATGAAGATTTCATGGAATTTCATTAAACATCATCACATCCCATGGGTGGACCTCATGGTAGGCAAGTACCTCAGCAGGGGACATCCCAACACCAACAACTCTCATCTCTGGCGCAGCATCAGGACCCTAACACCTTTTCTTCTCAACAACTCAAGACGGATTGCCATCTATGGCCACGACACTCTCATCTGGTCGGATGAGTGGGTTGGTAACGACCATACACCTTCCATCAAGACGGGCTTGTCCATCCCGGAAGACCTCCTCGACCTCAAGGTATCTAGCATGGTCAAGGAGGATGGCAATTGGGATGCTGACTTCATCCGCTACTAGTTCAATAATGAAACTACGCAGTCCATCGTGAACATGCCTACACCCAATGACTCCTATGGGACAGACAAACACATATGGAAGTTAACACCATACGGAATGTTCTCAGCTAGCTCAGCCTGCACCTCCATAACTCAAGCATATGAGGAAGATTTGTCGTTTTTCAAGGCCATCTGGGCCATTCGAGTTCCACATCGAATCAAAATCCACCTATGGCTCTTGCTCCATATTAGACTCCTGACGAACACCCTGAGAAGAAGATGACTAAGGACCCGAAGTGTCCTGTATGCAGTGACATAGATGAGGACTACCTCCACGCCATAAGGGACTGCAATGCAGCTAGAATGACCTGGACCATGCTCCTTCCCCCTGACGCACATCTCTTCTTCATGAACCAAGATGTCCTCTCATGGCTCGAGTATAACCTCAATGGCCTCCACCAAGTTCCTAATTAGGACATGAAATTTGTGGTGGCATGCTGGAAAATTTGGAAGAACCGAATTTCTCACATCTTTGAGCACAGAACTATCCCTCCTTCGGCCCTCATTGTCCAATGCTTGGCCGAGGCCTCTTCGATTTCCTAAGTCTTGTCTCACTCTCCTTCTTCCTCCAACTGCAACTCAGAAGACATTGGGCACGCTCCTTCTCTGACAATCCAATCGTCTGCAACTATCATCCATGTTGATGTTGCCCTCTCAAGAAATACACATTCTATGTGCACTTGCGCCATCACCAGAAACCACCTAGGAATATGGATAAAGGGATCTGCATGTGTCTCCCCTGGCTCAGACGCCATGGAGGGGGAGCTGAAATCTATCTTACATGGCACGGAGCTTGCCTTCCTTAACAACCTCTCTGAGGGATTGATTGTCTCTGACTCCTAGAACGCAGTGCAATGGGTTACCCAACTGAAGAAGCCCCCAAACAAATACCTTACTCTCACCTGAAAGATCATTGATTCTCTAAGGTAGGTCGAAATCGTGAGAGTGGTACACCGGAAAAGAAACCAGAACAAGCTCACTGATGCTTTGGAAAAGTTCTATTTAAAGCAACCCTCATCACCTCTGAACTGGAACGAATGTCCTTCTCATATCCAACATTTCTATCATTTTGATCTCCAACTTTTCCCCATCCTCTTCAATGTAGCTCCTTGATGTAACTAGTTTTACCAGTATAAAAAAAACTATATTAAATTAGATCATAGTGGTTCGGCTAAGTTAAATATGATGCCACTTGACAATCTACTTTAGTTTGAGTGATTTATAAAACAAAGGATCAGTTCATTTTGTGGTTTCAGTTCACAATAAACTCTCCCCACCCCATAATACAAACATAATTTACCTAAACGTTATTTCATGACAATTTTAAGACTATCTTGGTGTCATTCAACAATTCACAGTTCATGGAGTTTGCAGATTCTGTGAATATAATTCAAAAAACTTGTGTTCGTACTTGGGAAAATATATGTGTGCAAAGTAATTCATGTATATCCTTGAACTAAAAATGTATATATTTCTACATATTGCAAAGATTAAAGTCAGCTACTATGATGACTAGGAGTAAAACAAGAAGGATGGTTGAGAACCGCGATGAAATCATTTTGTTCATTAACAATTTACAGTAGGAATGTATGTTGACAACGTGCAGATGACTCATTTTCAGTGGAATATGGCAGTTTATTTATTCATGTATTACTAAACACAGGCTATCAGTTCTGAACACAACAAGTAAAAAGATGATTGACATAGCTTTTCATGTTTACAATCTTAGTTAACAAATCATTTAATAAATTATTTGTCTTTACCATATCTGTATTAGAACTTAGTTGTGTCACTGTGCACTCATAGACATTGTTTGACTCATAGATGTTGTTTGAAATTATTTTTCTCCTCTTCATTGGGGAGAACTTTATAATAAAAGGTTCATCCTTTCAAAAGAAAATGATTATGTCTAGTGAGTTCCACTACCCACTACCGAAGCTATTATAGTGGTCAGTGTTTAAAACCATGAGATGTTGTTTGGAAGAGCTAATCTTCTGAACTATCCACCTAAATCAACTTGTGACTAACTCACTCAACAGAAGGAAACATCAAAGATACAACAATGGGTAATTATCACACGAAACAAAATATGTTGTAATATAGAACAATAGTTAAAATAATAGAGCAGAGTAATAATAGATATTTCAAGACTTGTAACACCATAGATAACTTTGATGGTGTACTACTCAAAGAATAGGCCATTGTTTTCTCTTCCATAGATCAGCTTTTGGAATCTCTTCCAAGTTTCATGAAATTCATCATTTTCTTTTTGGCTGAAGTAGGTAATGTACCTTCTCATTTAGGTTAACTCAGTGATAGGATAAAACTTCTTCAGAAGTTCATTCTTATTTCCTCCCATGTGACAATCACTGTCTTTGAAGAGTACCACTTCTTCACCTTATTCCGAACAGAGAAGGGGAGCATGATGAGATGAATAGAGTCATAAGTGGCTATATGATTTTTTAAAGTAGAGCAATTTAAAAAAAAAACCATGTGCTTGTACAATTTTTATTTTCAAACCCATAGAACGTGAGGAGAAATACAAGAAGTGTCGGTGGGATTCAAAACTTCTACCCTAGCATCTGATCCACCCTAGTGACAATTGGAGAAGTGTAATTGTCAGGCATAAAGTTGTCATGAACCGACTTGGGATGTGAAGGAGGATCAAGTGGTACATCCTCAGGGAAATATCCTTCACCATCTACCATCTCAAATTCTTGATGTTGACGTCGTCTTCATCCTATGTCAGGGTCTGGTAGGAGCAAGTCAGTAGAATAAGAATGGTGCACCATCATGCAACACTTCACATACACAAGGAACAAGTAAAAGATGTAGGTATGTAGTATTGTGAAACTTAGTTCAAGGTAGATACATGCATGTATTGTAACCAGAAATGAAAAAACCATGCATGAATGTCTTATGGAGAAGTGTAGCATTGAAATTTTAAAATAAGAAGTATTGAAAGAAGGAAAAGAAGATGCATAGGACAATTTCACTTCATTGGATATGTTGATCTTCTTAGGGAACCTCTTTTCATTTTCCCACATCTAGTTTGACACATGGAGACACAAAATGGAGATACTCCAGCAGATGGATCCAAGTCCTCTTGAAAGCATTGGCCTCACAATTCCTTTTGTTTCAAAATTTCTGATTGGAAGGGTAGAACCTACTCACACATCTAGGGATCATCTTTTCTGGTTGAGAGGCATAACATATTATAGAGATAACTCCTATACATATTGACACACAAAAAAATATATGATCTATCATTATGTTTGCATAAGAAGCAACTAGAAGAAAGTAGTATACCTCTTTTCCTCAAATAATCTAACATTGGAAGTTTGTTATGACAGGCTTCGACATATGCGACATATATATCATTGGAGCTTTGCATATTCTAATCCACTTAAAAGAACTAGATTCACTCCTTTGTGCAATCTCAACCATTTGTTTTTTTTTGGAAGCATTGGGTCTCTAGTATAGGTTTGGGATAAGGCTAGAGGGCTAGTTACTAGCTAAAATGATCATGAAGATGAAACAAACATGGTACATGTTTTTGACTAGCTGGCATATCAGTGAGTGATATTCATAATGTTTGTGATCAATCTCATAGATAAGCTTGGTTGTAAATATATGATGAAAACAATAAAAAATAATGATCAGGAGAAAACCTCTTTCAAATATTGGAACTTCACATGTGTAAGGGACTATTACCAGTCACGTCAGTAGTTTGACTTAAACCCAGGTATATCATAATAGGTTCATAGGTGTTGGTGATCACAAAAGACATTTCCCTATGGATTCCTATGAAATATTTACGTATAGATATAAATGGGAATAATAATACAAAGACTTGTTAGCTGGAAACATTATAGCCTAAGTAGAAGGTAGAACCAGGCTTTGAAAGAAAGATAAATTGAAATCAAACTTGAAAAATGAATAAAACTCGTGAGCAAAATATGTATGTGTATGCAAAGTATGTTATGAGCATGTGTTCTTATACAAAAGCCATATGTTGTTCTTACAAGCTCACCGAATATGAGTATAACTTAAGTTTGTTATATATCACGTGTGGCCTTATAGAGAACAAGGGAGATGGGATATTTAGCAAGATCTTGCAAATATATAGAATCTGAGGAAAGAAGACACCTCATGGAACGATGCTTAGTGCTAAACATTAAGATACAAGATGGATGTTAAGAAGAACTCATTTCTGAATGCAGCAAGGGCTCCCCTTCAGGTGTTAATCATAATCTCATGTTGAGGATGATACTGGAAAGATTAAATTTGTACTAGATACACTTCTTCAGGACCACACACCTCTAAAGAAAATGTAGGGCCTTCATTGTTAAATTAAATAGAACTACAGATCAAAAACAAAAATAGAAATCACCTTAAGTATAAAGAATTATGTATGAAGGCAGTATCATATAAATTCTCATCATCTTCACTCTCGTAGCATCATCCCCAAGCCTCTATAGATCAAGACAAACATAGAATAGCACCTTTCATTGCATGATTTGACGAACTTCAAGAACAAAGAACAAACTACATGATGTATGAATCTATATAATAGTAGAAGTAAAGAGCATCTTTTTGAGGACAAAAAATCCAAATTCTATGAGGTATTCCTGAAAGGGTAGCATAATCAAGCAGATTACAACGAAATAGGAATCTGATCAGGTATTAGAAAGACAAACTAAAGGATCAGATTAGTAGGTCCATCATTGCATCATTGCATTTGCATTTCAGTAAGACTAAAAAAATGACGAACAAGATCTATCAATTCAAGAAATAATACTTCTGCTAACCAAGAACATAAGAAATAATCAAAGGCAAAAAGATTTGAATATAAAATATTGACCATGTGAAGTATCAGTTGAATGGACCCATGAGGCTCAATAAAATCAACTAATAGAAAAACATCAGTATCCCCTTCTAATAGAAAGGCTCAGATCGACTTACATCATACATCATTTGCTCAAGCATTTTGGTTCAAGTCGACAAAATAAACAAGTGAAGTATCATTTTAAGACACTTGGATCCAAAATGAAACTTTAGTAAAAATAACCATGTCAAGTCTTAGTTTCAAACAACTGACTCCTATAGATCTCAGAAGGATACAAGGAGGGTTTAAATATGAACAAATGATATACCTAAACTAAAATTGCATCTGGAAACTTGGTGCCCTAAATAAAAAATAACTAAAAAGATCCAACAAACTTCTGGTTCAACACTGGAGATTTCAAAAACACTATTAAAATATGGACTCATCCATTGCAAAAAGAAATCACTGGAAAGAACAACTTAGAGCCATGTTTATTTTGCTATCTAAAGCATAACCAGAAGCAGAAACAATTCTAGAATAACCAATATTTCATATAGGGAAGATGGTCTCTCCCAAAATCAATTTTGAATGTAATTCTTATGTCTATACTCAAGCTTTTCTAGGGTGCTTAACAAGATCTACAATAACATGCACGAGTTCATACATAAAGTAGCACAATAAAAATAGGGCATACCAAACTAAAATTTTTAGTTTGATATCGCTTTAGTGGGTTTGAACTTGGTATCTTCTAAGTAGATTGCAGATTCTACAAAATGCAAAGTGCAGTATCTATGGAAAGATACAATGGACTAGAAAGATTTTTCTGAAGGAGACGGTGGGAGCTGGGAATTGAAAGAAAGTATTTTGGTTGCGGTGATAAAAAAATTGTTTTACCTACAATAATACACTATTTAGTATCTAGTAGATTGCTAGCCAGTATATTCTGGCATGAACCATGATGTACTCATTCAAGTATGGCTTAGTGTTTTGTGTGTCTGCAAATAAGGAAGTGATAACTAATATTTCCTCTAAATGTTTTTGATATCAAGGTCCTAATTATAAAAGGGAGAATGTATGGTCCCCCATGAATCAAATTATTTCCCTTCGGGTCTCTATCAATTATTTCCCTTGATGTGCTAAAGCTATTTACATTAGCCTAGTGTTTGATTTCATTACATAAAACAATTTATACACAGGGAAAAATGCTAGAAAATAGAACATCTTCTGCCTAGTATCCACTCCCCTAACAAAAGGATCAAAAGAAACAACCAAGAGGCCTCTTTTACAAATTGCAACAAACAGTAAACAATTGCAAAAACATTTTGTGTCATAATACCACATTTGATAATTGTTGCAAGCTTCCCATTAGCTCTTTGAGAAAATATTGGTAAGGGAAATGTTGTAAAAACCTTCAGGTATAGTTCAGGCCCTTATACATAACTTACTTATCATAGGAACAAAGAGAAAAGACAAAATCTGGACAGACTAAATAAGCTTTAGTCATGTAGCGGCCATGATGTGGTCACAATAATTAAGGTGAGCTCCTTAAAGCATGTAGAATAACATTATATGGTACCAAATTGATACCTGAGTTGCGATTTCACTAGTAGAGTCTGAACTGCCCTCTATGTGGCTCTAGATAGTACAATGCCAAACTGATATTAGCATCTTTGTCCATGGCCAGATAGATAAGGACCATGGGGTTTCCACACAACTTTGTGCTGATTTTATCTGGGCTTATGGGTCAGGGAGACTGATTTATTTATTATTGGGGAAATCCATCGTGCATGTGCAGTATTGGGGCAGAACAGGACATGAACAACATAGAGGGAAGAGGTTAGCTTGTCATGAGAAAAAATGATATAACATGTACCTTTTGTTCTTATGGTTCATACATGGGGAGGCATCGCTTCCACTAGACATCGTTGGAGAAATCATGTTTTCCTTTGCGCTGATGTTCTTTGCAACCAAACTACTCACTTAATGGAGTATTGATTGATGAACCATTGCAGATCCCAAGGGAGTAAATGAATATTCTAGAAGGAAATGAAAGGGCACTGATGAGAACGATCAGTGAGGGAAAACAACAGTCACCACAAAATCCTCTACTCACGCACATCGGCGACCAGCACCACCCTCAGAGGCGTCGACGAATCATCGCTCTGCCGCTGTCACTGGAGATGACTTCACCACCTCCACGAGCGACACACACCAGATTTCAAAATTAGATACCTCATGCGATTGCCCGCCGGCACTAAAGAAGCCACGCCCTTCTACGTCCATCGCTCTGTCCTGCAGGAGGATGCTCATGAAGGGAGAACTCCTCAGCGTCCCTGTCGATGAGGTCAAGAGGATGTTTGATTGGACATAGTCAACGTCACCTGCTGCGGCATCACATCCAGTGACTGACTCATCCGAATCTTCCATGTTTCCTCCATTGTCACCTTCTTTAGTGGCGAGTCCGGTGACGGGATAAGCACGAGATCAATAAGCATTAGAGGATGGAAGCACTGCTATAGTGCGATAATGAGGAAAGATCGGGAGGAGGACAACATTGTGTGTTCTAGGGGTGTGGGTGACTAGTGATGCAACCAAATGGGGGGAATGTGGGAAGGAGTGTTTCCGTGTGCGTGATGGAAAGAAAGGGGTTTCATTTAAAAAAAATGGGGGTTGAATCCCGCAGATGCCTTTTAGTAGAATGAACAAAGAGAGCAAATGGTTATTTGAAAGGTAGCTTGTTTTGTAGTTATTAGTTCAACCCGTCGTTAGCTATACTTGCTTTGTTTGCACTTGTAAAAATTTATAAAGAGAAGTATCCTTTAACTACATACAAAGTATATGTCATCAAATTAAATGTAGTTAGATCATAGTTTTCTCGTAGTGACCATTATTGCAAGTTCACCTCCTTCTGAGTCAATAGGTACTTCAAGATCTTAATGTAGGTGAAGATATCAAAGGTCTCCCCATACAAATAATGTCACAAAATCTTTGAGTCATACACAATTGGCGCATGTTCCAAATCATGGGTCGGGTAATTTAACTCATTGGGCATGAGGTGTTTGAATGAAAAGGTAACAACATGCATGTTTTTCTCTAACAAATTCCTAAGCCCTTCTTTGATGTATTGGTGAAGATAGTGAAACCATCATTACCTGAGGGTAAGGTCAAAATAGAGCATGAGGTAAGCTTTTCCTTTAACTCCTAGAATCATGCTTCACATAGTTGGACCAAAAAAAAAATTTCATCCTTCCATGTGAGATTGGTGAGGGGAAAAATAGTCTTTAAGAAATCCGTGATGAATATTTGGTAATACCTAGATAATCCTAGGAATTTGTGAATCTCAGACGTGTTTTTTAGTCCTCACCATACTCAAACTATGCTACTTTGGATGGGTCCACCGATATGGTTCCTTCACTTATAATGTGTCTGAGTAACATAACCCGATTTATCCAAACATTTTGAGAATTCCCATAGAACTTCTACTTTCTCAGAACATCTACGACCTTTAATAGGTTCTCATGGTGTTGTTCTAGGTCATTGGAGTAGACTAAAATGTCATCTATGAACACAATGAAAAAGGTTCCAAGGAAAGTATGGAACACACTATTCATGAGGTGAATGAGCACACTCAGAGCATTGGAAAACCCAAAATGCATAACCAAGAACTCATTGTGACATAGCAGGTTCATAAAGAGGCTTTTGAGATCCAAATCTTAGGTAAATTGTTGACAAAATTTGAGCAGTTTTGAGATGGTCAAACATGCCATCTATGTGGAGTAGGAGATAATCATTCTTAATGGTAGCCTGGTTTATCATTTTGTAGTCTATGCACATGCAAAGTGATCTATTCTTATACTTCACAAAGAGGATCAGTGATCCCCACGAGTATGTGTTTGGTCAGATGAAACCCTTGTCAAGGAGTTCTTGTAGTTTCTTTTTCAGCTCAAGCAACTTGGTGGGAGAAATCATGTAAGGTGCCCTTGAAATAGGGTTTATCCTAGGATCTAGATCTATTAAGAAGCTCACTTTATTCTCTAGAGGTATGGTTGGCAAATCATTTGGAAATACATCAAAATAGTCCCTGACTACCTCTATTTCCTCTGAAGGTTTCATCTTTTTCTCTAGCTCAATCACTACAGCTAAGAACGCTACAGAACCTTTAGCTACCATTTGTTCCTTTTTCACGTCTAACTCATACAATTTGGTGGTGGCATCTTTCCTACCTCTAATGCTATAGGATGGATGACTAACTTCTCAATCCTTCTTTTGTTTTCCCTATAGTCTATTTTTGAAATATAGTTATAAAGCCATCCATTCCTGTAATGACAATGAAATCACTCATATTAAGAAGAGTAAAGTTTGCAGGGAGTTTATTGTTCATATATTTCATAGGAATGACATGTTCCTTTGAAAGGGTGGAGAATATAGGACCACTAGGGGTAGTGACTTCCGATACGTATCCTAAGTTCTTGAAGTATAAACAAAGCATAGTTTTAGGTTTCTCGAGTTGAAAGTATTAGTAGAACCAGAGTCAAACAAAGCTTCAATGGTATGTCCCAAAATATCAAGAAGTCCTACATTTTATTGATGGCAGTCATAACTACTATGCATTTCATGGTAAAGGATAGCAAATGGAGTTCTAGGTATGGTTACCATTTATGAGTCAATTGACATTGGCATGAGCTTCATCATTATTAATGGAAAAGACTTGGTCATGTTGATGCTCTCCTACCATTGGTGTTTCTCCCTACGGTGTTGCATCCATTGGTTGGGCCATCGTTAGACCTCGACCTCAAGGGTCAAGGAGAGTATAGTTGGCCTAGATGTGTCCCACTTAGTGACATCGATAACACACCTTCTTTTCATGGTGGCATCTACCAAAGTGCTTTTTCTCATAGCTGTGACATTCAAGGTGTCAGTTCTAATGATGAGGCTTTCCCTTTCCTCCATATTTACCCTAGCTATTGTTTCATCTCTATGCCTTTATGTTATAATTTCTTGGGGTAAAAGTCTTTTCCGTGAAACCCAAACATACTATAGGCAAGTTCAGAGTAGCCATGATGGTCCTTTCCATTACTAAGGTGAACTTGAGGGCCTCGATAAAGTTCACATGTTCACTAGACATCACATGGGGTTTTAGTTGAGGGCGCAACAAAGTGCTCCAATATCTAATTATTAGTCATCATGTAGGAAAAGCGCTCTACAAGAAGGAAATTCCAAGAATAATGTGCTACTATCATGTTGTCCTCGTAGAGGAGCATGAATTGCTGCTCCTTGTCCATCTTGGAAGAATTGGGAATGAATCTTATGGAGAAGATGGTATGAAAATCTACCTTGGCCATCGTCTCCTTATTCAAATTTTAGTGGGTTATATAGTTTTCCACCATAGCTTTGATGCTCCTTCAATAAGGTGAGTGGTGAAGAGGACATTCTTGTTGCTTTTCACCTCTAGAATGAAGAAGCTATTCTCCACAGCTAGGAGCCAGATATCCTCCTTGTTTATGAATTCTATCTTGTCCTCATCCCATAACTTGTCAATGTTTAGCTTGATGAAGTCAAGGTTGGTGGTTCTGAGTAAATAACTGATAGGTAGGGGTTCACCATTCTCATCTCTAGAAATGTCCTTGAGGTCCAAGGCACTAAAGGAATCAATGAGCTTTTTTTGTTGTTCCATCTAGATCGTCTCATGGGTATAAATTACCACTTTCCTAATAGAGCCTAAGACACCAGAATTGGGGATACCTTCATCCTTGGGTTTATCTACCATCATTGGTTCCCCTTTAGGTCAGGACCATCTTTAATGGTTTGGGATCACAAAGGGAACATCCTTAGGCTCGAATCCTTCCTCAATGGGGGCCTCCTATGGCTTCTTCTGCTTGTTGGAAGACTCATCTTACATGGATCCCCTCCTCTTTTCTAAGTGAGAGGTCTTCCCCTCTGGGTGGTCCTAGAGTGTGTTGTCAGGGATAGAGATGGTCATGGTATGGGCCATATTGTTTCACATAATAAATTAATCTCAGTTTTTAGCTTTAGGACATTAAAGCATCATAAAATGATGTCCATGACATCTTGATTACATGTATTAATTATAATTTGGTGCAAGATGCCTTAACCCTAATACTCATAACCCTAACTCTCAATAGGGTAGATGAAGAAGTTATCGGGTCCCTAGGGTTTTGTTAGGATAGCGAGGGGCAGAGAAGGGATGTAACATACCGAATCTTGGACCCTACCCTTAAACTTTGATCTTTTGGGTTTGACCAAACATGGTTTGAAGTTAGATTTATAAAAGTATTAGTGAGGTTAATGGTGTGGGCACATTTGAGGTCTTAAGGAATCTCTATCAAACCCAACATATAGTAACAATGATGTAGTTTCATCTTAGTAATGCCAAGTGGTGACCTAGAACCCTATAATTTACGTATAAGTGTGATATATGGTGGTATGAGATGATCATAACTAGTGTATCCCCCTCAGAAGATGTTGGAACTATATAAACTATGTATGTTATCTAATTATATATATTAGGATAGGGGTGGATAAATTTACATGAACCAAATTCTCTTCATCTATTGAAATGTTGAAAAACACTAAAATGTAGGTAAATTTCCTATTACTATCCCATAATACATGTTGCCTAATGCTAGATTACAAGCAAGACATGAGGTTCACAAAAAGGTAGTTCATAAGTTAAATGGTCTCATTTAATATGTTTTATGTAATTTTTCCTTAGGAATTTAAGTGACAATTGTAGTGAATATTCTCTAGTCAGTGTGTTCTAGTATTGAAGAAGTTATCCAAATATTTTGAAAAACTAGATAACAAGTTATAATTATGCTAACTAATTAATCGCAATAATATGGATCAATGTTCTTAATGGAGAACATTTTTGTGCTTCTTGAATTTTATGGCCATTAAATGATTTAGAAAAGGACAACCTAGAGAAAAATCATGTTGATTGTTAGAACTAGTTGCTAAGGAGAGTGTGTCAAGGATATATAACCTTAATACAAATGAAATCCCAGAATATCACATGAATATATCAATTATAATATTAACTATATTATTAGTATCTTTGAACCCAATAGATTAAGTACAATAATAAATGACATAAAATATTGTGAAGTTTGGGATCTACATTTTTTTACTATGTTATGTGTCACATTTTTATTCTCATCCATCAAATAAAATATTAAAGGGAACATGATTTTGTGATTAGAAATACGTTTCACTTAATGACACCATTAAATTTCTTAAAATTTGACATTCTTTCTATGTCATGCGTTATGATTGTTCCCCTTAATTCATTTTACTTTTCAATTGTCTTGTATGTCCATGTTCATTGAACATTAACTTTTTAGGGTATCATCACCTATAGATATTTTATCACTCCTTTAACTCTACATTAGTGACAAAACTTCTATAACTAGTCTCCCCACAAAAGTAGGACCTCTCAAATGCAATAAACTCATTAGAAACAAATATTGCACATGTAGAAACTTAACCAACCCTCCAATACTACTTTTAGCACTAAATATGGTTCCTGAGTCCACCTTGAGTTGATGCTCACCTACTGTTAGAAATAGGGACTCGAGCCATAAAGGACATTATCCAGACCCTGACTTGTCCCCACTCAATATTGTAAGGATTCAAAGATAGTCAAATTCATGACAACTCATGTTATTTGGTTTTAATTCTTTTCTTCTGTCTATTGATGACTAATCTGATTCTCGATATCTACTTCAGGGTTTCTTATTTTTTTCATTCAAATGTTTTGATTTATGATGTTTATTAGGTATACTTTCTCACTTTCAGTTTTTTTTAGCTTTCACTACACCCAAACATGAATCCTTACCATAATGAAATAAGGCAGTTCTTTTCCTCATGACCACCTTATGGAGTGATTTCAGGCTAGTTGGGAATAATGTCCCATCATGAGTCCTACCAGATCCTCATTCAGTGGAAATGGTAAATCATTTCCTGGTATTTAGCTACTCCTTTGAGTTGTTGTATCTCTATTTTATCACGCTTAGACAAATAACATCACAATAGTGGACATCCAACTTTGCCATCATGTTCTTTTAATAATCTTGTATTTTATGGTTATGTTGGAATCTTCCTAGTTTTATTTTTGGATGGTAATGTGGGTTTCTAGATTAAGTGCTTTACTGATTATTCATGGAACATATCAATATGATGAGGTCTAATGTTCACGCATACATGTGCTCTAAAAAAGATTTTTTTTACAAATAAAAAAAATTGTATTCATTCTTGACAATTGATAACTAAATATAAGGAACTCAGAAAAATAAGTTAAAATGTGAGTTGGAAGAAAGGACAATGAGATCTAACAATTGTTGTGGATATATAGACATAATTGGATAATTTGTAAATTAAAATTTATAATTTTATTATTTAATGGGAATGATTTTATTGCTAATGAATTTTCTTTTAACATGTTCTACTCATACATGTTGAAAATCAAGGTTATTGTATGTGCCAGTCATGATGCACTCAAATTTATCATGTGTAAGAAGGATTCCAAACCGAGACTTATCAGATAATTTTTTTTCCTAAAGGAGTTTGATATAGAGATTGTTGATAAGAAAGGTTATGAAAACACCACCATCCACCTCTCATGTATTGTAGAACCATATGATGAGGAGGCAAAAGAAATAATGTTGCATGAACATTATTGTTTTCTCTGCCTTGATGCTAACCCTAGCACTTTGGTGACAAGCTGGGAAATGGTGGGTGCAATCCTCTCCCATATGGTTCCCCTCCTCTCTATTGAGTGGTTTTTCTCCTCTTGCGACACTGGTGATTTGGGTCACGATCACAAATGATGGTAGAACAACTAGTAGACATATGTGAACGGATAGGGTAATAGGAGTCTGAGATTGAAATCATTAAACTGGTTGATGAGGAAGTGGGTGCATGTGAGGAGAACGTCATGCTGACCTTGGTGGCATGACTCCTCCCTTATAATTTTTGGGCACTGATGTTCTCCCTAGCACATGTGGCATATCTCCCTAATTAGATTGTATTCAAGAAGATTGATCCTTCAATGTTCATAATTTAGTTTCTACATTGGCTTGATAAACAAAAAGCCATGGACGAAGGCCCCTGAAAGTTGGAAAATAGGTTGCTCCTTGTCAAAGAAGTTTATGGTACCAATCTTCTAGGGAAGATAATCTTTTTGGTGTGCTTATTCTGGGTTCATACTTATGGTTTCCCTCTTAGCTACATATTAGAATCTTCTATCACAACAATTGCTAACATGATTAGCTGTGGCATCCAAGTCGACCACAATGATTTAGGCTAGGAGTTGTCTTCATGGGTTAGAGTAAGTTTGAACATCAATCGTCCTCTCCAAAAATCATTGATGATGAAGGATCGACAAAGCATTATTATCACCCTAGAGGTTAAGTATGAGAGGCATCCTATATTTTGGTATATATGCGGGCACTTGGGACATGTTGAAAGGGACTGTGATTTTGAGGGTGAGTAGGAGGATCAACAGTGAGACTGGGGGGCATGGATGAAAGCCTCACAAAGAAAACCTAAGTTATTGATGGAGAAGGAGGAGGAGGTGTAAGGGAATGGCACATCAAAGAAAAAGATTTTCTTTACACCAAATCTAATTGTTTAAGGGTGACACTTCATCTTGAAATTGAAGGAATCGAGAAGGTTACATGCTAAATCTCTAATGCTTGCCTGAGTTAGAGGTCTTATGTGGCACCACCCAAGAACCTGATAGGGAGGGATAAGTCTCTAGGAGATGAAAGGGGTAATCAAGACAGTGTAGGAAGCAGACAGGACATTGAAGAAGAGGGATAGGTTCTTACTCATGGTCATATGCAGGTGACAAGGGGAGGGGGCTTTGCTACCAAATTAGATAGTCAAGGACACTCATATAATGAAAGGCACATGGGGAAGTAGGGTACAAGACAACCAAAAGTACAGTGTGGTGGATCAAAGTCATGATGAAAGTATTCATGATTGATATGAGGAAAGCAAGATGGAAAAGTCGGCTAGAAGGGATTGATCCAGAGTCTACAATGCAAGTAGTCTATGGGAGGCTTCAGGAAGACTTGTGAGGTTAGCTCTTGACCAATGATGACTCAAATTAGAAGCATGTTGAGTTGATGGTTTTTGACGAAGGATGGGAGAGGTAGAGGGCACAATTAAGAGGACAAAAGAAAAACAAATTGTCCTAATGAAGCATATGTTTGAAACTTCATGTTACAAAGAACAATGTTGTAGGTCTTCATAAACCAAATACCATCCAAAGAAGAGTGTTAATTGAAGAACAAGAACCCAATGTTAATCATGATGTATTAAGTAAACATGAGTTGTATAGCGTGCTCAGGATATGGAGGCATAGGATACGGTGTTGAGGACAAACATTGGTGTTTCCAATTACAAAACATTTTATTTTGAATAGTGATGTTTTCTATTATGGAAGGGGCAAAGAGCTTTAAGTATCATCTTCTGGGAGTGGCTACAACTGTGAACAACAATGAAAATTTCTGAAATGTAACTATTGGGGCCTAGGCAAACTCGAACGAAAGAAGGCCCTCTACACATGGTGTTGGACGGAGCACCCATGCTTAGCGTTCATATTGAAAACTAAGATACCTAGTATCAAACTGGAGCTGATAAAACATGATTGTGGGTTCAATAATCGTTTTTGTTTGGCTAGTAATGGGAGTTCTAGAGGTTTGGATCTTTGGTGGAGGGAGGTTAATGTAGATATTTAGAGTTTTTCTCATTATCATGTTGATTTTGTGGTGGATGAGGGAAAAGGTAGAAAAAATGGAGGACTATTTCGATTTATAGCTGGGCTAAACAATAGAAAAAATGTAACACTAGGGAGCTCATGTTATGGATAAAAAGAAAACTGGATCTTCCATATTTTTTTCTAGAGATTTCACTCAAATTGTATCCATTAAGGAGAACTTGGGTGGACTGAACCTGAGTGGTGGATGCACAATTTTGGGGATGCAATTAATATTTTTAACATACTAGAAGTGGACTTCTGTGGAAGTCCATTCATGTGGTAGTGTAGACTTACTATTGGTACTATGGTCAATGAGCGCTTGGATAGGGGACTTGCCACTTATGAGTGGAGGAAACTTTTTACTTTTTGCAAAGTTTTTCATCTTCGCATATACAATTTTGACCATGTGTCTATTGTCTTTTCCACTGATACAAGGGAGTTTAAGAAAAAGATAATGAAAAAATGCTTCTATTTTGAGCCAATTTGTCTACAGGAAGAGGAGTGTGAGTCGGTTATCAAAGACATCTGGGATGGAGGGCTCAGAGGGGGACTTGACTTATAAAATTTAGGGGTGTGGAGAGAAGTTGTTGGCATGGGTGGCACACCATTATATTGATATGAAGAAGAAAATAAAGGAGATAGAAAAACTTTTGGGTGAGGTACATTAAAAGATGCCAAATGTGGTGGTGCTCAATAGATGCATAGATTTATCTAAGGAACTCGACTACTAGCACAAGACGGAAAATTCCTATTTGTATGTCTGGGCCATGGTGATTGAGATGTGAGAGGGTGACATGAACTGTGCTCTTTTTCACCATAAGGTGTCATAGGGAAGGAAAGGGAATCACATTGAGGGCCTTAAAGACAAGCATGGGGGTCTGGTAGAATGATGAAAAATAGGGGGAAAAGGTGGTCTTGAATTTATTTTCTAAGATCTTTTTACATGAAGAAATCCTTCTAGGTTAGAAGAAGTAACATGAGATATATCTAGAGTAGTATACAGACACATGAATGTAACATTAGAGAGAGATATTTTTAGGAGGAAGTTCATGCGGATGTCGAAGAGATGCATCCTTATTAAGATCCTGGATCGGATGGTATAAAACTGAAATTTCCAAAAGTTTTGGCATATTGTGAGATAGGATGTGGTCAATTACATTAGAGGTTGGTGGAAGGTAGAAGAAATATTAATGAGATCAATTCTATTCCTATGGTGTTAATTTTCTAAGGTTGACAAACCTAGAGAATTAATTGATTTCTGATCAATCAATCTATGCAATGTGATATACTCACTTACGTCACATGTCTTGGCTAACATGCTCAATTCCAATTACAGACAAAATTATTTATGCAAACGAAAGTGCTTTATTCTTGAGGTGTATGATTATTGATCATGTTCTTATTGCTTACAAGCTATTTTACAATCTATCTTATTGTGTAACATTGTTCTTGTATTGTAACTTTCTTGATTTCTATATTTATAGCCTTGAAAATAAGAAATATAATATATTTTAAATTCTTGTATTCTAACTTGGTTGATATTTTGTATATATATAGTATTGAACACATAAAATATAATAATTGTTCAATTCAATCTATGAATTCCAATTGTTTGGTAATAAAGTGCTTTCACAGTAAAGTAGTTCAACTCTTTGGTATTAAAGTACTTGAAAGTGATCAACTCTTTGGTAGTAGACCACCAATGTAAAATTATCAAATTCTTTGGTAGTCAATCATAAGGACTTCAGTTCATTATAACTTCACTGATAAATATATGGATAGACCTGTCAAACTGGGTCAAAATCCGCGGGCGCCCACGGGTCGACCCGTTTAAGTTGGGTTTGGGTGGAGAAATTTGCCACCCGCTGAAAATCACCCAAACCCATACCCACCCGTTTATTTAGCGGGTTTCACGGGTGATCCGTGGGCACCCGCGGGTGACCCACTTAACTGAAGCAAATATATTTATATACATAATATATGCATACACTTTTTAAAAGATGTTACTTGTTTCATACAAGTCAAATCTTTACCTTTACTAACAATAATTGTATGCTCTTTATTTAATAGGCAATAGCAAGTACTTGTAATGTTAGAAATATCTGATGTTACATGATAAAAGTATGTGTTGTTTTTGTGATATTTATCTATAAAAACCACGTTGGTTTTCCTATTTTACATTGACATACAACAACTAGCTGTCATTTTTTCTTTAAATTTGCATAAATATATATCGACAACTAATCTAATGGTTTGACATCAAACATAGCAGTTGGTTTCTTCCTTTGCACTATATTTGACATAAAAATAATAGTTACAACATGTTTTAAATGTAGTTTTTAGTATTAGGGAAAACAACTAGAAACTTATTGTTGATTGGACACATTTTAAATGGGCACCCGCTGGCAACCCGCAACCCGCTGGGTCGGGTTTAGGTGGGCTTTTCTTCCACCCGTTTAGAAGTGTATCTTTTTGACCCGCACCCGCCAGACCCGCACCCACAATGACTCAACCCAAACCCAACCCACCCACCCGTTTGACAGGTCTATATATGGATGATATAATGCAAATACACTTAAAATATGTGTTATTCTTTGCAAATAGATATCTTTGTTTTGAAATGATCTTATTACTTTTATAACTTCCATGTTCTAAAATTATCTTATATCCATGTAGGGGTGTCAAAACAATCAGGTGTGGGTCAGTTCTGGGTCAAAAAATCTTATCCAGTTTGTTTGACTATTAATTCCAATCTCGAACCCAGACCCAAATTTTACTCATACCTTTCAACCTAGAACTGACTTGTATCAAGAGATCTAACCCCTAAACAAAACCTAAACTAGGATTTGAAAATATTTTTTTATAAAAATATTTTTTCAGATAGAATTATCTACATGATTGTAAATAATTTCATTATCTAAATAAGCTACCAAAGATGTCAATGATCACATAATATCATGCAATTCTAACATTTTTTTACATTACTTTTATTAGAGAAAATAATACCATAGTAAAACAATAATATCACCTAATCATAAAATAAATCAACATAGGTGCAACATCACATATATCATACTAAAATGACACATATTACATCAAAAGTATTGCAACATCACCTATAGTTTATGAAAACAACACATATTTAGATCAAAATATAGCTCATCAAACCAATTAAGATGACTATACCATACCAAAACAACATCTATACCATATCATAACAAGATTTTTATAACAAAAGCCATCATCAATTTTACCTAACACATAAGTAAATTCTAACACAATAGAATTTTTTTTTTTAGCATCAACCAAGTTCTCGCACGCTCTCTCTGTACCCGCATGCTCTCTTCCATCTCTAGGTCTGGGTGTTGATGGCGGGTGATGGTCTGGCGGATGCTGGCGCTGCCGACCAAGGACAGGCTACGCAAAGCCAGGCTGTTGGGTCTGGATCAAAAGGCAAGGAGAAGGAGAACTCAAGCAAACCAGTCTCTGATGTCACAGTCGCCAGAAAGTGGGCTAAGGTGGTTGAAGGCCCCCCAACGTGCATTAGGGGGATTGTGGAGGACGACCCCAAGAAACCCTTTTTCAAATAAGGGGATGGTAGGAGGTGGACGAGATTCACTGACCCCATCATGGAAGAAATGGATGACTATCACAGGTTCTCAACAATCGTTCAAATTGTGGGGACCTTTGTGAATGTCACCCAACTTAGAGGTTGGATGCTTCGAACCTGGAACCCCAGGGGGGACCTAGATGTCTTCACCCTTGTTGGCGGACTTATTCTTGCTAGGTTTGCTAATTAAGGTGATCTGAAAGCTGCTATCCATCACGACCCCTGGTTCTTCGATGACCAGCTTGTACTGGTCAGGCATTGGACTACAGAGGCAGACATCCGAAGGACTTCTCTGAAGACATCACCCATGTGGATCACACTACCTGATGTGGGGAAGCATTGGTCCTTCAGAGCCATTAATGTAATCGCCAATGCCATAGGGGAACCATGAGCCATTGACAGAAGGGTGGATGGAACTATGCTGGGATGTGCACGGGTTTGCATGGACATCACAGCTGAGGAGGATCCTCCTCTGAAAATAATAGTGGAGTTACCCAATGGTGGTAAATAGGAGATCAAGCTATGTTATGAAGCTCTCCCTGACCGTTGCTCAATGTGCAAAGTGTTTGGGCATAGCACTGGCGATTGTCCAGGTGAGAGGTCGACGGTGCCAATGTTGTCACCACCCATTATGGCTCCTAATGTTAGAAGATAGAAAAAGAGAAGACCACATTCTAAACCTCCTCGACGTAGCAACACCAAGAAGGGGGTGAGACAAGAGAGAATTATTCCTAATGCCACAGAGAAGAATACAGATTACATGGTTACTGAAACCATTAATCTAGAAGATGGAGAGATTCAAGATTCGGTAGTGAATGAGACCAGACCGGCTGAGGTGGGTGAGTTATCTACTGCCAACACAAATACTAGTCCTTTCTCTGTGCTAGATCAACTGGAGAATGAGGAAATTCCTGCTTGTTCAGTGGGAGGCAGAAGCCCTCGCACTACAAGAAGTGCTACTGCTAAGATGAAGAACATGCCCAAATCTGGTGGAGGAGGAGGGCACAAAGCTAATGATAAATGACTTTCCTCGCATGGAATGTGTGAGGAGCTTCCTTACCAGTGACTCAAGGAAGGTTAAGGAAGATTCTGAGGAGGATAAAGGTAGAAGTTATTTACTGTTTTGAAACTAAGATCAAAAGGTGTTGCTCAGATCACATTAAGTCCATTTTTCCTAGAGATTGGGAGTCCATTTCCAACCTTGAGGTGGTGGATGGAGGCAGAATCATTCTGGGGTGGAATCCAGAGATATGGACAATTGAACCAATTGCTGTCAGCAACCAAGTCATTACAGTTAGTTGTTTTAATATTGGCGGTTTCTCTTGTATTCTGTATGCGTTCTACGGTGAGAACCTGGAGACTGATAGAGATAGATTATGGCCTATGCTGACTTCTACTACTCAAAACCAGATCCCTTGGCTAGTATTAGGTGATTTTAACATCATTCAGAGTGTAGGTGAAAAGAGAGGAGGAAGGAGAGTTCTGGAGAGGATCCTCAACAAATTTAATAGTTGTCTGGATACCGCAGAACTTCATGAGCTTAACACTATTGGTGATGACACAACATGGTCGAATAAACAACAGAAGCATATAGTTAGTAAGCTGGATAGATGCCTGGTTAATAATGCTTGGCTCTACATCCTTCCCTATGTGGCTACTAGAATGGGGTCCTATCACTTCAGCGATCATGCCTGGCTGAAGGTGAATCTGACAGAGAAGAAACAAAAACCCAAACCATTTAGGTACCTTAATTTTTGGAGTAAATGGGATGGTTTCAATGAGAAGATTGAAGAAGCTTGGAGTACATAGTAGGAGGGTAATCCGTTATTTAGATTTCTTAAGAAGGTTCAAAGAACTAAAGGTATTCTCAAAGGATGGACAAAAGAAAACATTAACATTCAAAATCTCCTGAGGGATGCTAGACAAAACTACGAGCAGGCTGCAAGGAATTTGAGTGACAACCCACTGAATAGTGAGCTCATTAAAGAAGAAAAGTACAATGAGGGCAGAGTCAGAAACCTTGAGAAGGCGGAGGAACAATATATATGGCAGAGGAGTAGAATGAAGTGGATAAATGATGGTGACTGTAACACCAGAATATATCATGTTGCAACAAAAAAGACGATGATGAGAGATAGCATTTATGAATTGATAGATGAATAGGGTAACCCTGCTGAAAGTCATGAGGAGACTGTTGGCCATGCAATTAAGTACTTTAGCAACCTTTATAACAAAAGTGATGGAAGTTATGAGGGGGAGATGAATCTCCCTAAGGACAGAGTCAATACTTCTATGAATGTCGATCTGTGCAAAGACATTAATGAAGAAGTCAAAAGCACCTTGTTCTCCATACATTATTCTAAAGCTCTTGGTCCCAATGGTTTTAATAGCCATTTCTTCCAAGCAACTTGGCCCATCATTAAAAATGATTTATGCGATGCTGTGAAATGGTTTTTAAAAGGGGGGAACATGGTTCGGGCTGCTAACCATGCGTTTATCAAATTAATTCCCAAATCTAAAGATGCAAGAACGATTAATGATTATCGGCCTATTGCTTGCTGCAATGTGTTGTACAAAACTATAGCCAAGCTGCTTGCCAAGAGACTTAAAGACGTTCTACCAAACATTATTTCAGATGACCAGAATGCCTTTATCAAGAACAGAAAAATAGAGGACTACTACCTACTTGCTTCCGAATATCTCATTGATTTCAATAAAAAGAAATATACTGCCAAAGCCATGATGAAAATTAACATTAGCAAAGCTTATGACCACGTCAGCTGGTCTTTTCTTAACAAGAATATGATATCTTTGGGTTTCAGTCATCAGTGGATCAATCTAATGAAACAATTCTATGGTACTTATTCCTTTTCTGTGCTCATTAATGGTACCCATAAAGATCTGTTCAGATCTGCAAATGGTCTAAGACAAGGAGACCCCCTATCTCCGTTACTATTTACGATGGTCATGGAAGGGATGAGTCATCTGATCAAAGAGGAAGAAATTAAAAATTTAGTGAAGATGTTCAAAGTCAAAGGAATTAAAGTTAAACCAGATCTCATCTTCGCTGACGATGTTCTTCTCTTCTCAGTGGGCCATGCTAAACTGCTGAAGGAACTGACAAATGTGTTTTCATCACTTTTATTTGCATCTTTTAGATATGTTTTTATGATTGTTTTTTTGTTTATTTTCTTAGTTTTATAATTAATTACATTATATTATATTTTTCTCTTCAAGAATAATTTTAATCATATTTTCTTGAATTTTGTAGGAAATGGGATAAATATTCTTGGAGTATAATTACATAATTTGCAGCAGTCCTGTAATTATTGTATATCTGTCACCAAAAGTGCCATAACGCTTGCATCCAAAGTCCAAATTGAGTGTACAAGTATTCATTGGAAAGAAAATTTATTTTACTAAAATAATATCCTATTATTTGGACCGCTTCTGTGCATTTTACGGGAGTGAAATACGTTCTAAATTGCTGCTGTGGGAATCTGCATTGAAAAGAGTTACATGGTCAAGACAATTAAAGTCTATCAAATTCCTATTGACAAAATCTTGAAAATTCAAACGGATAGCTCCCTCTATTTTTCCCCCTCTTTTTTTAGATAGCCTAACCCTCCTTCTCCTATAAAAGGAAGGGCACTTCCTCCTCCCAAGCATCATCTTTTGTATCATCTTTTGTATTGGAATTCTGAGCATTTATTCTCCTATTATTCAAGCAATAAAATTTCTTCTTAGTGTTCTTTAATTCTTGCAATTTATATTCTTGCAATAGATCTAGTTGTTCTTCCTTTCTTCTTCTTTCTCTTTCATGGATTGGAGCTAGGGTTGAAGAGATTGATCATTTAATTGTCTCTAGCCTAAGGATTTTTCTTTAGTAAGACTAGACTATGGCCATTTCGCTTCTCCCCTCGGCCTCCATGTTTTCTACAAGCATGTATGAGTAGACTTCTATCGAGGCAAGGGGAATAACCCCTTAGACATGGTTTTAACGACTTTTTCTTAAATGACTAAATGGTAATCGATTTTAATTAACGGTTGATCTTCGGATCCCACGTTAATCCTGATGAAAATGACCATGGAAATCCGGATTTAGAACAATAAAATCGATTGCATAGATGTTTTGATATGACCGTGGATTTTCGTCTTTTAGGATGATAAACTAGGAAGCATGAGCACCAAGACCAATGGGCTCATGTAGAGTTTATCTCTTGTGAGTTTTTAAATTCGCAAACCTTCATCGAATCGTCGCTTAAGAATTCGTTGTTATCGTCTAGGCTAAGGTGGTGAAAACCCCTACGAGCCTCAATTCTCTCTCTTTGATTTCAACCTCCGTTGATTTGCTTTCTTTACTTCTAGTCCTTTTCCAATAGTCTACTTGTGCTAAAAATTTGTTTCTTTTCCTTGTGACAGGGGCAAAATAAATTATTGTTATTACATTGTTACTTTTTGTTTATTTCTTATTTTAGTGTAATCAATCAAACCCCCAACCCGACTTTTACTTTCCGTTCTAAATCTGAAAATACAAAAAAATAATAAATTAGTTCTTCAAAATAATTGGGATAAAAGAAACAATCTTAAAAAATTGTCATGTGGGATCGACCCTTTCTATACTAGCCTTAATCGAAAAGTTGAAAAAGGATTAAACTCTAGGATAATTATCTTAGTGATTGTAAGTGCTAAGCGACGCATTAACAATTTGGTATCGTTGCCGAGGACAACGGATTTGTTTCTTCGAACCCAAAAAAAAAATTGAAAAACTTTTTTTCCTTTTTTATGCCTTCCGAGTAACATTCCAGAAGTGTACACCTCTTTCTGCCGAGTTTCCGTTCCGGCAGTACATTTTTTTTCTACACACGAATTAACTGCTTATTTTGTGCATGCGACGCTCGAACGCCGATTTTCAAACGTTTGATCTAGAAATAGAAAGGACTTTTCATCATTTAAACCGTCAAAGTCAAAAACAAATAAATGAGGAAGAAGTAGATGTTAGGATCAAACAAGCCCATACAGCTCACAGAGATCAAATTCAAGCCGAACAAGTGGGGAAGAGAAGCCGCTTTACGCGCAACCTATATGGTTGAACAAGAAACACTAGAGGCCAATAGGAGGGAAGCCGAAAGGCAAAAATAATTAAAAGATTTTTCTATTCCCAAAACTACCTACGTGCAACATTCTGTCATGCCTCCCAACATCCTTGCCCCTCAATTTGAGATCCGAACTCAATGGATCACCATGCTCCAAGCCAATCCCTTATATGGAAACAATGGGGAATGTTTCCAAGATCACCTACAATGATTCATTGATCTTTGTTCTTTGAATAAGATTTCAGGTGTTTCAGGAGATGTAATCCATCTTTGATTGTTCAAGTACTCCCTTACCGGCCAAGCTAGTAGCTGGTATAACATCATGGAATGTGAGTATCAAGTCACAACTTGGGAAGCCCTCCAAAACAAATTTCTTGAAAAGTTTTACCCCCCTTCTCTCACATATGAAATCAGGGGTCAAATCACCCACTTCTCCATGTCGCCGGGTGAATCTCTAGGAGAAGCTTGGGAAAGGTTCAAAGTCCTACTTAGGAAGTGTCCCCATCATGACATTAGCCAAGCACAACTCATTGAAATTTTCTATCATGGCCTTGACAATGACACCAAGTTCTTTCTCGATTCCTCATGCACCAAAGCCTGACTAGTGCATGGGAGGTTATGAAACGAGCCTACAAGACAAGAGCTAGATGAGGAGTAGGTGGTGTTCTTAGGGTAGCTAAGGCCGAAAGTGATCCCGACATCCAAAGCATATATGAAAGCCTTAAGTTGATCACCTTAAAAAAAGATCGTTTGGAAGCATCCTTAGGCTATAGAGATCTACCTCAACAAATAAAATATATAGATTCTCTTTGTGGTATTTGCCAAGGTTATGATCACACCACACTTCATTGTCAATATCTTTACAACACTCCCATTCAACCCGAGTTTGAACAACAATTAGAAGACCTAAATTCAATTCACACCATTCCAGGTCAAGCCTATTACAATCCAAATCAAACTAGGAACCACCCTGGTTTCCATTATGGGAATGCTTCTGGGGCTGAAAATTTCAGTCAACTCCAAAACCAACAAAGACCTCCCTACCCTCAATCCAACAACTGACCACCACCCGCGTTTACATACAATAACCAAAGAAATCTTGGGAGTCAAAACAATAATAGAAATAATTACCAAAATCGACAACCCTACCAACAATTCCAAAACTTAAACCTTCCACCCCAAAATCGAAACCAATCTCAACCTCCCCAGACGCCTCAAAATGCTCCCCCTCCTCCTCCCCCAAGTTTTCCTAGCTTGGAAAACATAGAACAAACCCTCGTGGCCATACAAGCGCATCAAAAGGCAACTGACACACAGTTGGCCCACCTATTTGCCCAACAAAAACCTCCCCTCGGTTCCTTCTCTAGGCAGCCCGAAAATAACCCCAAGCACCCCGAACATCTTAAAGTTGTCACCACTCGTTCGGGAAAAGCACACTCCACTCCTCCCCCTGACACCACTACCACCACACCACTAGAAGTTGAGGATGACGATTTTGTTGTTGTTGAACCCGAACCTATGGCTAAACAAACCATCACCAAAACCCCACTGGTAGAAGAAGAGGAACCAATCTACAAACCATGACCTCCCGACCAGGCCTGTCTAAAGCAAACAAGTCTATATGCTCGATTCATGAAATTTAGGGATGCCATGAAGAAGTACAAGTTGACATTCCTTTTCTTGATTCTCTAGTTGACATGCCTACCTGGTCCAAATACATGAAATCTCTTTTGACTAGGAAGTATGCCACCGAGGAATATGAAACTGTCAAACTTGCTAGGACCACCTCCGACATAATCCAAAGTAAAATGCCTAAAAAACAAAAAGATCTAGGTTCCTTCAGAATAGGATGTTACCTAGGTGACAATGCTTGTAGGAAAGGCCTAGCTGATCTAGGAGCCAGCATATCCATCATGCCTTATAGTCTATGCAAAAGATTAGGATTCCATGATATGCTACCAACAGCCATGACCATCCAGTTGGCAAACTCCTCCATGTCCAAGCCCATGGGAATCATAGAAGACATTCCCGTCCGGGTTGGAAAAGATGCCTATGTTCCATGTGATTTTGTGATCATGGACATCAAGGAAGATTTACGTTACCCCCTCATATTTGGCTGTCCCTTCCTAGCCACAACTAGAGCCTTGATTGATGTTGAGGCTGGAACCATTCTTAAGGTTAGGAAGGCGCGCAAACACTAGAATTCAGAGTCTTTGAGAGCATGAAAGGGCCTAGTTTCCAAGAAGAAGTTTATCTCCTTGATTGCATTGACAAACTATCTCAGGTAAGACAAGAACATGAGCTAGTAGATGATCCTCCATACACAACCCTTACTAGCTCTCATGATTGTAACTTTAGCAATGAACAATTTGACCAATGCATCACCCATCTAGACTATTTTGAGGGGATCCCTAATGCTGAAACTGAGAGCCTTAAGATGATCTTCACAGTGGAGGGAGAACATGAAGCACCTAAAGTCCCAAAAATGAAGACTCTCCCCATAGGGCTAAAATATGTGTTTCTTGATGAACCACAATTATGTCCTGTCATTATCAATTCTGAACTCACCATTGAGTAGGGAAACACACTTCTGGGAGAACATAGGAAAACAAAAATGGATTTAGAGTACAAAATGATGGATTTAGTTGGGATTGATCAATCCATTTGCATCCATAAGATCCCTATGATTGAAGACAGCAAACCATCCCGATACCCATAGAGGAAACTCAACCCAAACATGAAGGAGGTTGTCCGTCTTGAAGTTATTAAACTTTTGACTGCAGGAATCATCTTCCCCATCTCTGACTCCCCTTGTGTTAGCCTTGTCCAAGTTGTCCCCAAAAAGGGTGGGACCATAGTCATTAGGAATGAAAAGAATGAGCTCATCCCCACTCGCACTATCACGGGGTGGAGGATGTGTATCGACTACAGGAAACTCAACAAAGAAACTAGGAAATACCACATCCCACTTCCTTTCCTAGATCAAGTTCTTGAACGTTTAGCTCATCAACAATACTTTTGTTATCTAGATGGCTATTCGGGTTTTTATCAAATTCCCATTCACCCCGAAGATCAAGAGAAAACTACCTTCATATGCCCTTTTGGTACATACGCCTTTAGACGAATGCCCTTTGGCCTATGCAATGCACCAACCACCTTTCAAAGATGTATGTCTGCCATTTTTTCATGATTAACAGAAACTGTCATGGAAGTTTTCATGGACGACTTCTCCGTCTATGGAGATAGTTTCAATTCATTCCTTAGAAACCTTTCCCTTGTTCTTGATAGATGCATTGAGTCACAATTAGTCCTTAATTGGGAGAAGTGCCACTTCATGGTTAAACAAGGAATCGTTTTGGGCCACAAAGTAAGCAATCAGGGTATTGAAGTGGACAAATCTAAGATTGAGGTCATTACCAAGATCCCCCCTCCCTCCTCTGTCAAAGACATTCAGACCTTCTTAGGACATGTTGGGTTCTATCGACGATTCATTCGTGATTTCTCAAAAATCACCAAATCTCTCACCAACCTTCTTCAAAAGGAGGTCCCCTTTCATTTTGACCAAGCTTGCATGGACAACTTCCTATGCTTGAAAGATGCTCTCACCTCTACTCCCATCATCTGTGCTCCTGACTAGGCCCTACCTTACGAAATCATGTGTGACGCTAGCGACTTTGTTGTAGGTGCCATTTTAGGACAAAGAGTTGACAGAAAACATCATGTCATCTATTATGCATCTAAGACCCTAGATGAAGCTCAGCGAAATTACACTGTCACCGAAAACGAAATGCTAGCCATTGTCTACGCATTTGAAAAATTTCGCTCTTATCTTGTTGGTTCAAAGGTTATCATTTATATTGATCATGCAGCCATTCACTACCTTATGACCAAGAAAGATGCCAAGCCTAGACTCATAAGATGGATTTTGTTATTGCAGGAATTTGATCTAGAAATCCTAGACAAAAAGGGATCAGAGAATGTTGTGGCTGACCACCTCAGTAGACTTAGTTATAGTCCTATTGTTTAATATCCCATAAATGAATCATTTCCCGATGACCAATTGCTTAAGGTAGACTCCGAATTTCCTTGGTTTGCCGATTTTTGTAATTATTTAGCTGCAGGTGTATTGCATCCCGAATACAAGGGACACTCTAAAGCTAAATTTTTACATGACCTCAAAAATTACTATTGGGACGAACCTTATCTTTTTAGAATTTGCGCCGACGGTTTGTATCGTCATTGTGTTTCCCAAGCAAAAAGCATTGAAGTCCTAGAGCAATGCCACTCTAGCCCATGTGGTGGGCACATGAGTTCCCAAAAAACCGCTAGAAAGGTCTTGCAATGAGGTTTCTATTAGCCCACCATTTTTAAGGATTCCTATGATTATGTGCTTTCTTGTGATCAATGTCAAAGGACGGGCAACATTTCTAAATGTGACCAAATGCCCCCAACATCTTGGCAAGAACTAGAAATTTTTTATGTTTGGGGAATCGATTATATGGGCCCATTTCCTTCTTCTTATGGGTTTTCTTACATCTTGGTTGCGGTAGATTACGTGTCCAAATGGGTTGAAGTTGTTCCCACAAAAACTTGCGACTCTAAACCTATTAAAAACCTTTTCAAAGATATTATCTTCCCTAGATTTGGGGTCCCGTGCACCGTTATTTCTGACGGGGGATCCCACTTTTTAGAAAAAAAATTTGAAGCATTATTGAAAAAATATGGAGTTCACCACAAAATCGCCACCCCTTACCATCCTCAACTAGTGGGCATGTAGAGGTCTCCAATAGAAAAATCAAATTCATTTTAGAAAAAATAGTGTGTCGCACTAGGAAAGATTGGGCATTAAAAATTAATGACGCTCTGTGGGCATACATAACAGCTTAAAAAATGCCCATTGGCACTACACCCTTTAGACTGATCTACGACAAGTCATGTCACTTTCCAATTGAGTTAGAGCACAAGGCCGGTTGGGCTATCAAAAGCCTTAATTTTGACCTCTCTTCCGTAGTAGAAAACCATCTTCTCCAATTGAATGAGCTTGATGAACTTAGGATGACCGCCTATGAAAATGCCAGAATTTACAAGGACTGAACCAAAATATGGCATGATGGTCACATAAGGCGAACTGACATTAGAGAAGGGGACTGAGCTTTAGTTTTCAATTCACAATTAAGACTTTTTCTAGGAAAACTCAAATCAAGATGGTACGGCCCCTATATTGTCAAATGTGCCTATCCTCATGGTACATTTCTACTGTGGGATAAAGTCTTAGGGGAATTTAAGGTCAACGGACACCGACTCAAAAGATACATCGCCGCTGAAGACCTTGTCACTTCAGATTCAAATAAACAATCATCCCTACATGATCTGACCTTGTCCGAGCCCATGACTTCACCAAATCCCAATAACTAATCATTTTTTGTCAGGCCACGATGTTAAACACGACTCTAGTTGGGTGGCAACCCAACGCTATCTTTCCTTCCATCTATTTCTTTCTTGTTTTGCTTTCATTCTACTTTTTCTCTGAACCACATGTATCTCATGTAGCGCTCCCAGGAGTCCTGGCATGTAGATTGTGGCACTATGCTCCTAGCCGCCCATCATATGAGGAGTATGGGGGCTTGTAGGCTTACCCAGATCCCAACTCCCCTTACTAGGGGAAACTTCCACCTCCGCAGTAGTGATCTTCTTCCCTCCATCTCGGCCTAAGGGTTGCTCGGGACGAGCAAAACTCCAAGTTTGCGATGGGGTGGGTGGTTCGTGATCCTCCCCATTATCTTCCCTTTTTTCCACATTTCTTTTCTCTACCTTTTATTAAATTGCATGTACTTTTCTTTTTTTAGATGTTTTGGCCTTTATCTAGTCGTCCCATTAATTAGACACATATCATTTTAATCCAAATTGAATTTTGTAAACTTTTTCAAAGACTATTACAAATTGCCATGTCTGAAACCACCATGTCACCTAGGATCCTTAATAACATCACTCCTCAGAATAGTTGGCAAGTCATAAGGAATCGATCAGAACCAAACATAATTTGCCCTATATTTCAACAATGGATTATCTTGTTATAAAATTTGTATGATGTGATTTATAGGAATACTCTAACTAGAGCAATGACACTCTCTGACAAAAATATATGAAAAAAAAATTGAAAGTTATAAGAACAAGAACATCTCTTCCTTCCCTCTATTTTTCTTCTAAAAAAGAGAAGCAAAGAATCACCACTAGACAAAAATCAAGTACGGGGTGGCATGCTTCCCAAAATGAAAACTCCATACCCCACAAAGGGGCGTACCATCAAAAGATGCAAAAAGTGCACATGAAAAAACAATTGTGACCAATGTAGCCACAACTCCATAAATTCATATCCTGAGTCGAATAGAGGAGGGATCAATATATTTTCATCACTTCGTTCTTTGTTTTCACACCCCCAAATTCGTCCTATTCTTGTGTAATAACTTTTAAAAAAAAGTAAAAAAAAATTGAGAGATGCCTATTTTTCTACGAATTCTTATTTTAGAAGCTAGATTTGACAATTGTTTTGATAGGGAATATATAATTTTATGCTATGTGATTCTAGGAGATCGGGTCACTTGGCCAAAATTTGGAGGTGATGATTGTAATGATGTTATTAAGGTGAGGATGACATATTGGGAGTATAAATTGGACTTTATTTGTGATTTTACTTGCTTGAGGACAAGCAAAGATTCAAGTCTGGGGTATTTTGATAAATGTGTTTTCATCACTATTATTTGCATCTTTTAGATATGTTTTTATGATTGTTTTGTTGTTTATTTTATTAGTTTTATAATTAATTACATTATATTATATTTTTCTCTTCAAAAATAATTTTAGTCATATTTTCTTGGATTTTGTAGCAAATGGGATAAATATTCTTGGAGTATAATTGCAGAATTTGTAGCAGTCCTGTAATTATTGTATATCTGTCACCAAAAGTGCCATAACTCTTGCATCCAAAGTCCAAATTCAGTGTACAAGTATTCATTGGAAATAAATTTAATTTCCTAAAATAATATCCTATTATTTGGACCGCTTTTGTGCATTTTACGAGAGTGAAATACGTTCGAAATCGTTGTTGTGGGAATCTGCATTGAAGAGAGTTACATGGTCAAGACAATTAAAGTCTATCAAATTCCTATTGACCAAATCTTGAAAATTTAAAAGGATAGCTCCCTCTATTTTTCCCCTTTTTTTTGGATAGCCTACCCCTCCTTCTCCTATAAAAGGAAGAGAACTTCCTCCTCCCAAGCATCATCTTTTATATTATCTTTTGTATTGGAATTCTGAGCATTTTTTCTCCTATTATTCAAGCAATAGAATTTCTTCTTAGTGTTCTTTAATTCTTGCAATTTATATTCTTGCAATAGATCTAGTTGTTCTTCCTTTCTTCTTCTTTCTCTTCCGTGGATTAGAGCAAGGGTTGAAGAGATTGGCCATTTAATTGTCTCTAGCCTAAGGATTTTCCTTTAGTAAGACTAGACTATGGCCATTTCGCTTCTCCCCTCCGCCTCTATGTTTTCCAAAAGCATATGTGAGTAGACTTCTATCGAGTAAAGGGGAAGAACCCCTTAGCCATGGTTTTAACGACTTTTTCTTAATCGACTAGATGGTAATGAATTTCAATTAACAGTTGATCTTCGGATCCCACGTTAATCCGGATGGAAGTGACCATGGAAATATAGATTTAGAACAATAAAATCGATTGCATAGACATTTTGATATGACTGTGGATTTTCGTCTTTTAGGATGATAAACTAGGAAGCATGAGAACCAAGACCAATGGGCTCATGTGGAGTTTATCTCTTGTGAGTTTTTAAATTTGCAAACCTTCATCGAATCGTCTCTTAAGAATTAGTTGTTATCACCTAGGATAAGGTGGTGAAAACCCCTATGAGCCTCTACTCTCTCTCTTTCATTTCAACCTCTGTTGATTTGCTTTCTTTACTTCTAGTCTTTTTCCAATAGTCTACTTGTGCTAACAATTGTTTCTTTTCCTTGTGACAGGGGCAAAATAAATTCTTGTTATTACATTATTACTTTATGTTTATTTCTTATTTTAGTGTAATCAATCAAACCCCCAACCCGACTTTTACTTTTCGTTCTAAATCTGAAAATATAGAAATATAATAAATTAGTTCTTCAAAATAATTGGGATAAAAGAAACAATCTTAAAAAGTTGTCCTATGAGATCGACCCTTTCTATACTATCCTTAATCGGAAAGTTGAAAAAGTAATAAATTCTAGGATAATTATCTTAGTGATTGTAAGTGCTAAACGACGCATTAACAGGAACTTACCAAAATTCTTAAGGTGTTTGGGAAACAAACTGGCTTATATATTAGCACTATTAATGTGGGCTTTGATCTCCAAAACACAAGATAAACATAGCGGAAGCGATTCGATTAACAGTGGAATACGAAAAATCACGAGAAATTAAAACTTTTTGAGACAAGATCCTGAAATCATGAAACTCCTTTTATAAGAAACAAGGTAAATAGATTACATCTCTGTTATATCACTTCATGAGTGATTATACACATCCAGATACAAAATCTCAAGATTTAAAACCCAAAATCTCAGACCAAAAGACTCCAAGGACCTGAGAGTACAGAGATGACATAAGACTTTCTAACTACATGACTTAACAGTCAGTATCTCCACCTGAGATTCACTGTTGCCCCTGGTACTCTTGCTGCTGATTTTGATCACCTGCAGACTGGTTCCTTCGTCCTCGACGACCACCTAAAAAGTTGAAATCTACGGGGCGAGACAATTTTAAATAATTGTCCTAGCGATAGTTATAACTCTCCGCCAGAAGCTTTATTATAGCAATCAAAGAGTAACATAAGCAATAAAAGCTTTAAGGTGATCAACAGCAGATTGTTATCAAGTAGAACAACAACATTTAAGGAATATAAAGAATGTGTATACTAGGTAATGTAACTTCAACCAATGTATCTCGTAGTTCAACCTAAGCAGATATGCTACGCGGTTGATTATGTTTTCCAAATATTATTATGCCCTGCGGAGATGAGGTATACCGCTCATACTCCAACCGATCACTATTAAGTCGCATCGGTATCATACATACGTCATCAAAAGAGCCGGATTCTTATGACCTCATCTTCCTCAGTCAGTATGAGGATCAACATGCAGGACATCTAGTGTCTCTGCTACTATAGCTTATCAGGGTATTCTGGTACTTCGCTATTGGAGTCACAATGGCATTTTGTACTCTCTTCGCCATCGAAAGATTTCTTATTTATCTCTCATTGATGCGGTATAAAATATTTCCTAGGGAGATTAGTGTTACATCACCCCGGCATAAACACATAGTGAAGGATTGATAGATTAAGATACATCTACATCAATTTCTACACTAGGATGTAAGGGTATTCACATCCATATTCCCCCACATACTCAAAAGTATGTGATCCAGGAGTTCCCTTAGGAAAACCTGTTTCACCATCATTTAACTCCTGACAATGATGGATCTATGATCATGGCTCTTCATGGTATGATTATACTTGATTAGTAGGTACATTTCAGTATTCTTTTAACATCATACATGTTCTCAAACATTAATCATTAGAACAACAGCTATGAAAGTAGAATACTAAATGTATCAAGTCTAACTCTCATCAATTATCATTTCTCAATCATCTCATCACAAGTCATCTAACAAGCATGACCTTGATGATACTCATGGCTCTCACAGCCTATCATTCTTATAATATGCCACTTACTAGGCATCAACATATGTCATTATTCATAAAGCTAATAACATGCTTTCAATGAATATGAAATCATAATCCTTACCTGGATATGATCATCATCATGTATGAGAACCTACATGGTTAATTCAACTGATAATAGTAAGCAATTCATATCAAAAGTTGTACCCTCATACTCTTACAAGGGTTAGGTTCCCTAATTTTCACCAATTAGGGTTTACTATTCACATTACATGTCATTACCCTAGAATTAGGGTTTACTATTCACCTCATGGTGAATTGATCTCATAACATCACCATGTATGAGAAACATCATCATTAAAGCCCTCAGATAAGATTAATATTCACCAATTACCATAATTAGGGTTTCCATGATTTCACATAAGTGGATAATACCTAATCTTGCATATTCATGTACATTGAAGGTATTTTACTTGAGTTTTGACCATAAATGGTACTTTATCTCTCCTCTCACTAGTAGATGGTGATTACACCACTCTAGATAGGGTTGGGTTAAGTCATTTTCGATTAACATAAATCAAATCATCACTATCAGGTGATTAGGGTTTGATTAGAACAAGGTATCACTCAAATTAACCCCTCAAGGGCATTTTGGTAATTTACGCATTGATCATCATCATGGGTCAATTCATTAGTCACGTAGTCCCTTAATGTCTTAAGTTACCATTAGAGTTTATATTAGATCATCATTGAACCATTTACACCTTCAAGTGATTAAGTATAAACAACCTTGAAAATCTCCAATTGGTTTAGTGTTTAACCTTCAACCTTCAACCCATTTAGGTTTTAAACGACCTAGAACTCGTTTAATCTCAAATGACCTTGAACCCATTTGAGCCTTAAATGAGTGTGAACCCATTTCACCTTAAACGGGTGTGAACCCATTTGACCTTAAACGGGTGTGAACCCATTTGACCTTAAACGAGTGTGAACCCGTTTGAGCTTAAACGAGTGTGAACCCGTTTGAGCTTAAATGGGTGTGAACCCGTTTGAGCCTAAATGAGTGTGAACCTATTTGACCTTAAACGAGTGTGGACCCATTTAAGCCTAAATGAGTGTGGACCTGTTTGGGCTTAAACAAGTGTGGACCTACATGGGTTCAAACCGCATGAACATAAAAGGTGACACAAAGGTTATGTTTGAATAGGATTTCCTATGTTGCAGCCTTCAATTGGCCAAAGCCATGTTAACCACTTACAATTTGAGTCAATTAGGATTATCCTTAACCATTTGGACACCAAATTGACCCTCAATTAAAAGCCAATTAGGGTTAAGTCTATCTCAATTAGGGTTTCAATCGGATAATCATCAATGTTCAACAATGTGAATCAAATCAAGGTTGAACCTATCAATTGACCTCCAATTGGGCCCAATCTTGGCCCAAACGGTCTTGAGATCGTTTGGGTGACCTCCAAATGGTCTGGAGACCGTTTTCCCAAAGTTTGACCAAAAACCAAGTCGGTTGGATAAGGGTTGATCCCTAAATAGGTCTAAAATCAACATTTTTATCAATTCATCAACCTATTCAAATTGGACCGTCAAACCATCAAATTTCCTTAACCCTAGACCTCCAAACGGTCTTGGGGTGTCACTAAACGAGTGTGAGACCGTTTGGATGAACCCCCAAATGGTTTTGAACCCGTTTGGGTCCTTCAACCCAAAACTCAACAAGATCTATACTTGAAATCAACAATTTTATCCTGATTAGGGTTAGGGTGTTGAAGTGCCTTCAACTCTCAATTGGTTAGGAATTAGATTATAATTCTTTTTAGAAATGATATTAAATATATTATGAACAGACCCTCAAACGGTCATCCCTTGGTCAACCCTATCAAATGGTCCTGAGACCATTTTGATCCAAACGATCTTGCAAGATCGTTTGAGATCAAACGGGTTGAAACCGTTTGACCTTAAACGGGTTGCAACCATTTGGACCAAAAGGGTCCAAGGTCGTTTGATAAAGTTACCTAGGAATCCACGCCCATCATCCTCAACCTCTGTTCAGGTCGGTTACACCACCGTTTTGCTTGCAAAAGTGCAAGGAAGAAGGGAGGTAGAAGAAGAACTAAGCACTAAAAGTAAGAACAAAGATATGCATAATAAAGCTAGGAGTTTAGAGTTATAAAACCCACCTCAAACGTGGTTCCTAGAGCTCCAAGCTTCTAAGCTTCAAGCCTTTAATGGTGTCTTGAGCTCTACAGGTCATCCAAGGTTTTTTCTTCAAGGAAAAGATGGAAATGGTCGGCTAAAACAAGGAATCTAAGTGAGTTAACCATAAAACCAACCTTTTAAGAAGAATTCCTCCATGAATTCGAGCTTGAAGATGGTTCCTACTCACCTTAGCACTAGTTGGTCATCTCCCTGAGGTCCAGATCTCTGCCTTGGCCGTTTTGAGAAAGATGAGAAATGAAGAGGATAAAGGATACATTCACTTGGTTTGCAAGGGTGAAGGCTTATACTCTTGGCCATTTACCACCATAAGGACCTCTAAAACATGAAATTCTCACCTAAGTCCCTCCTTGTTTCTAAGGCACGCCCAAGCTATCAAAACTTATGTAAATCTCATCAAAACTCTAGATCTAAGGGTAAATAAAACCAACTTTCAACTAGAGTTCATATATGACAAGTCTCCATCCTCATACTTAGTGAATTTTATGCACAAAGATCATTTTTCTTATCTGATCACTCATTCATGTGTCCCTTTCATAATTTTTACTCTAAAGGATGTCAAGAGTCATAAAAGATGTTCTAGATGGTGTATTTTATAAGTTGCACTCCACATTTGGGTAAATTGCACTTTAATCCAAATTAGGGTTTTTAAGCATAAGGATCATTCCACAAGCTGCACCTTGATGCCCAAGCTTGGAAAATCCATCTTACCTCATCATATCCACTCACATGATATCTCATCATCAGAGGTACATCTTAACTTGTGAAATTTGCAAGTTAAACCCCTTAACTGGATAATTTGCACATAGGTCCATGTATTACCAAACAATACTACAATCATTGTTTAAAAGGGACAAAAATGAAAATGTATGTTCCTTAGGAACTTAATTACATGCCAAAAGATAATCACAAGATTTTAATTACATATTTAGGCAAAACACCTAGGGTTAGTTTATAACCCAGGTCAGGGATGTTACAGATTATCCACCCCTTACAAGGATTTCGTCCCCGAAATCGATAAAACGCATTAAGAGAAAAGAGCAGGGTATTTCCTTCTCATCTCATCCTTTAGTTCCCAAGTGGATTCTTCAACACCATGGTGGTTCCAGAGGACTTTCATAAAACTTATATCTTTCTTCTTTAGCTTTTTAATTCTGTTATCAAGGATTGACACTGGTCCTTCCTCATAAGTTATATCTTCATTCAATTCTACTTCCATAGGTTGTAGAACTGACTCGGTATCAGGATGACATTTCCTTAACATAGAAATGTGAAACATAGGGTGTAACCTCTGCAACTCAGGTGGTAACTCTAGTCTATAGGCTACCTTTCCAACCCGTTCAATGATTGGATAAGGCCCCATAAATCTAGGAGCTAACTTCCCTTTCCTTCCAAAGCGAAGGACTCCTCTCCAAGGCGAGACCTTGAGATACACTCTGTCTCCAACCTGGAACTCTAACGGTCTACAACGCTTATCAGTATAAGATTTCTACCTATCTTGTGCAGTCTTAATCTGTTGTTGTATCACTTTAATCTTCTCTGTGGTCTGCTGAACAAGATCAGGACCTAACAATTGATTCTCACCAGTCTCATACCAACACAAGGGTGATCTACAACATCTACCATACAAAGCTTCATAAGGTGCCATATCAATACTATGCTGATAGCTATTGTTATAGGTAAACTCTATTAGGCTTAGGTGTAGATCCCAACTCCCAGTAAACTGGAGAACACATGCTCTCAGCAGGTCTTCCAAGGTCTGTATAGTCCTTTCCGACTGTCCATCAGTCTGTGGATGAAAGGCTATACTAAACCTTAACTTGGTGCCTAAAGCTCTGTGCAACTACTCCCAAAAACGACTTGTAAACTGGGGACCTCTGTCAGAAACTATAGTGATAGGAACTCCGTGCAAACGCACTATCTCTTGAACATACAACTGTGATAACTTTTCAGTAGAATAGGTTGTTTTGGCAGGTAAGAAATGAGCTGTCTTTGTCAACCTATCAACTATTACCTAGATGGAATCATGTCCTTTGCTTGTCCTAGGTAGGCCAACAACAAAGTCCATGGTCACATAGTCCCACTTCCACTGTGGTATGGGTAAAGGTTGCATTGTCCCTACAGGCTTCTGGTGTTCAGCTTTAACTTGCTGACACAAAGGACACCTCATCACAAACTCTGCAACATCCTTCTTCATCCCGGGCCACCAATACATATCTTTCAATTTTTGATACATCTTGGTGCTCCCTGGATGCATAGCATACATCGAAGAATGAGCTTCTTCCAGGACTAACTTTCTCAAGTTATCCTTATCTGGCACTATCATCCTCCCATGATAGCATACTACTTGATCATCAGAATCATGGAAACCATCTCGCTTCTCATTACCATACTCCGATCTAATCTGTTGAACTGCTGCATCTACTTGCTGTGCCTCCTTAATCTGTTCTCTTAGGGTAGGTTTTATATGCATCTCAGCCAACAACCCGGCTAACAATGACACCTTCAACTGTACATTGTCTTGCCTTAAAGAGACAAGCATATCTCTCTTAGAGCATACTAAAGAGTTTAGTTGTGCTCTATCCATGGTTGATGTTGCTGATTTCCTACTCAAGGCATCTGCAACTACATTGGCCTTTCCTGGATGGTAATCAATTGTACAATCGTAGTCCTTGATTAACTCCATCCAGCGACGTTGTCTCATGTTAAGTTCATGCTGAGAAAAGATATACTTTAGGTTCTTGTGATCTGTGAAAATCTGGAATGTCTCTCCGTAGAGATAATGTCTCCAGATCTTCAACGCATGAACCACCGCAGCTAACTCCAAATCGGGTGTCGGATAATTCTCTTCGTGTTTCTTAAGCTGTCGGGAAGCAAAAGAAATCACTTTCTTATCCTGCATCAACACACATCTGAGTTCGTTCTTGGAGGCATCACAGAAAACTATATATCCTTTGCCTTGCTCAGGTAGCACAAGTACAGGTGCACTTGTCAACCTCTCTTTTAGTAATTGAAAAGATTGCTGGCACTTATCGCTCCAGTCAAAAGGAACTTCCTTCCGGGTCAACTTAGTCAAGGGTAAGGATATGGAACTAAAGTTCTTAATGAACCTTCTATAATAGCCGGCCAACCCTAAGAAACTACGAATCTCCGTCGGTGTCTTCGGTTGTTCCCATTGTAGAACAGATTCTACCTTTTTAGGGTCAACACGAATACCCAAAGCAGACATCACATGTCCAAGAAAAGATACTTCTGGTAGCCAAAACTCACACTTGCTAGACTTAGCATATAGCTTATGTTCCCTTAGCAAAGTTAGAGCCTGATGAAGATGTTGTTCATGCTGCTGAGCATCTTTACTATAGATCAGAATGTCATCTATAAAGACGACAACACACTGATCGAGGAAAGGTCATAAGATTCTATTCATGAGTTCCATAAATGCAGCCGGTGCATTAGTTAGTCCAAACGACATAATTGTGAACTCATAGTGACGATACCTTGTTCTGAAAGCAGACTTGGGTATGTCACTATCCTTAATACGAAGTTGATGATATCCAGACCTCAAATCTATCATTGAGAAGACGGTTGCACCACGCAACTGGTCAAAAAGATCATCAATCCTCGGCAGATGGTACTTATTCTTTATCGTTACTTTGTTTAGTTGTCTGTAATCAATGCACAACTGCATTGATCTGTCTTTCTTTGTAACGAAAAGGACCGGAGCACCCCAAGGTGAAGTGCTCGGTCGAATGAAACCCTTCTCAAGCAACTCTTGAAGCTGTTTCTTGAGTTCTGCCATCTCAGCAGGCGCCATCCTATACGGTGTCTGGGCTATAGGTTGGGTATCTGGGATCAAATTGATTTCAAAATCAATTTCCAGAGGAGGTGGCACACCTGGAAGTTCTTCAGGAAACACGTCTTCGAATTCCCTGACTATAGGAACTTCAACAGGGTTAGGACTATCCATGGTAGTATCTACCACATGGGCCAAGAATGCATAACATCCTTGCCTCATCAACTTATCAGCAATCATAGCTGACACAAGACAGGTGGGTAGAATCTTTCTCTCTCCTTGAAAGATCCATGTCTTGCTTTCATCAGCAAACACAGCCTGCTTGGATTCACAATCCAAGACGACCCTATACCTTTCCTAAGGTATCCATCCCAAGGATTATATCAAATCCTTGCATCTCAAGTGGTATAAGATCCACTTGAATGCAAGGATCAGAAAAGAAGAGGATGCAGGGAGAGCATACCTCTTGCAACATAGCAGACCCTCTCAACGGAGTCTCAAGCAACAAGCTATCCGCCCTATGACTGACTGTCATATTGCAGTTACGAATCACTCTTCGAGTGATAAAGGAGTGTGTAGCACCCGGGTTAATCAAAACAGATACAACACAGGATGTAGACATATCAGAATATAAAAGTTCCATCTGACCTGCCACAACTCGTGGATTAACCACTGCATCTGGTGGGTTTATAGCATAGAACCTTACTGTCGCCTGAGGTCAAGTTGGTGCTGACGATCCAGCTTGGGACGCCTGTCCACGTCCTCTAGCTACTCCTTGAGACTGCTTTCTCTGTGATCCCTTTTGATTTTGTCTCTAAGGTTGTGTCACATTGACATGCCTAGACCTGCAGTCCTTCATCAAGTGTCCCACCTTCCCACAGTTGTAGCAGCTTCTTTCCAGTTGTTGTGGTCTTGGTGGTCCTGTGACTGACATTGATGCTGAACTGCGAGTCTCTTGTAGTGGTAGGCTTCATCCTCTACGTCTACTTGGGGACCACTGAGTCTGAGAACTAGATCTGGGTGATGGAGGTGTAGGTGTAGAGAATCTAGGCTGCTTAAAGTCTCTAGATGAAGAACCCTGGAACTGCGGATATCTCTTATGGGTTTGTCTCTTCTCGACTACGGATTTCTCTATCCTTTGGACTGACTCAACGAAGGCAGCAAACCTCTCCCGACTCTCTAGGGCGGACATGGGAGTAGTCAAGTCGGGGTTTAAACCCTTCTCGAACCTTCTAATCCTCTCTTCTTATGTGGCAGCCATGTGCGGACTGAATCACAACAACTCCATGAACTTAGCCTCATACTCGCTAATGTTCATCATACCCTGCCTCAGTCTCTCAAACTGAGAGATCTTCTCGTCCAGGAAGGTTTTTGGAAAATATCTGTGGACAAATGCCCGACAAAAGTCTTCCCACGAGATCTCTATTCCAGGCCTCTTCTGCTCTTCCATGGTCCACCAGTGACCAACACTTCCTTTTAGACGATAGACAACATGTCTAACTTTCTCACCTTCGGGAATGTTAAGGATTCTGAAAGCTTTCTCTAACTCGGTTAACCACAGATCGGCATCTGCAGGATCAGCTGTTCCAAAGTACTCGATTGCTCTGACACGATGAAGTCGCTCGAATGTCTTACCGATACCTTGTCCTTCAGGCTGGGTAGGTGCCCTAGGTGCAGGCATGGGCATCCTGTCGGTGATGTGTGTCATGGCAGTCATAAACTGCCCGAACATAGTTTGAACAGTTGGGTTTCCCATGTCAGCTGGGTCAAACTGAGGTGGCTCCATAGGTGGCTCAGGTACAGGTTGCTCTATTTCTAGGTTCCTTGCACCTTGTCGAGGTGCAGCAATACTACTTTCTGCCTCGTACTCCTCCTGTGGTCCAGACATCCTTAATTATCTTCTTCTCCTGAGGAGCAGAAGACTCTATTAGATAAGAAAAAAGTACTAAGGATAGACTTGACACTCTAAGTCATATGTCTCTGTAGACTCAGCGAACCTAGAGCTCTGATACCACTAATTGTGGGCTCTGATCTCCAAAACACAAGATAAACATAGCGGAAGCGATTCGATTAACAGCGAAATATGAAAAATCACGAGAAATTAAAACTTTTTGAGACAAGATCCTGAAATCATGAAACTCCTTTTATAAGAAACAAGGTAAACATATTACATCTCTGTTAGATCACTTCATGAGTGATTATACACAACCAGATACAAAATCTCAAGATTTAAAACCCAAAATCTCAGACCAAGAGACTCCAAGGACCTGAGAATACAGAGACGACATAAGACTTTCTAACTACATGACTTAACAGTCAGTATCTCTACCTGAGATTTACTGTTGCCCCTGGTACTCTTGCTGCTGATTCTGATCACCTGCAGACTGGTTCCTTCATCCTCGACGACCACCTAAAAAGTTGAAATCTACGGGGTGAGACAATTTTAAATAATTGTCCCAGCGAGAGTTATAACTCTCCGCCAGAAGCTTTATTATAGCAGTCAAAGAGTAACATAAGCAATAAAAGCTTTAAGGTGATGAACAGAAGATTGTTGTCAAGTAGAACAATAGCATTTAAGGAATATAAAGAACGTGTATACTTGGTAATGTAACTTCAACCAATGTATCTCGTAGTTCAACCTAAGCAGATATGCTACATGGTTAATTATGTTTTACAAACATTATTATGCCCTACGAAGATGAGGTATACCGCTCATACTCCAACAGATCACTATTAAGTCGCATCAGTATCATACATAGGTCATCAAAAGAGCTGGATTCTTATGACCTCATCTTCCTCAGTCAGTATGAGGATCAACATGCAGGACATCTAGTGTCTCTTCTACTATAGCTTACCAGGGTATTCTGGTACTTTGCTATTAGAGTCACAGTGGCATTATGTACTCTCTTCACCATTGAAAGATTTCTTGTTTATCTCACATTGATGTGGTACAAAAGATTTCCTCGGGAGATTAGTGTTACATCACCCCAACATAAACACATAGTGAAGGATTGATAGATTAAGATACATCTACATCAATTTCTACACTAGGATGTAAGGGTATTCACATCCATATTCCCCCACATACTCAAAAGTATGTGATCCAGGAGCTCCCTTAGGAAAACCTGTTTCACCATCATTTAACTCCTGACAATGATGGATCTATGATCAGGGCTCTTCATGGTATGATTATACTTGATTAGTTAGGTACATTTCAGTATTCTTTTAACATCATACATGTTCTCAAACATTAATCATTAGAACAGCAGCTATGAAAGTAGAATACTAAACGTATCAAGTCTAACTCTCATCAATTATCATTTCTCAATCATCTCATCACAAGTCATCTGACAAGCATGACCTTGATGATACTCATGGCTCTCACAGCCTATCATTCTTATAAGATGCCACTTACTAGGCATCAGCATATGTAATTATTCATAAAGCTAATAACATGCTTTCAATGAATATGAAATCATAATCCTTACATGGATATGATCATCATCATGTATAAGAACCTACATGGTTAATTCAACTGATAATAGTAAGCAATTCATATCAAAAGTTGTACCCTCATACTCTTACAAGGGTTAGGTTCCCTAATTTTCACCAATTAGGGTTTACTATTCACATTACATGTCATTACCCTAGAATTAGGGTTTAGTATTCACCTCATGGTGAATTGATGTCATAACATCACCATGTATGAGAAACATCATCATTAAAGCCCTCAGATAAGATTAAGATTCACCAATTACCATAATTAGGGTTTCCATGATTTCACATAAGTGGATCATACCTAATCCTGCATATTCATGTACATTGAAGGTATTTTACTTGAGTTTTGACCATAAATGGTACTTTCTCTCTCCTCTCACTAGTAGATGGTGATTACACCACTCTAGATAGGGTTGGGTTAAGTCATCTTCAATTAACATAAATCAAATCATCACTATCAGGTGATTAGGGTTTGATTAGAACAAGGTATCACTCAAATTAACCCCTCAAGGGCATTTTGGTAATTTACCCATTGATCATCATCATGGGTCAATTCATTAGTCACTTAGTCCCTTAATGTCTTAAGTTACCATTAGAGTTTAGATTAGATCATCATTGAACCATTTACACCTTCAAGTGATTAAGTATAAACAACCTTGAAAATCTCCAATTGGTTTAGGGTTTAACCTTCAACCTTCAACCCATTTAGGTTTTAAACGACCTAGAACTCATTTAATCTCAAACGACCTTGAACCCATTTGAGCCTTTAATGAGTGTGAACCCATTTGACCTTAAACGGGTGTGAACCCATTTGATCTTAAATGGGTGTGAACCCATTTGACCTTAAACGAGTGTGAACTCGTTTGAGCTTAAACGAGTGTGAACCCGTTTGATTTTAAACGGGTGTGAACCCGTTTGAGCCTAAATGAGTGTGAACCCATTTGACCTTAAATGAGTGTGGACCCATTTAAGCCTAAACAAGTGTGAACCTGTTTGATCTTAAACGAGTGTGGACCTACATGGGTTCAAACCGCATGAACATAAAAGGTGACACAAAGGTTATGTTTGAATAGGATTTCCTATGTTGCAGCCTTCAATTGGCCAAAGCCATGTTAACCACTTACAATTTGAGTCAATTAGGATTATCCTTAACCATTTGGACACCAAATTGACCCTCAATTGAAAGCCAATTAGGGTTAAGTCTATCTCAATTAGGGTTTCAATCGGATAATCATCAATGTTCAACAATGTGAATCAAATCAAGGTTGAACCTATCAATTGACCTCCAATTGGGCCCAAACTTGGCCCAAACGGTCTTGAGATCGTTTGGGTGACCTCCAAATGGTCTCGAGACCGTTGCCCAAATTTTGACCAAAAACCAAGTCGGTTGGATAAGGGTTGAACCCTAAATAGGTCTAAAATCAGCATTTTTATCAATTCATCAACCAATTGAAATTGGACCCTCAAACCATCACATTTCCTTAACCCTAGACCTCCAAACGGTCTTGGGGTGTCACTAAACGAGTTTGAGACCGTTTGTATGAACCCTCAAATGGTTTTGAACCCGTTTGGGTCCTTCAACCCAAAACTCAACAAGATCTATACTTGAAATCAGCAATTTCATCCCGATTAGGGTTAGGGTGTTGAAGTGCCTTCAACTCTCAATTGGTTAGGAATTATATTATAATTCTTTGTAGAAATGAAATTCAATATATTATGAACAGACCCTCAAATGGTCATCCCTTGTTCAACCCTATAAAATGGTCTTGAGACCATTTTGATCCAAATGATCTTGCAAGATCGTTTGAGATCAAACGGGTTGAAACCGTTTGACCTTAAACGGGTTGCAACCGTTTGGACCAAAAGGGTCCAAGGTCGTTTGATAAAGTTACCTAGGAATCCACGCCCATCATCCTCAACCTCTTTTCAGGTCGGTTACACCACCATTTTTCTTGCAAAAGTGCAAGGAAGAAGGGAGGTAGAAGAAGAACTAAGCACTAAAAGTAAGAACAAAGATATGCATAATAAAGCTAGGAGTTTAGAGTTATAAAACCCGCCTCAAACGTGGTTCCTAGAGCTCCAAGCTTCCAAACTTCAAGCCTTTAATGGCGTCTTGAGCTCCATAGGTCATCCAAGGTTGTTTCTTCAAGGAAAAGATGGAAATGGTCAGCTAAAACAAGGAATCTAAGTGAGTTAACCATAGAACCAACCTTTTAAGAAGAATTCCTCCATGAATTCGAGCTTGAAGATGGTTCCTACTCACCTTATCACTAGTTGGTCGTCTCCCTGAGGTCCAGAGCTCTGCCTTGGCCGTTTTGAGAAAGATGAGAAATGAAGAGGATAAAGGATACGTTCACTTGGTTTGCAAGGGTGAAGGCTTATACTCTAGGCCATTTACCACCATAAGGACCTCTAAAACATGAAATTCTCAGCTAAGTCCCTCCTTGTTTCTAAGGCACTCCCAAGCTATCAAAACTTATGTAAAGCTCATCAAAACTCTAGATCTAAGGGTAAAGAAAACCAACTTTCAACTAGAGTTCATATATGACAAGTCTCCATCCTCATACTTTGTGAATTTTATGCACAAAGATCATTTTTCTTATCTGATCACTCATTCATGTGTCCCTTTCATAATTTTTACTCTAAAGGATGTCAAGATTCATAAAAGATGTTCTAGATGGTGTATTTTATAAGTTTCACTCCACATTTGGGTAAATTGCACTTTAATCCAAATTAGGGTTTTTAAGCATAAGGATCATTCCACAAGCTACATCTTGATGCCCAAGCTTGGAAAATCCATCTTACCTCATCATATCCACTCATATGATATTTCATCATCATAGGTACATCTTAACTTGTGAAATTTGCAAGTTAAACCCCTTAACTGGATAATTTGCACATAGGTCCATGTATTACCAAACAATACTACAATCATTGTTTAAAAGGGACATAAATGAAAATGTATGTTCCTTAGGAACTTAATTACATGCCAAAAGATAATCACAAGAGTTTAATTACATATTTAGGCAAAACACCTAGGGTTAGTTTATAAACTAGGTCAGGGACGTTACAATTAAATCACAGGTTTTTCTCTCAAACTCATTTGATAACAGGAGGGGCAGATTGGAAAGTGTTGCAGGGATGGTTCAGGGTTTTTTTCCCACTAGATACCTTGGGATTCCCCTGGCCTCAGGCAGAACCAAATCCAAAGAATTTAACAAGTTGATGGACAACCTCAGGACAAAGATTGAAATATGGAGTGGACTAAATCTTTCTATGGCAGGTAGACTGGTGTTGGTTAGATCAGTAGTACAAACCACAGTGAGATTTTGGGCTACTATGGGACATATTCTAAAGCCTGTTCTAAATAAAATTCATTCTTTAACAACAAATTTTATTTGGGCTGGTAAAAGCCATGGAGTGGCTTGGGACATTATTGTCAAACCCTTTAAATAGGGTGGTTTGCAGATCATTGATCCTGGCTATCTGATGATGATATGCACAAAGAAGAGAGTTGAAAGGTTTATAACCCAGGATGACAATTGTTGGGTGAAATGGCTAAAAAGAAGATACATCAATCTCCCTATATGTAATATTGGTTGTAATCCTTCCAAAGTCTGGCATGCGATGTGTGATCAGTTTAATAATTCACCCTTCTTGTATAGGGTGGCTACGAATGGAGGGTGGGTTGTCCTAGCCCATCCACCATTAACCTACACTAATACAGGAAGGTCAATATGTGAAGAGGTCACTGACATGATTTGGGGGAGATTTCATTGCCCCAAATGTAGCACACTGTTATATAGGGCTCTCCTCAACAAGCTACCCATGAAGGATAGGCTTCTCAATTGTGGCATCCAGTTAGACGCCATTTTCTATCTGTGTAAACATGAAGCTGAGTCTGCAGATCGCATTTTCTTTAATTGTAGGTTTTCTAATCGGCTTCTCAAAATCATGTGCCTTAGAAATGGTTGGAAACTCAATGGCCTAAACAACCCTTATGAGATTTTGAGTTGGGCCAAAGATCAGTTTAGGCAGAACAAAGCGCTTAGCAGCTTTGCCAATCTCTGCATATCTGGACTGATCTTTATGATCTGGTATGAAAGAAGTAGAAGGAAGCATGGATCTAGTGTGTGTGATGAACTCAAGCTGCTAGAGCTATTTTCCACTAATCTAACATGGCATGTAAAGCTTAGACAGGAGTTGTTACTTAGTCTAAGCTCTGTTACAAAAGTATACTGGGGGTTTTTGTATAGTTCCCCCGTATAGTTTTTGTCTTTGGTTTTGGGGTCTCATTTTTAGAGATGCCCTACTTTGTTGTATAGCTTATCTATACCTACTGTTTGGCAATATATTTACCCTATTCCAAAAAAAACACAATAGAAATTTCACAACACTATCAAAAATAAAAAATGTATCACATCACATTACTAAATCATGTTGCAATATCAGATATATTATACCAAAACATTACATGATTCACTTCAAACAATAGCTTGCATCTCAAAAATATAGGTATATAAGTAAGTATTTAGAACCCACTTTTGTCGGGATTCTAAATCCGGAACCAATTCAGATTAGATTTGGACACATAATCTTAAACCTGGAACTGACCCAAAACATCACAATTGAAACCCGAACCTAGTTTTTTCTGGGTTTTACACAACTGGATTTGTGGGTTTGGATAAATGTTGAGTGACCTATTTCCTAGTAGTAGTATGAAAGAGGTATATGAATCTAGTAGCATACTTAGTACAATATTAAATTATATTGTACTAAGCTATACGACTTGTAATCTCTTATTCAGGTGACTTAGACATATGATCATCAAGACTCTTATACTTGGGAGAGGTGTGACAAGCTTATGTACAGGTGGATCTGTGATGTAGTAGATCATGTTATAATGGTAGTATGTGCTTATGGAATAAATTTTTAATCTCAAAATTTGTAATAATTATTTGTGTAACTATATGCTAAATGGTGAGCTTATGTTGTATGGTTTTTTCTTATTCATATGCATGTGCTACTTTGGTTTCCTTTGGTATTCTTCTTCTTGACCTAGTGTATGTCATTTAAATCAAGACCTCCACTAAGGTGAGTGTTTTGGTTTGTACCTATGATTGAGACAAGTTATATATGAAAGATCAGAAGACTACAAGTGTTTCAAAAAAAAATATAGTCAGGACCTAAATATTTTGTCTTAGATCAGTTTTCTTATAGAGACTAGATCTGATCCACACTTTAAGTTTGAATCTACATGTTTGATAACTAGATATAGACTAGTTCTAGTAAAATTGAATGCCTAAATTTTGATTTTATTCATAAAATGTGGTGGTATGGGACATTGCATATTTTGGAGATGATGTGCATCACACAAAGAGAAACCATATACATATGGAACTCATTGTTTAGGGTAGCTACACTAGTCTACACCTTGTTCTCATCATTTTCACAAGGTGAAATGGAACTGGGCTCTCTACTATGTGTGGGACACTCGAATTGCTAATGTGGTTATGTTTTTTATTTTCTTTAGTATTGAATTTTTTTTTAATGCTTGTATTATCAGAGGAGAACTATATAATACTTAATTATATATGTAAGTAAACACAATAATGCATTCCCACACATGCACAAGTAGGAGGTGATCATGCAACCTAAGTAAAAGTGAGTGACATTAGACTAAAAGAGAGTGTAGTTCTAGATTAGATGTCTAAAACCATATCTGAATATGTCATTGTTAGAAGAGAAACCCTATTCATTTGGCACTCATTGTTTAGGGTATCTACACTACTCTACACCTTGTTCTCACCCTTTTCACTAGGTGAAATGAAATGAGACTCTCTACTATGTGTGGGATACTTGGTTTGCTAATCTGGTTTATTTTCAACCGGCTCGAGTATCAATAGTTTTTTCTAACACTTATATTACTGGAGAATAACTATATAAAACTTAATTATATATGTAAGTAAATACAATAATGTATTCCTACTAATGCACAAGTATAAGATGGTCATCCAACCTAAGTGACATCATTCTAGAAGATAGATTAGTTCTAGATTAGATGTCTAAAACCATATCTGAATATGTCATTGTTAGAATGATAGATGATATGATCCAAGTTTGACATAACAATATAAGTTAGTTTGTGGTGATCAATGTTCGCCTTTCAGGACCCCAGTTTAGTTTTAACATTTTGAGATAAGTCTTGATAGTGCAAGTATGTAGGTTTTCTTAATCAAGGATAAGCAAGTTAAGATGAGGATGTGAGTTGACATGAGCCTCAACCTTTTCTACAAAGAAGGACCTCTCATGTTGGGATAAGTTAGGGTTAACTATAGAGAGAGTAAGAAGCATAGGGAGAAGGTTAGAGAACATAACCTCCTAAACTAGACTACTCCTAAGTAAATTAGTTGAGTTGCTTTATGCATGATTCCTATAGCTTCCTTAAACCCTATATGTCCTTCGGAAGACCAAACCATAGAGTTTTAGAGAGGCTTATTTGTACATGTGAATTTGAACTACCATCTAGGTGAGGGAAAGATTCCCAAGACCCTACAAGAGGTAACTATATTGGTTTCTATGAAGACGCATGCTTGGGTCCATGGTTCCTTGTAGGAATCCAATGGTAGTATATGTGAGAGAGAGTTGGGTAAGCATGTATAATGGATGAAGAACATATAAAGTGAATGTCACATGACATTTCGGTGTAGTTTGTGTGTGAGTTGCTAAACCTTGAGAGGTAACTATTAGTACCAAGGAGGTAGACCCAGGAACCCTAGACCATAGAGGGAAGATGAAGTTTGTTCTTATGAAATACTCTTAGAATTGTGCAAGATCAGAGCGATTGAGATTGACAATACACAAAAGATAAGGGTTATGAGAACCATACTACGAAGGATAAAGCCTTGATATATGATTGTCGAGCCACTAGTATATGTTTGTATAGAATTTCCATGTCTCTCTATATATGGTTAAACATGTACATGAACAACAATAATGTATTATAGTTGGGTAATAATTTGATGAGATCATGAATAAATGTTGCAAGATGATATCAATGTGAACAACATCATCTAATGACATATGATAGATAAGGTGTTAATATCTATGCTTACTGAATACATCAACTATGTTCTAACAATTAGGACAACTAAAGGATGATAGAACACTAATATCCTTTATACGAATAAAATATGATAATTATAGTTATGTCAATTTGAATATGACAAGTATATTGATATATTACTTAATGCTTGGGTAAAATGAGGATGTAAATCCTAAAATATGAGTCATGACATAATAAGAGTTTCTATACCCTACTTTAAACCTTTTATGGAAGGTTGATACACCCAAGATGCTTTCCAAAACTCCTTGTAAGTGTTGGATCAATGGGCTCTAGAAGGGGGGGGTTGAATAGAGCTTCACAAACTTCACAAAAGTGATTAGACCACCAAATTATATTAAGTGCAGAACTTAATTCAAAACAGAAATTTGATGTCCTAAACTAGCATACAAAGCAAGGATAAGAGACAAGGAATAGCATGCACTTGGACAGGTGGTTTAGAGTGGTTCCATGTCCTAAACTTAGGAGCAATGTCAGTCCACTACCTAGAGTTGGTTAGGCTCTAGGATTTGTAACTTGGTTCTCTTATATATATCACACAATAAGATTACAAGCTACAACTACCAACCATCCAAGGACTTATATATATCAAGCCAAGATCTTCTACCTCACCAAGGACTTACCCACCAAGCAAGTAGTCTTCCGCCTTCTTCAAAGGACTTACCCACTCTTGCTCTAGTCTTCGGCCTTGCAGGATTTACCTATCTTGCTTGAGCTTTGCCTTGCACCTCTCCTTCACTTGGAGAGCTTTAGCACCTTCCCCCTTCACTCGGAGGCCTGGAGCAGCTAGCCTTCTTCTCCTTCACTCGGGGAAGAACAGCAACCTTCTTCTCTTTCACTCGGAGAAGAAACTTCAATCAATCTTCATAGACAATGGAGATGGGAGAAGTGGAAAGGAGAGCTTTACAAGATTACAAATGATAGCTCTCATACATGGGATCCTAACTCACTCATACTCACAAATTTGCTTTGAAGGTAGAGAGAGAAAGGGGCTCAAAGGATTAGAAACCACTCAACTAAGGCTAGGACCAAGCATATGTGAATGAGCAACCTTGGAATGAAGTCCAAGAGGTCCTATTTATAGTTGAGGGTGTCCCTTTGAGGTTGGGAGAGTTAAGTGGCACAAACTAGCCGTTTTACAACTTGCAACGGATCTATTTAGAGTCCCACCTACTCCTCCAACGGTTGGAATTGCTTTTTCTGCATTCCAGTACAGTCCGATCGGCCGAGTTTTAATAAAGGCAACTCGGCCGAACCACTAAGCGACAAGTCTGAAAGATAGACTGTCAGCCGAGTTTCCTTGGAGAAACTCGGCCGATCGGTCGACTTTCAACTTGGACCGATCAGTGGATCGGCCGAGTTTCCCACCATAGAAACTCGACCGAACAGGGATCGGTTGAGTTGGTAACTCGGCCGACTGCCCAGAAAATTCCAAAATATATGGATCGGCCGAGTTTGGAATTCGGCCGACAAAATCCCTGTTATGGGTATTTTGGAATTTTCATAAACTGTACAAACGATGGATTTTTGAGTCCCAATCAATTTATCCATCTTAGTTACAATACAAAACATGAGTATAAGTGATTACATCAATTGTTCTAAGCCTCTAAGGGCTATATTACAAAACGGTCAAAAGTCACATGTTTTGCATGTGCTGGATGAGTAGCTTTGGAGTGGAATGAGATTCTTTTCTTGTACCTAATGTCTGAAACAATCTCAAATAGATTTGTTAGATACATATGAATGGAATGGTTAAGTCATTATCAAAATATGGGCAATGTGCGACACCTAGGTCAACATTCTCCCCCTTTTTGACAATGACAAACCATTCCTCAACATATTGAAAAGAATGTGAAAATTATACCTTTTCTTAGGGAATTGCAAGGGGATGCAAAGATGATCAATTTGTAATGCTCCCCCTCAATTCATGCTTACTCATCCCTGCATGGTTAGTTAAAAAACAAGCAACCACAGCACATATGTATATTATATGATTCTAAGCAAGTCTAGATGTATTTCAGTTAATTAGACAAGAAAAGAACCATACAAGCAATAAGAACAATATGATTGAGCTATTTCTCCCCCTTTGTCATCTCAAAAAGGCAGGGGGGTAGAAGAGCATAAAAGCAAGGTCTTCTCCAACAAAAAACACTCAATCAAACATTTCCACAGAAAGACAGATTAACATCAAGATAAACCATGAAAGCAATGCATTGTCATTAATCAAAATATGGAAAACACTACAAGATAAACCATACAAAGCGTTTCCATAAACCATAAAACAAAAACTACACGGATATCATAGAGTAGAAATAGTACAACTCAGATGATGTGCCTAATGTAGATAATACAATCATAGTCCAAAGAGATGTAACATGGTCATCTGAGACTAAAACTAGACACATCAACTCCTAAGCTAAACTACTCTATGTCGATATCATCAACAGCAGCATCCATGTCCTCGTCGGGCTGGTAGTCCTCATCGCCATCATCAGAAGGAGGAGCAGCAGCTGGTGTAGCCTCAGCATCATGATCAGCATCGTCATCCTCATCCTCGTCTTCAGCATCCGTCGCAGTAGCCTCATCAGCGTCAGTCTCAGCATCCTCCTGGTCAGGCATATCCTCGTCTGGAGGACCAGAAGCACGCCCGGGCCACCTCGCACTCTGCTCGGCCCAAGACATGCCTAGAGCATGTAACTCATAGGCAACCTCAATGGGAGGAGCAGAAGAAGTGTACTGGGCCAGAAGCTCGGACAGACGACCACCGGGGAGCGCCAGAACCGGAGAAGGGCATCCACCTGCAGAGGGTTCAGCGGAAGCAGTAAAGGGTGGAGCAGGGTAAAACTGGCTATACGCGTAAGAAGCGTAGTCACCACCAGGGTAGGGCTCGTAGGTAGGGTAGGGCTGAGGGCAAGATAAAGACATGGAGGACATGATGTGGCACAGATCCTGATGATGGTGTTGCTGGACCTGCATGTTGTAAGCCTGCTGGTGCATGAGATACCCCATGAGGGCCTCATTTGAAACATGGAAATCAGCAAAGGCAGGCTGCGGAGGAGGCTGGAAGGAAGGCTCAGGTGGAGGAGGGGCAGCTGTGGAGGGTGGAGGAGGAGGTGCAACTGAGGAAGATGATGCACCAGGGGTAGGCACACTCTTTTGAAGAGTGGTCTCACTGATATAAACTCCTTTACGATCAGGGCGGTAGAGAAAATCGGTAAAGAGAGATTTTCCAGTGGCATGCTGGAAAAGACCACAAATTAGGACAGGATATGGAAGATGTGTGCCCTTTGTGTTCTTTCCCGAGTCAAAACAGGTCATATGGTGAAGGATGTAACGGGCCCATTTGACTCCTTGGTTTTTCAACAGAAGATACATCATCATAGCCGTATTCTCGGCAATGTCCGTTGGATTCTTCTTTGGATGGACATTGCAACTGAGAATAAACGCCAAAACGCGGCGAGGAGAGGAAAGGGCGGAGGAAGGCAAAGTACCCTTTTTTCTATAAGGAAAGTTGGGTTGCTTGAGAAACTTGTGGATATCGGTCAAGTCAACCTCAATTGTCTTATAGACATCCTCGGGAGACAAAAGATCAAGATAGAGAGAGTAGTCGGTGATCCAAGAAGCTGTGCCAACATTTCCATTGAGATAGAGATTGAACGAGCGTTCAGTAATATGGAAAGGTTGTCCGGCGATCATGGACGTCAATACAATAGAGGTGTCCGCGGAGGGAACCAAAGAGTCGTAGTTCCACTGCAAATTTGCGTAGAACTCACGGATGGCTTTGGAACTGTATTTCAAGTTATAGAAGCGGGCATCCTCTATGCAAAACGCCTCAAGATGATGGGTGCGAAAGATTTGATAAGCTTCCAAGAGGTCAGCGTGAAAGCTACTGGGTTGATGTAGAGCTCGAAAAGGGAAGGGAGAGCGAGGAAGGAGCTCTTTGTAACGAGAAACAGCAGCATTGTCAACAAACGAGAGATTATCGAACGTCATATACCTAGGAGCAAGAGGAGTCGCCATGGCAGGGGCAGGAACGGCGCGTTTCCGGCGTTGTGACCTCATGGAGAGGAGAAAGAAAGAAAAGAGCCAATCCGCACGGAGAGAGAGAGCAGGCGACGCTCCTAGAACAGCAAGAACGAAAGCACAAGGTCGATTGGAGGAGAAAACGGCCGGAATGAGGGAGGAGAGGACCAGGGTGAGGAAGGGTCGGGGTTTGCGGCTAGGGTTCGGTCGACTTTGCTCTAGTTGAGAGGGAGCAAGTCGGCCGATTCCTATTAATATAAAACCAGTCTGCCGCCGATCGGTCGAGTTTGGGAAATGGAAACTCGGCCGATCGAGCGCACTGGTGCCCTGTACCCGACCGTTCGGCCGAGTTGGAAACTCGGCCGACCAAAACCCTGATGTGGAAAAACCTAAAATCTAGCCCTAGCCTCAAATGACCGAATGCAATTTTTCTTTTTGGTCTAGATTGTATATTAAGCATATTTAGGCACATTCCCATCATCATAGGGTACTATTTGTCGATTAAAACCCGATTTGTGAGAAAAGCCCGAAAAAGAGATAAAAACTAGAGAAAAATATGCAAAAACAAGCATTTTTTAGCAAACAAAGCATTTATAAGCAAGAGCAACACATATAAGATGTAACCAACTAATTAGAGAGCAATTCAACATCATCAAGAGAAATTATGAGCAATTTTGATCTAATAAAATTAAATTGTTCTCTAGCAAGCGGTTTAGTGAAAATGTCGGCCAACTGATTTTCCGTATCCACATGTGTGACATAAATATCCTTTTTGACAATGTGGTCACGGAGAAAATGATGGCGAACTTCTATGTGTTTAGCTCTACTATGCAATATTGGATTATAAGAAAGATTGATTGCACTAGTATTATCACAGAAAATAGGAGAAGCATCAAAATGAATGTTAAAGTCTTGGAGCATTTGCTTCATCCATAGGACCTGGGCACAACAACTTCCGGCTGCAATGTACTCAGCTTCGGTAGTTGATAATGCCACTGTGCTCTGTTTCTTGGAGAACCAAGACACCAAGCATGGTCCCAAGAGGAAGCAAGTGCCACTTGTGCACTTTCTATCAATCAAGCAACCTGCGTAGTCAGCATCACTATATGCCACAAGAGTAAAGTCCCTTGACTTAGGGTACCATAGTCCAAAATTTGGAGTTTTGGCTAAGTACCTCAAAATCCTCTTGACAGCAATAAGATGTGATTTCCTAGGGCTTGATTGAAAGCGAGCACACATGCCAACACTAAACATTATATCAGGTCTAGAGGCAGTTAAATAAAGTAAACTTCCGATCATACCTCTATAGAGCTTCTCATCTACCTTCTCACCTTCTTCATCCTTGTCAAGTTTGGCAGTGTTTGACATGGGTGTATCCATCGGCTTCATGTTCTCCATCCCAAAGTGTTTGAGTAGTTCAGTTGTGTATTTGCCTTGGTTGATGAAGTTGCCTTCCTTGGTTTGTTTGATTTGGAAGCCGAGGAAGAAGGTCAGCTCACCCATCATGCTCATCTCAAATTCACTCTGCATAAGCGAACTAAACTCTTTGCAAAGATCAAGGTCAGTTCCGCCAAATATAATATCATCAACATAAATTTGAATTATGAGAAAATGGGTAGAAGTGTGTTTTAGAAATAAAGTACAATCAACTTTGCCCATGATATACCCATTATCTAACAAAAAGTTCTTTAGTTTCTCATACCAAGCTCGAGGTGCTTGTTTGAGTCCGTAGAGAGCTTTTTGCAAGAAATATACATGATTGGGTAACTTATCATTTTCAAATCCTGGAGGTTGAGCAACATATACTTCCTCCTCGATTGTACCATTTAAAAACGCACTTTTAACATCCATTTGATAAAGCAAGAAATTTTTATAACTAGAAAAGGCAAGTAGCATACGAATAGATTCTAATCTAGCAACAGGAGCATAGGTTTCATCAAAATCAATACCTTCTTATTGATTGTAACCTTTTGCTACTAACCTTGCTTTGTTCCTTACCACTTTTCCTTGCTCATCAAGCTTGTTGCGGTAGACCCATTTGGTACCAATGATCTTTCTATCATTTGGTCTTGGCACTAAGGTCCACACACGGTTCTTCTCGAACTGCTCAAGCTCTTCTTGCATGGCAAGGATCCACTCATTATCGCCAAGGGCCTCTTTGATGTTCTTTGGCTCCAGTTGAGAGATGAAGGCACTGTCTGCTTGTTCTTTGTTGTGTGCAACTCGTGTCCTCACTCTTTCAAACGGTTTGCCAATGATCAACTCCTTGGGGTGATTCTTTGCAAAGCGGGGAGTGGGATCCTTCCTTTCTTCTTCTTTTTCTTCTTCTTCAACCTGCTTACCTTTGTCTTTGATGTTGAGCTCTTTTAAGATAGGAATGATTTCATCTGCAACATCATCATCACCAATATGCTTGCCAATAACAGGGTTAGTTTCAATAAATTTAACATTTATAGATTCTTCTATTTTAGATAGTTCAATGTTAAATACTCTAAAAGCCCTCCTAGTAGTGCTATAGCCTAGGAAGAAAGCCTTGTACGATTTCGGATCAAACTTGTCGAGAGAATCCTTGGTGTTCAAAACAAAACAAGGACATCCAAACACATGAAAGAAATCAATTGACGGCTTCCTACCACGCCATAGTTCATAGGGGGTTTTCTTAAAAGTCGGATGAGTGAAAACTCGGTTTTGCACAAAACATGAGGTGCTAACGGCTTCAGCCCAAAACTTCTTAGGAGTGTCATACTCAAGAAGCATGGTTCTAGCCATCTCTTGTAGCGATCTATTCTTCCTCTCAACAACTCCATTTTGTTGGGGTGTGCGAGGAGAAGAGAAATTGTGCGAATAACCCGATTTTTCACAAAAACGTTCAAAAAGATCATTTTCAAACTCTCCCCCATGATCACTACGGATGGAAACAACATGACAAGAAGCTTCGTTTTCAACTCGTTTACAAAAGCTTGAGAAAACATCAAGTGTATCTCTTTTAGAAATGAGAAAGAAAATCCAAGTATATCTAGAAAAATCATCGACAATAACAAGACAATACTTGGAGCCGTGAAGCGTTTGTGTTCTCATAGGTCCGAAGAGATCAATATGAAGAAGCTCTAGAACTCTCTTGGTACTCATGACTCCTTTGGATTTGAAGGAGGATTTGGTTTGTTTCCCTTGTGTACCAGGTTGACATTCCTCATCCTTTTCAAAATCCAATTTAGGAAGTCCTCGAACCAAGTCCTTTTTGTTCAGTTTCTTCATTTGATGCAAGTTCACATGACCCAAACGTCGATGCCAAAGCGAAAGATCGTTTTTATCCACGACTAAGCATCTATTTAGTATGGGCTTTAAATCATCGAGAACAATCACATATAGATTACCATTTCTAGTTCCCTTATATATAACATTATAGGACAGGGAATCTAGAAGCAAGCATTCTAAGGAAGTAAAGAGCACAAGATAACCATTATCACATAATTGGCTAACACTAATTAAGTTGTGATGTAGGCCATCAACAAGCAAAACATTTTTAATGCACAATTCATTACCTACATCACCCTCACCTATAACCTTACCCTTTTTGTTGTCCCCAAAGGTTACCGATCCTCCTTTCTTCTTCACAAATTTGTTGAAATGGCTGATTTCTCCAGTCATGTGCTTAGAGCAGACACTATCAACAATCCATTTCTTTGTGACCTGCAAGAAAAGAGGATGTCGGAACCCAACTCAAACGTTGGGGTCCGGGGTTAGCTTGGGGACCCATTTCATATTTGGGTTGGTCCCCTTAGGCTTGTAAGGACAATAGGTAGAATAATGATCATCACATTTGCAATGCATACATACCATGGGGTTGTTAGAGCCGGAAGACTCTCCATTAAAAATTGGAGTTTCCACACTCTTTTTCTTACCCTTCTTCTTCTTCTTACCTTTTGGAGTAGTCGCATTGTATCCTAGACCACTAGTACCAACTTGTTTGGTAGAGTGCTCTAGAACATCATTTAGAGACTTCTTACCCGAAAGAAACCTTTGCAAAGTAGATCTTAATTTAGCATTATCATCACTAAGATTTGTAATGGTAGTAGATAAACTAGAAAGATCTTCTCTAGCATGCAAAAGGTCGGCCTCAAGACAGAGGGCTTTAGTAAGAAGATAATCTTTTTCAAGAGTTAAGTTTGCAACTTTATTTCTAGGCAAGATAGGTCTAGAAGATAAATCATTTGTTTGTGCAAGAAGTTTAGCATTTTCAGATTTAAGGACAACAATTTCTCTTTGATAAGAATACACTTCATCTCTCCTAGCATCATCAATAAGCTTAAGTTCAACATTTTCAGTTTTTAGAACATCTAGCTCATCTAGGCAATTTTGGTTCTCTATCTTAAGATTTTCAATAGTTTTAAGATAAGTACCATTCTCAACCTGTACTCCATTATATTGAAGTTCAAGGTCTAGAAATTGCCCTTGCAAGGAATCTATGCTATCAAGATGTAATTTCATATTTTGATCTAGAATATCAATCTTGGCATAGAGATCATCAACTATCTTCCCTAATCTTTTTCTTTTAGCTTTACATTTAGCAAAAGATGATTGACAATCATTAAGCATTTAAATGAGGGTTTCCTTAGATAACTCAAGTAAACTTTCATCACTTACCTTTCTTACCTCACTTACCTCAATTACTTCTTCACTAGTAGAAGCCATGAGTGCAAGGTGACATTCTCCATCCTCGGAGCTTGAGGAACTTGAAGTAGAAGACTCCTCCCATGCCGCATGAGCTGCATCTTTGGATCGTCTTTCCTTCTTGTCCTTCTTCTTGTGCTTGGCTTCTCTTTTGTATTTGTCATCCTTCTTGTGGCTGCTCTTATGATAGCCCTTCTTGGCTTTTGGGCAGTCATTCTTGTAGTGGCCCTTTTGACCACACTCGTAGCACCTAGGAGTGGAGGAGGCTGGCTTGCCCTTGAAGTGTATTCCTTTTGAATAGTTGGCTTCATGATCATTTGCACCTTCATCTTCGCTTGAGGAAGGGCAGGGAGACTTCATGGCAAGTTGTTGTTGCCGCATCATTTCTTCAACTTGAGCTTTGAAGGCTGTGTCCTTCATCTTCTTAGACTCCTTCTCTTCTCTTTTCTCCTCTTCCTCTTGCTTGTCGAGCCTTGGTTCATGTGCTTGGAGATTACCAACCAGCTCCTCGATTGACAACTCGCTCAGCTTGTAGACTTCTTCAATTGAAGTGACCTTTGGCTCCCATCTCTTTGGAAGAGATCTCAAGATCTTTGCATTGATGGTACCTCTATCCATGACACTCCCAAGGGCTGCAAGGCTGTTCAAGATGACATTCAACCTTGTGTACATGTCCGCAACTCTTTCATTCTTCCCCATCTTGAAGTTCTCAAGTAGGCCGCCGAGCATATAGACCTTGGCCTCCTTGACTTGCTCTGTCCCTTCATAGGTGACACACAACTTATGCCAAATCTCATGCGCCGTGTCCCAAGAAGAGATGCGGTTGAACTCCGATGGTGAAAGGGCGGCGTAGATGATGCTCACGGCTTTATCATTGAGTTGAGCACGCTTCATCTCATCTTCCGTCCACGTGGTGATGTTCCCCTTCGGCTCTTCATACTTGAGATGGACTATCTTCCACATCTCGTAGCTCACGCCTTGGATGTAGAATTGCATCCTTCTCTTCCAATATAGGAAGTTTGTGTCGTCGAAGACCGGGGGTCTCATGGAGAAGCTTCCTTCAAGATTGAGTGACCCAAGAGCTGAATCGCCCATCTTCTCCTACTTGTTGAAGTAGCTTGGAGAAGACCTGCTCTGATACCACTTGTTGGATCAATGGGCTCTAGAAGGGGGGGGGGGGTTGAATAGAGCTTCACAAACTTCACAAAAGTGATTAGACCACCAAATTATATTAAGTGCAGAACTTAATTCAAAACAGCAATTTGATGTCCTAAACTAGCATACAAAGCAAGGATAAGAGACAAGGAATAGCATGCACTTGGACAGGTGGTTTAGAGTGGTTCCATGTCCTAAACTTAGGAGCAATGTCAGTCCACTACCTAGAGTTGGTTAGGCTCTAGGATTTGTAACTTGGTTCTCTTATATATATCACACAATAAGATTACAAGCTACAACTACCAACCATCCAAGGACTTATATATATCAAGCCAAGATCTTCTACCTCACCAAGGACTTACCCACCAAGCAAGTAGTCTTCCGCCTTCTTCAAAGGACTTACCCACTCTTGCTCTAGTCTTCGGCCTTGCAGGATTTACCTATCTTGCTTGAGCTTTGCCTTGCACCTCTCCTTCACTTGGAGAGCTTTAGCACCTTCCTCCTTCACTCGGAGGCCTGGAGCAGCTAGCCTTCTTCTCCTTCACTCGGGGAAGAACAACAACCTTCTTCTCTTTCACTCGGAGAAGAAACTTCAATCAATCTTCATAGAGAATGGAGATGGGAGAAGTGGAAAGGAGAGCTTTACAAGATTACAAATGATAGCTCTCATACATGGGATCCTAACTCACTCATACTCACGAATTTGCTTTGAAGGTAGAGAGAGAAAGGGGCTCAAAGGATTAGAAACCACTCAACTAAGGCTAGGACCAAGCATATGTGAATGAGCAACCTTGGAATGAAGTCCAAGAGGTCCTATTTATAGTTGAGGGTGTCCCTTTGAGGTTGGGAGAGTTAAGTGGCACAAACTAGCCATTTTACAACTTGCAACGGATCTATTTTGAGTCCCACCTACTCCTCCAACGGTTGGAATTGCTTTTTCTGCATTCCAGTACAGTCCGATCGGCCGAGTTTCAATAAAGGCAACTCGGCCGAACCACTAAGCGACAAGTCTGAAAGATAGACTGTCGGCCGAGTTTCCTTGGAGAAACTCGGCCGATCGGTCGACTTTCAACTTGGACCGATCAGTGGATCGGCCGAGTTTCCCACCATAGAAACTCGACCGAACAGGGATCGGCTGAGTTGGTAACTCGGCCGACTGCCCAGAAAATTCCAGAATATATGGATCGGCCGAGTTTGGAATTCGGCCGACAAAATCCCTGTTATGGGTATTTTGGAATTTTCATAAACTGTACAAATGATGGATTTTTGAGTCCCAATCAATTTATCCATCTTAGTTACAATACAAAACATGAGTATAAGTGATTACATCAATTGTTCTAAGCCTCTAAGGGCTATATTACAAAACGGTCAAAAGTCACATGTTTTGCATGTGCTGGATGAGTAGCTTTGGAGTGGAATGAGATTCTTTTCTTGTACCTAATGTCTGAAACAATCTCAAATAGATTTGTTAGATACATATGAATGGAATGGTTAAGTCATTATCAAAATATGGGCAATGTGCGACACCTAGGTCAACAGTTAGTGGTTTTATACACATGGAATTGTTGCACCTAGAGTAGTACCCTACTTGTTGTTCAAGAACTTTTGGTTTTAATTGGACTAAGAGAGTGGTTTAATTTTGAAGACAAAAATTACTTTTAAGATGAATATGATGTGATGGACTAGATTTTGGCTTAATGTGAGGATGAAATATCTTTTAAGATATGTAGGATGTGATGGGTTGAATTTTAGGAGTATTTGGATGCTTCATGAGATAAGAAGATTCATGTGTTTGAGTTATATTAAGAGCTATTAGTGTTTTTATAAAATAAAAATGTTAATAGGTGATAAAATCATGATTAATATACTTAATATTATGCCTTTTAGGTATATAACTGATTGTTCAAATAGTGATATTTTGTCACCCAGTTTTAATAAATCTATTGTTGAAGTTAGATAAAAAAGTTATGTTCCTAGAATAAGTTGTTAAGGTTTAAAAATAATCAAATAGTGTACATATCGAGGTTTCTTGGATCATGTCTTTCATTGGCATGTTTTTGAATCCTAACTAGGACGTGTCACGTGCCCATGAATCCTTTGTTTGGCAACAAGTCTATGTTTTGGCATTGGATCTTTGATCCAAAGGCCATTGTCTTTGAGAATGGAGTGTTACAAATTAGTGTCATGGGATGACGATCCTAGACCATCTAACGAGATTGATAGACTGAGATTATGACTTCTACCTTAAAGTTATGACCCAAATTGTGGATGTTGACCATGTACATCACAGTGCTCGTTGATCAAGGCCCAATTATGAATTACTTATGAGAGGAGTAGTTTCCTACCATGATATCTATCTTGTGACCCCTCATTCCTGACAAATGGTTGAGCATCGTGGTATTTCCACCACTACCATAGCACCTCTTCTCCATCTCTATACAAAGGTTGTGGTTGGGAGGAGATGATGGTGAGGAGGTGCTACTTTCATACACAATGTTGGCCCAAACCAATGACTATAGGACTATGAGGCCCGAGTGTCAAACTCAGGGAATTATTTACCAGAAACTACCACTTACTGAAAGTGAAATAGATAGACCTAGAGAAAGGGTTGATTGGTTGTTTAATTAACTAAGAACAAAAATTAAATCTAATTAACGTTGTTGTGATCAAGAATACATAAATTCCTTAGAACTACTTATGGCTTCACCACGGTGTATATTGCATTTAACATCATTTATTTATATTTATTTCTCCTAATCTCAGACCAATGGACGCGTAGCAAGAATAACCCACTCTCATATCGTAATTCACTACCAAATCTAATATAAACCCCTCTCCTAGCGATTTAACTATTAATTTTGTACTTTAAGCTGCCTAACCCATCCACCAATTTTGTACTCTTAAACATCGAAAATTTAACTTAAAGAACAAAGCATGACATCACATTCCAATTTCTAAAATTTTCAGGATTGATACCAGATCATCAAAAAATGCCTAATCCTAAACAAATTTTTAAATTTCATTCACAATTACACTAGATAGAAGTGGACCCTAAAAACAAATAGAAATCTATTTTTTCTGAGAGAAAAATGCAGATATGTGATAAAAAGTAAAGGATGCAAGAAATAAAGATAGAAGCACCACTCCATTCCTCTCCCTAAGCTTTAATATAACATTGTCCTCAATGTCAAAAGCAAAGGAAAACAATTGGAGAGGATGTACCAATATGTGAGGTGAGATCTGGGGCTAAAGAAGGGTGGGTGGGATCTACATGAAAATATGTGATAAATGTGTTTTCAACACTTTTATTTGCATCTTTTAGATATCTTTTTTATGATTTTTTGTTGTTTATTTTCTTAGTTGTATAATTAATTACATTATATTATATGTTTCTCTTCAAGAAGAATTTTAATCATATTTTCTTCGATTTTGTAGGAAATGGGATAAATATTCTTGGAGTATAATTGCACAATTTGCAGCAGTCCTGTAATTATTATATATCTGTCACCAAAAGTACCATAACGTTTGCATCCGAAGTCCAAATTGAGTGTACAAGTATTCATTGGAAAAGAAATTTAATTTCATAAATGAATATCCTATTATTTGGACCGCTTTTGTGCATTTTACGGGATTGAAATGCGTTCGAAATTGCTGCTGCGGGAATCTACATTGAATAGAGTTACATGGTCAAGACAATTAAAGTCTATCAAATTCCTATTGACCAAATCTTGAAAATTCAAAAGGATAGCTCCCTCTCTTTTTTTCCCCTCTTTTTTTAGATAGCCTACCCCTCCTTCTCCTGTAAAAGGAAGGACACTTCCTCCTCCCAAGCATCATCTTTTGTATCATCTTTGTATGGGATTTCTGAGCAATATTCTTGTGTTCTTATGTTATTGTTCTTTCCATCAATAAAGATTAGTTTTTGCAAGCTAACTGTTTCCTTCAATTGTTGTCTTTTACTTTTCTCATTTAGATCTAGTTTCTTCTTCCTATTATTCTTCCGTGGACTGGAGCAAGGGATTAAGCATCGGCCATTTCATAGACTCTAGCTGAAGGAACTATCCTCTAGTAAAACTAGACTATGGATAGAACTCTTCTTCTCTCCATCTCCCTTTTCTCCACAAGCATGAGTGAGTAGTTCTCTATCGAGGCAAAGGGAATAACCCCTTAGCCATGGCTTTATCGACTTTTCCTTAAAAACGATTCTAGATGGCTTTTGGGTTTGATAACTAATTGATCTATCAAAGTAATTAATTGATTTGATCAAAAGTTAATCTGGATGGATATGATTGTGGAAGTTTGGATTTAGAACAACAAACCCAATCGCATAGGAGTTTTGAAACGACTGTGGATCTTCTTCTTTTAGGATGATGAACTAAAAAACATGAGCACCAGGACCAATGGGCTCATATGGAGTCCATCTTTAGTGGATTTTTATTAATTCACTTGCCTTCATTGAATCCGTCATTTTTAAGGATTAGTTTATTTTTGCCTAGGCTAAGGTGGTGAAAATCCCTACGAGCCTCGATTCTCTCTCTTTGATTTCAACCTCTGTTGATTTTCTTTCTTTACTTATAGTCTTTTTCCATTCACAATAGTCTACTTGTGCTAACAATTGTTTCTTTTCCTTGTGACAGGGGCAAAATAAATTCTTGTTATTACATTGTTACTTTGTGTTTATTTCTTATTTTAGTGTAATCAATCAAACCCCCAACCTGACTTTTACTTTACGTTCTAAATCTGAAAATACAAAAAAAATAATAAAATAGTTCTTCAAAATAATTGGGATAAAATAAAACAATCTTAAAAAGTTGTCTTGTGGGATCGACCCTTTCTATACTAGCCTTAATCGGAAAGTTGAAAAAGGATTAAACTCTAAGATAATTATCTTAGTGATTGTAAGTGCTAAGCGACGCATTAACAATTTGGCGTCGTTGTCGGGGACAACAGATTTGTTTCTTTCGAACCCCAAAATTTTGAAAAAGAAACTTTTTTCCTTTTTTTATGTCTTCCGACTAACATTCCAGAAGTGCTACTCCTCCTTCTGCCGAGTTTCCATTTCGGCAGTCTATTTTTTCTACAAATACGCTAGTTTGTAAGAAAATTGTAATTTTAGTTAGTTTTGTAAATTTTAACCTTGAGTCATAATCCTTTAGTTTTTTGTTTTGTAATTTACGGTCTTGTAAAAAATCTTTAGCTCTTTTTTTTTAATTGTAAAAAAAAACCCTTTCAAATGGAGTGGGCATTGCAATATCCCCCACAATGTTATTATTGTGGTCATTGCCACCACGCATGTCTTGCCTGTCCAACTTTATCCCATAGCACCCCTCTTTATGAGCCCTTTCATCCTAGTGGGTACAATGTAAATCCTTATTTTTCTGGGAACCATTATGGGGAACCTTGCTATCCATATTCTGAGAGAGGGTATGACCAACAAAACTTTGGGGGAAATGGACCTATTTATGATACCCAAAATAATCCTCAACAAGAAGAGAAACTTAGGTCCCTAGAGAAGATGGCAGCAAAACTCATAACTAGCCAAACCTTGATGGCCACCTTGTTAAAAGCCCAATCTCAAAACCCAGATGTTCCAAATATGTTCCCCCATGACTCGGTGACACCTTGTAATATTGTATCTTCCCACCATGATGAGAGCAATGGAAATAACAATCCACCATCTTCTGAAGATTATTATGAGGAGCAACACCACAACCAACATATTGGATACCATGACCAAGATCCTTATGGGGGGAATGGCGAGGATGGTAATTTTTTTGGGATGTATGAATCTAATAATGAAAATGAACTAAAAGAGAGACTTGGGGCGTTAGAAAAAATGGTAGTAGAAGGATAGAAAAACCTAGAAACCAGCCAAGCCCTTTTAGCATCCTTATTGGAGGCCCAAGCACAAAAATATGTGGAGGACTTAGAGCAACCTAAGATGGTTCTTCCCGAAGATGATGATGATGATCTAATTTTTATGTCATATGCATCGGATTCTAATGAAACAATACATACTGTGGGGTCATATTTCTTGTACGATGAGGACGTTGGCATTCCTACCCTTCCCTTGGAGACTTTATTACTCGAGTATGAAAAGTCAATCTCGGAGAGTCGTCCTAAAGACCCAACAACCTTTACCATCATTTGCAAAAGTCCAATTGTTATCGATGACCAATCCCCTCTGGTAGGATCTATTCTGGATAATGAGTAGCCAACCTCCATTGATGAAATGATTCCTCCCATTCTACCACAACCAATTCCCATTCTACATAAGGATGATATAAAAGTGGAGAAATCCTTAGAAAAAATCTATATACCCCCTTCTACTGGCTGCAAGGAATATATCCCTATTTTTATCCTTCAAGAACCCTTGGGAAATCCTTGCATAGAGGAACTACAGTCACCTGCAATATCAACCATGAAATCCATCTATCCCAAGGTTGATTGCATGAATTTTGAGGAGAGCCAAAATATGTATGATGTTGATTTAAATTTGTGTGTCCCTTTCATATTACCACCAATTTTATGATATGTAGATCAATATGATAGAGGGAAACCAAAGCCTGATCCCCCACCCGATGTTGCAGAGTCGGCACCATATGTGCAACCTACTGAACACCCGCCAATCCCCCTCAAGCCACGCACATTTATGACATTTCCTTTGGTACTAAAGGAAGATGTGTGGATCCTTTTGGAAGGAGTGTGAGGAAAAAGACATTATGAAATCCTCTTTTAGCCTCTACGATCACCCATCAATTGGGTGTACCATGAAGCTCTTTTGTTCAAAGCTACAACAATCATCAACATCCCCTTCAGCTGGACATTTTTTGAGCTACCATGAGCTCCCGGTGATCCCAGTGATTTTCTTCCCTCCATCCTGGATTTGTGTTTTTCTTGGGATGCGCAAAATTTAAATTCTGGGGTGGAGGTGGGTGGTACGTGATCCACCCCATTATCTTCCCCTTTTCCACATTTCATTTCTGTACCTTTTATTATATTGCATGTACTTTTGTTTTTCTAGAAGTTTTGGCCTTTATCTAGTCGGCCCATTAATTAGACGTATATCATTTTACCCCAAATTGAATTTTGTAAACTTTTTGCAAAGACTATTACAAATTGCCATGTCTGAAACCACCATGCAACCTAGGATCCTTAATAACATCACTCCTCGGAATAGTTGGCAAGTCATAAGGAATCGATCAGAATCAAACATAGTTTTCCCTATATTTAAATAATGGATTATCTTGTTATAAAATTTATATGATGTGATTTATAGGAATACTCTAACTAGAGCAATGACACTCTCTGACAAAAATATATGAAAAAAAATTTGAAAGTTATAAGCACAAGAATATCTCTTCCTTCCCTCTATTTTTCTTCTAAAAAAAAGAGAAGCAAAGAATCACCACCAGACAAAAATCAAGTCTGGCGTGGCATGCTTCCCAAAATGAAAACACCATACACCACAAAGGGACGTACCATCAAAAGATGCCAAAAGTGGATATGAAAAAAATTGTGACCAATGTAGCCACAACTCCATAAATTCATATCCCGAGTCGAATAGATGAGGGATCAATATATTTTCATCACTTCTTTCTTTGTTTTCACACCCCAAATTCGTCATATTCTTGTGCAATAACTTCAAACAAAAGTGTAAAAAAAAATTGAGTGTCAAAGAGAAAGTAAGAGATACCTATTTTTCTACGAATTCTTATTTTAGAATCTAGATTTGACAATTATTTTGATAGGGAATATAGAATTTTATGCTATGTGGTTCTACGAGATCAGGTCACTTGGCCAAAATTTGGAGGTGAGGATTGTCGTGATGTTATTAAGGTGAGGATGGCATATTGGGAGTATAAATTGGACTTTATTTGTGATTTTACTTGCTTGAGGACAAGCAAAGATTCAAGTCTGGGGTATTTTGATAAATGTATTTTCATCACTTTTATTTGCATCTTTTAGATATCTTTTTATGATTGTTTTGTTGTTTATTTTCTTAGTTTTATAATTAATTACATTATATTATATGTTTCTCTTCAAGAAGAATTTTCATCATATTTTCTTGGATTTTGTAGGAAATGGGATAAATATTCTTCGAGTATAATTGCACAATTTGCAGCAGTCCTGTAATTATTGTATATCTGTCACCAAAAGTGTCATAACTCTTGCATCCAAAGTCCATATTGAGTGTACAAGTATTCATTCTAAAGGAAATTTAATTTCATAAAAGAATATCCTATTATTTGGACAGATTTTGTGCGTTTTACGGGAGTGAAATGCGTTCAAAATTGCTGCTGCGGGAATCTGCATTGAATAGAGTTACATGGTCAAGACAATTAAAGTCTATCAAATTCCTATTGACCAAATCTTGAAAATTCAAAAGGATAGCTCCCTCTCTTTTTTCCCCCTCTTTTTTTAGATAGTCTACCCCTCCTTCTCCTATAAAATTAAGTGCACTTCCTCCTCCCAAACATCATCTTTTGTATCATCTTTGTACGGGATTTCTGAGCAATATTCTTGTGTTCTTATGTTATTGTTATTTCCATCAATAAAGATTAGTTTTTGCAATCTAAGTGTTTCCTTCAATTGTTGTCTTTTACTTTGCTCATTTAGATCTAGTTTCTTCTTCTTATTATTCTTCCGTAGACTGGAGCAAGGGATTAAGTGTCGGCCATTTCATAGACTCTAGCCGAAGGAACTATCCTTTAGTAAAACTAGACTATGGCTAGAACTCTTCTTCTCTCCGTCTCCCTTTTTTCCACAAGCATGAGTGAGTAGTTCTCTATCGAGGAAAGGGGAATAACCCCTTAGCCATGGCTTTATCAACTTTTCCTTAAAAACGATTCTACATGGCTTTTGGGTTTGATAACTAATTGATCTATCAAAGTAATTAATTGATTTGATCAAAAGTTAATCTGGATGGATATGACCGTGGAAGTTCAGATTTACAACAAGAAACCCAATTGCATAGGAGTTTTGAAACGACCGTGGATATTCTTCTTTTAGGATGATGAACTAAGAAACATGAGCACCAGGACCAATGGGCTCATGTGGAGTCCATCTTTAGTGGATTTTTATTAATTCACTTGCCCTCATTGAATCCATCATTTTTAAGGATTAGTTTGTTTTTTCCTAGGCTAAGGTGGTGAAAACCCCTACGAGCCTCGATTCTCTCTCTTTGATTTCAACCTTTGTTGATTTTATTTCTTTACTTATAGTCTTTTTCCATTCACAATAGTCTACTTGTGATAACAATTGTTTCTTTTCCTTGTGACAGGGGCAAAATAAATTTTGTTATTACATTGTTACTTTGTGTTTATTCTTATTTTAGTGTAATCAATCAAACTCCCAACCCGACTTTTACTTTCCGTTCTAAATCTGAAAATACAAGAAACTAATAAAATAGTTCTTCAAAATAATTGGGATAAAAGAAACAATCTTAAAAAGTTGTCCTGTGGGATCGACCCTTTCTATACTAGCCTTAATCGGAAAGTTGAAAAAGGATTAAACTCTAAGATAATTATCTTAGTGATTGTATGTGCTAAGAGATGCATTAATAGTATGCCCTCCAATAAGAACTCGATCTTTGTGAAGTGTTTGATATCATCTATGATCTAATTTTTTAGGAGTGTACAAGATAGAATGAAGAAATGTCTCCTTAAACTCTCATTCTAATAGTATGAAAATTGCTAAAGCAGCCTATGTTGGTTCCATCAACGCTTGATCGATGCCTCCAAGCTGAAGTCAAAAATTTCCTGTAACTCATCAATGAAGTGTTGGTGGTACCGACCACTTGATTGGTGTCACCGAGTCTATAAACTCATTTTCTATAATAATACATGAAAAACACAATGTCACAAATAGCGTGTCAGTGGTATTAGCTTAGTGTGTTCCTGTACACCGAATACACATATCAAGGCATCCTTTTACTTACATCAAAACTAAAGGTAAACAATCTACAAACAATAATGTAAAAGTATAATTGTAATTTTAACAAAATATACCTAATTGGTGGGTTGTCTCCCACAAATGCCCTTGTTTAATTTCCTAGTTTGGACACATTCAATTAACAATAATCAAGTTATTGTGGAGGAGGGTGAAGCTCTCTTCATCTATTCCTTCTAAGCATATGGTTCATTACAAAAATGAGAAAACAAAAATAGTCAGCATACCAGCGTGTATGGTTGACATTCCATTTCAAAAGTAATATATTATTGTAATGATCATGAAAATGAGTTGCAACCAAGTCTTTATGTGGGAGCACATATAGAAATAGGTAGCCATGAGGTTAAAGGTATAGTGTCAATTATTTCTTAATCTCTATGACCATCCCTGATGGATCCCTCCTATCTACAAATAATTGAGGGGTTATATGGAATGAGAATGTATGTTCCTGTTATTCTAATAATTTGGTTTCCATACACTCAACAACGTCCTCACAAAATTTTCAAGATTATCATCTGGATATATATCCCATATATGATCCTCCATAAGGAAATGAAGAGATGGATCTTGCAGTCAAGGAATTATAAGATGAGTAATGCGAAATCCATCCACCTTTTCACTCTGAATGTCTTGTTCCTCACTCCCTTCCTCTTCTCTAAGATCACTATCAAATAAAGAACATTGTGGATAGTCCTCTCCTTCACACATATCCCAGACACATGCATCAAAATTGTCTTCCATCTTATTTGCATCATTTTTCTTCACTTGCTCATTAGATCCCTGATCATATTCAAAATCAATCCTAGGAGTTGAGGGTGTGTGTGTGGGTGTGGTCTATATGGAAGCATGTGGTCGATATGATTCTAAAATTGGTTCCATTATATTCTCCTCACACTATAATTCCTTATCCTCAACCTCTACTTCTTCCATTTTTTCTACTCTACCCTAACCTCCATTAGAAATATGACTTCGGTGATATAAAACAGTTTGAATCATAATTCTAATATGCTCACAATGAATTTCCATGAAGGTTTTCCTATGATGTGATGGTAGTGAACTCATACATCTATAACGTACATGTGCATTTCAACACTTCAGACAAATAGGAGCCATGTTCCTCTTTATTTTTTTAACTTTTTTTTTCAAAAGGAAATAAAAATAACCATACAGAAATATCTAGATGATATATGAACAATGCCTAAATTAATAGAGATAATTTATGTAAAGACCAAGTCTCTACTATTAAACATGATAAACAAATACATCAAATGTGTGGTAGCGGAAGAAATAAAATTGACTTTATTTAAAATGTATAAAGAGTACTTTGTAAAAATTTCCCAAATGGGAGTACAAATTTATACAAGCATAGCATCTAGGTAGAGGAAGACTTAAACTAAGCCAATATTGTCTCCCAAAAAAACAAATTATAAAGGCAACTATGAACATGCAAGCTATATGTTTCTTTTCTTCTTGTCCTATCCTTAGCCTTAGGATCACCAAGCTTCAGCTGCCCACTCTGATCCTATACCTGGATGGTTGGGATCATCCAGAAAAAGATGGATAAAAGTATGTGTTATTCAAGAGAAATAAGACAGTTAAATAATCTAAAGCATTGCAATATAAAGGATTCTCTACACTAAGAGATTTCAAAATGAATGAGGCATGTATATGAATAAGAGAGAGAAGATTGCCATAATCATTCACCACAATAACAATCACATAGCATGAATATTTTAATACACAAAGTCATCTCAATGTAGGGTGAGACACCTACCGGACCTCACCAGTGGCAGGGGGACTAAAACCCCAGTGCCTATATAAAGTGGCAGGGGGACTAGAACTCCAGTGCCTAATGTAAAATGGCAGGGGGACTAAAACCCCAGTGCCCGACAGGAGGACTAAAACCTCAGTGCCCTATGGGTGGTTTGTACTCATGTACACTACATTGCCATTTGGCCAAAAATACATCATGCTTAATAGTTCACTTGGAAGTATTGAGAAGTATAACAAGATTGCAACATTGCAAAATGGGAATAAAACCCAAATAAATAATCTCGATAAATGGATGAGCCAAACATTCGCCATAGCAAGATTCATGAGTCAAAATTAAATGAGCCACATAGGTAATAGAAGCATCACATAGTAAAGATCCAAATAAATGCAATTATAATGATAACAAGGCTATCACATAATGAAGATAGGGTTGGACAAGACCCAACTGAAGGATAGGTAATTTGCAGATATACATTCCACATATATAATAATAATCACATACCAAATCGGCTTCACATACACCAATAGGTTTTCACATACATAGGGGTCACATACCTTAGTTTCAATTCATTACCATCACATTCACCAATCTGATTGTATCCAATTCCATATTTCCCTAGTGGCAAACATTGCACATGTATTAGTATATATTAAGGCATAAATCATTGGAAAAACCTTAATTTTGGAACTTTTATTTCAAACCCAAGATTTAAGGTTCAAAGCGTAGTCCAATCGATTAATCACATTTACCTGATTAAGAAAACATATTCATTTTCCCAATTTGGAGTTAAAATAGACTAGTTACACATTTTAGATCATTTAAGGTGATTAGAATGATATTTAAGATAAACTTCAAAAAAGCATTTGGAAAAAGGACCAAGTGATACTTAATATTATTCTGATCGATAAAACATATATATTTACCAAAAATAGAGTTAAATAACTTTAATTATCATTTTATAACATTTTATACATTTAAATTTAGGTTTGAATTAATAATTAGTGTTGGGATGGAAAACAGGACTCAAAAACTAGAAATTAGGATTCTACTCAAAAAATCCTTTCCAACCACTATTTATTTGCATTTTTCTGATAAACGATTGATTTCCTATGAATTAAACAAGATTAACCAATCATAAATTAGATAATTGCTATGTGGGCCAAAGACCAAAAGTGCACCGAATAAAAAGGGCGAATTGAAGAGAACAGAGGGGCAAAAACATCAAAAACCACTCAGCCTTCTTCAACCTTCGGCCAGTGACATGGCGCTGAGGTCCCAACTTGCGAAGTTGGGCAAATCCACAATTCCTAACAAATTTAAGTGTATAGGAACTCAAAACGTAGGGAATTGAACGAGGAATGTACGTACATGTTCAATTTTGCTTATGGTCGCTCCTAGCTCCGTGAAAAAGCTCCGCAAGCTCAGGGTGAAAAGCTCCTCGTCGGCGGCCACACACACTTCTTCGGACCAAATTGAGTGGATAGAAAGGTTGCTAGGGGGACGACGAAGTTGTGGGGGTGTTATTTATAGGTGGGGATGTTCGTGGAGCCGAAGCGAAGGTGGAGGTGAGGAGCCATGGCCGACCAAGAATGGCATTTTGGCTACAGTACACGGGAGGTGATGAGGTTTGGCTCGTTCAATGCGGGTGGTCTGCATGAACTCGTAGGTGAAGAAATCTCTAGAAATGATGAATAGACGAGGGAGAAAGGAGGAGAGGAAGCGAGTCGCGGCTGCTCGTTTCCTGATTTGGTTAACTGAAGTTAGAAGGTGATCTGTCGACCCTTGGATGCGGTCTGGATTCGAAGATGAGTCATCAGATCCTAGACCATCATGGTCCGGCGCGCGTGACACATTATTAATGGCTGGACTTAGGCTTAAATGATGCCTATAATCTATATTTCAATTGATATTATGTCATACTATATTAAAAACTTGTTAAATGCATTTGGGAGGTCAAACGAACTCCAAATGACTTCAAATTTTAACCCTAGATTGTTAATAACGTCTAGTTTCATGCTATATAATTAGATTTGTGTTTCACCCAACCTTTGGCCTCCAATAATTATGTTGCTTATTTAAGCATATATTAATATGATTTTTGGGGAAATAATTATATTTAGCTTTTATAAGCAACCTTGGTTCCCAAATCCGAGATATGGAGTCCAAGAGTCCTCCACTCATTTATTACATGCATTTTCAACTTTAATTATCCCATATTATGAGTGAGGTACGAAGGTGGATTATTATTCACCATTTTAATTTAAACTTGCATATTAATTCACGTCTTAACCATTAATATTTATTCTTGATCTCCAACATTTTCCATTAGTCAACTAATTCGTGGTTTAGTGGATTTTTGCATAATTACCCTATCAAGTATTATTACTCCATAAGATGAGAGAGAGAGGGAGGTGGGTTATTACATAATTATTCATTTCTCATCCATTAATCATTAAACTTGTACTTTAACATTATCCATTGGTCAATTCTTATTTGTGCAACTATTATTTCATTTTTTAGTGAACATTAGCATCATTGTCCTTACTAAACATATTAATTGTGGTAGTTGTGCAAACGCCCCTTCATTATCATAAATGGGGGAAAATGGAATTTCACCATCATTAATGCTCAAATTACACATAGAGTCCAAAAATGATCCAAAAGGATGGGAAATTTATGAAAAATGTCCAAATGGACTAGAAGGAAAAGAAAAGCTCAAAAGTGGATAAATTGCAGGAAAGACCCTAGATTTTAGTATGTTACAACACTCCACCCCTTAAAGAGGATTTCATCCCTGAAATAACAACCAGAGGGAAGAGAGGGTGAGTGTGCAAGATCCCAACCTTCAATAACTAGGTGGGTATTAAAAAAGCTCTACACATAGACCAAGACCTACTAAGGTTTCCACAAAACCTATAAACATTTATCCAACACAACATAATCTACATTTTGTCTAATTAGCATATGATCCATCATGAAGAGGCATCTTATATATTATACCATCACTTGTGCCACATTTTATTCCCAAACAATTACATTTCAACATTATATCATGTGCATTTCCCTCATCAAGGGTTTTAAGCACAATTAGGGTTTACTAAGCCATTTCAACATTAATTAATGTATTAGGTCAAAAATCTTAATAACATGAATTTATTTTCCATTATCCTCTTAAAACTACCATGTGGAATTATCACAAATTATTTTGTAGAAAAAGTTAATATTATCCAACAAGTTATAAGCCTATAATAATTCCAAATAATGTCTATATTGCACATTGTCATATCATCTTTCATACTCATTTTAATGGCATCATTAATTATTTTTTTCCATTACACCTCATCTTATAAATTATACATATTTTACATCAAATTAGGCATTTATGAATATTTATGTGAATCCAATCATTCATTATCATGTTCGAGTGATTATATGCATTTTAGTGAATAGGATGTAACCCATTAAATATTAATGAATTAATTCATATATCGAGTTATGATGAGGTGTTCATTAGAGAACAACGTGTTATACCTTACATATATTGATAACTTTGTGACTATAATCCAATTATATGTATCAAGGTATATTATGTGATGATGACACATAATGTCACTATTGTATCATGAAAGGAATTAAATATATATATATGTATATGTTGTCAAGGCTATATGATTACATATTAGGGTTTATGTCAACATGATCATTACATGTTAAAGCATCCTTAGGGTGCATTATCCATACACATTTTACCATTAGGGTGGCACAGTCAACGTTATGTATATTCACAATTAGTAATGAGTAACTCGTTATTATGTAAATCAATAATATGTGAAGGTTCAAGCATATGAACTATCTCTATAAGACTTACTACATATTCATGTGTGTATAAAAAAACTAGTTGAATTATATGTATAATGTGTTTGGTAAATTCTTGTTCACATAAGTTATTATGTACATAAGTTCACATATATAGGGTTTCTAACTCTAAAGGTATTTGATTTTTCTTTTAATTATAATTCCACCCCCCTAAAAAGGGATTTCGTCCTCGAAATCAGATTTGCAAAACCAAATCGGGTACTAAAACCTTTACCCTCACTCCACCCCTTTAAAAGGGTCAACTAAGTCAAACTAAGCTATGGATAAAAGGGTAAATAAAATTCTACACTAAGAGGATTTACAAACCAAGCTTGTACATGTAACATAGGGTACACTAAACCCTAAACATAGGAGTATTAGGTATTTAAGGATGATTTTTGTATAAGAGATTAAATCATCACTTATGGTTTTCCTAAGGTATTCAACAATTAGGCAACATGCCCAAAGATAGACTATTTCGAGTTGTTTGTATCAGATCAGGCCAAGCCATGTCATATGAGCTTAGGAGTCCTCGTTACCAAGCTAGTGGGGTGGAGGAAAATATTTCCAGTCCCCAAGCAATGACCCTTTCTAGACATCATCACTTCAACTTATTGCTCCAGTAGCTTCTCAATAGACAATTCACCCAAAGTTGATAGATTTTACTTCTAATATGAAATTATCATGATCCAAAATTAAACTTTCATCATAGGTCAACTCTAAGGTGAAAAACTTACTAAAGGGAAACTATATAAGATAAGGATTTCTAACTAGGAGACAATTTTGCATTAGTCAAGAATCAGACTACCTTGATGCTCTGATACCATGTTGTACAGACCAAGTCTCTACTATTAAACATGATAATCAAATACATCAAATGTGTGGCAGCGGAAGAAATAAAACTTGACTTTATTCAAAATGTATAAAGAGTACTTTGTAAAAATTTCCCAAATGGGAGTACAACTTTATACAAGCATAGGATCTAGGTAGAGGAAGACTTAAACTAAGACAATATTGTCTCCCAACAAAACAACTTATAAAGGCAACTATGAACATGCAAGCTATAAGTTCTTTTTCTTCTTGTCCTATCCTTAGCCTTAGGATCACCAAGCTTCAGTTGCGCACTCTGATCCTATACCTGGATGGTTGGGATCATCCAGAAAAAGACGGATAAAAGTATGTGTTATTCAAGAGAAATAGGACAATTAAATAATGTAATGAATTGCAATATAAAGGATTCTCTACACTAAGAGATTTCAAAAGGAATGAGGCATCTATATGAATAAGAGAGAGAACACTGCCATAATCATTCACCACAATAATAATCACATAGCATGAATATATTAAGACACAAATTCATCTCAATGTAGGGTCAGGCACCTACCGGACCTCACCAGTGGCAGGGGGACTAAAACACCAGTGCCTATATAAAGTGGCAGGGTGACTAAAACCCTAGTGCCTAATGTAAAATGGCAGGGGGACTAAAATACCAGTGCCCGGTAGGAGGAATAAAACCTCAATGCCCAATGGATGGTTTTTACTCATGTACACTACATTGTCATTTTGCCTAAAATACATCATGCTTAATAGTTCACTTGGTAGTATTGAGAAGTATAATAAGATTGCAACATTGCAAAATGGGAATGAAACCCAAATAAATAATCTCAATAAATGGATGAGCTACACATTGGCCATAGCAAGATTCAAGAGTTACAATTAAATGAGCCACATAGGCAATAGAAGCATCACATAGTAAAGAGACAAATAAATGCAATTAGAAGGATAACAAGGCTAGCACATAATGAAGGTAGGGTTGGACAAGACCCAACTGAAGGATAGGTAATTTGCACATATACATTCCACATTGATGGAGCTTCCACTTACATGGAATTGCGTGCATCAACTAAAAATACTAAAGATGATAAGTCTTTAGGTTTAGCCTTGCATATACTAGATAGAGAACTCCACCCACATATGCTAAGATACGTGGAAGTCTTATCGTAGTATAGTTAAGGGTCGAATCCTCAGGACAACGGTCTTGTTGCAAGCAACAAGATGGAAAACGTTAGAATTTCACTTAGTTACTTAATAGTAGGCACATAAATCGAAAGGTTGGTTTTTGTTGTTTTAAACGAAGAACATGTAAAGTAAAGAAATCAAGTAAATCTAAGGAGTTAAACAATGATAAAAGTCACTAGGGTGTGATTGGTTTTTCACCGCCACTACACATGGATCAAGACATGCAGAGAAAAACATAACCTGCAATAAGAGTTTAGTCAGTTAGTATCTTCGTAGACTTAGTTTCCTTTTGGAGAACTAACTACGATAAGTGCGAGAATGTTGCAAAGTCAGCCATCCCCGAACAAATGGTCAACTACTTTGCACCATTCCCTTCGCAAAGTGTGTTCCTCGACTCATCAAGGTTGTACTTTCACACGTCAACTGATTCCATTTCATATCATGAAAGTACAACGATGGGAGTGAGTTTACTCAACTTCTTGAAAGACACTCCTAGATACCGAAACAGATGCATGGTGGATACATGCACCAAGAACCAACATACAAATGAGTTTCAGATCTAATAGTACAAATGTAGACAATTCATACCAAAAGATAAAAGATAACACAGGTTGATGATCAGGCAACATGTATTCATTAAACGTTTGATGTTGAACTGAAAAGATAATAACTCTATATTACAAACTATGGATTACATTTACATGATATGAAAACATGGGTAGCGGGGCTACTCCCCGCACCCTAGTGAGAGAGACTACTCGATCATAACTAGGACAAAGAAGGAGGCAAGAAGAGAGAGAGAGCATCATCCCCAAAAAGGAGAGAGGAAAGTCAACCCCTTGGAGAGAGAGAAATGATCCACCATTTTCACAGGTTGCGCGATGACGAGATCTCCCTCTTCCCACCTTCTTTGGCGGAGAGAGAGAAAGTAGCTTCGAGATGGAGTATGGGTCTCAGACCGACAGCCCCAAGGTAGAGGATGGAAGTCGGATGTGCTCTGAAGTGATTGAGGCAGCCTTTGGACGTATGAAACTTCCTCTTTTGAAGGACCCTTGGGGTCTTATTTATAGGCCTTAAGTGAAGTACAAACAGTTTGGAGACCATTTGGACCTCAAGACCGTTTGGGTCTCAAGACCATTTGGGTCTCAAGACCGTTTGGTCCTCAAGACCGTTTGGCTTCATGCGGTCCTGGGACCGTTTGACTCTATGCGGTCTCGGGACCGGTTGGCTTCATGCGGTCCTGGGACTGTGTGACTCCATGCGGTCTCAGGACTGGGTGGATTCATGCGGTCTTGGGACCGTGTGACTCCATGCGGTCTCGGGACCGATTGGCTTCATGCGGTCTTGGGACCGTATGACTCCATGCGGTCTGGGGACCGTATGACTCCATGCGGTCTCGGAACCGGTTGGCTTCATGCAGTCTTGGGACCGTGTGACTCCATGCGGTCTCGAGACTGATTGGCTTCATGCAGTCTTGGGACCGTGTGACTCCATACGGTCTCGAGACCGATTGGCTTTATGCGGTCTTGGGACCGTGTGACTCCATGCGGTCTTGAGACCGATTAGCTTCATGCGGTCTTGGGACCGTGTTAGCCCATGCGGTCTTGAGGCTGGTTGAGTCTTTTATGATTTTTTTTGTGTCTTTTTCTGGATATATAAAAGGGAAAAGTTAGTCTAATAGTATATTTACAATAAGAGGGAATATTTAGGGATGATGTATAATTTTAATTTAGAAAGAGTGTGGAAAACTAAAGAAAAGACTAAGATAATCATCCAAAATTGGAGGTTATCACCCCCCCTAACTTAGAGTCTAGCTTGTCCTCAAGTTAGATAGAGTTGAGGCATGTAATGGCGACGTGATTTTATTTAGTTAGGATTTCCATACTCTTGCTTCAATTCTCAATCTGAGTTCTCCTAAGGTCATATCAGGTCTTATTTCTTGCCTTGACTCTTTTAGGTTTTGAGAGTTGCTTGGGTCTCAGGTTCCTTCCCGTATCTCGTAGCTTGCATCGAGACCACTTTTATTTTGTGCATGTTGTTGACTCTAATCAGATTTATACCTCTCTGAAGAACCTACTGGAAGCTAGAGTGGGTATGAGGGTTGGCTAAAGGCCTGAAGTGTAACTCCCCCTTCAAGTGGGGGAGGGGTTGACTATGCTTTTAGAATCTCACTATCGGGCACGACACATCTGCCTTTGTGAGGGCAGCTGACTATACCGGCCGGGTGAGTCCTTTATAAGCCTTTCATATATTTAGATACCTTAGGGTTTTACTACCGGGCACGACACATCTGTCTTCGTGAGGGCAATTGAATGTGCCGACCGTGTGAGACCTTCATCGGTTCTTTATATAGATCCTTATTTATGGCACAACTCTCATAATTTTATTCAACTCTATGGATTTTATTCGAAGACTCGTAGGCTTGGGTTTTGGTTTTTCTTTTGGGAAATTGTTTTGGGCAGCCAAGCCTCTTTTATTTGAAGAGAGGAAAGTTGTTCTTAGAGTTTTTCAACATGCACTTATTTGGTTTGTTTTTGTGATCCTCTTGCAAGACTTCTTGATTTGGAAGTCGCCAGATGCCCCTCTCATCCTTGAGAGCTTGGCTTATTTCTGCCTTGATATTTACCTGTGGAGAGTGAGATATAGAAGTGAAACCGAAGCATGAAAATCAATAGTGGGGGGGCATTATTAAGTCCCCATTATATGTCTAAGTGTTATTTACTTTTAAGGACTAACATGATTCTAAAGTTAGCTGAGGGTAACTTTATTCCAAAAGAATTAATTTAAAAAGAATGTGTAAAGGAAAATAATGAAATATGTGCAGAAGATGGAAAAAGAGGGTTTAGAATTGATACCTCACCCTTGTCTAATGTACCCCCCTAACTTATCACTCACTCTGTCCTTAGAGTGTCAAAGGGATAGGTAGATAAGTACGATGACAAGGGTTGCAGGCTAAGTTAATTCGGAGTTTGCCCTAGGTGTTCGAAGTAGATTAGTTGCAAATTGTCCGCGTAGAGTGTGATAATCCACGTCCGTCATATCCTCTACTGGTCTTTGGAGGACTATGATGGTGTACATCCAGTAGAGGATGTGGAAGCCACAGTGATTAGATTGTCGAATTTGCTGGGGACATTTGTGGCTGAAGGAAGGGCGATGAAAATGATCTTTGCCGTAAGCCCTTGTATGCTGACTTAAAAGGGCGATTAATTTGTCATCACATTCCTTCGCCACTACCTCCGTGGGCATCTTTGGTGTCACGACGTAAATCTTCTGTCATGGATTGTACTGGCTGTCGGAACTGTTATAGATTGTAGTTGTTCCTTCTGGTAGGTTTGTTTCCGGGAGCAACCAGTGCTCAAGATAAAGGAAAGGTAGCATGATAAACTTCGGCATTGTATGTTGTAGAAAGGAGATTAGCGCGTCAGTTGTTCCGAAGTTCTTTAGCTTTAAAAGATCATCCTTCATGTATGGGGACGCCATATATGTGGTGGGGTTATTTTGGCCGAGGAGAAATTGATAAGCGGCCATTAAGCTTACAGAGAGAGATCCTTTAAACTGTAAAGTGTCTCGAAGCATGTTGCCATTATTAGAATGTCACCAGACATGAATACGAGTTCATCCTTCTCGGCGGAAAGCCTCGACATGATGAGGCGTAGTTCAATGTTGGAGAGGCCATTGCAAGCACTGAGGTCAAAGTCTGGGAAGGTTGGTTCTATGGCAGACAGAAGATCTATGTCACTTTTTCTTTGTTCGGGAGCTGTGGCTGGCTCCTTGGATTTCTCCAACTCTTTCAATGTTTGTCGAAAAGGGCGCCTCTACAAACATTGTATTGCTGAAAAAAGGTAATGAGGGACGACATTTGGTGCCATTTTTGGGTGCTTGAAGAACCTTCTGTCACAGATGAGCTCCATGGCGTAACGCCCTCGCAAGGAGTGAAAATCTTCAGCAACTAGATCAGTAAAAGAGATTTCTTGGTTTAGTGCTTGGATGTGACGGATGGTGTAGAAAGCACAATCCCCAGATCCCTCAGCGGCTTGAACTTGTGGATTAATTATTTGGAACCAGGGTTGGCTCCAGTCTTGACGGAGGGATGGGCGTTCAGCCCACATTAACTTAAGCAGCCAGAAGGGTATACATTTTGCTTCGCCTATTGCTTCACTGACCAAATTTATTGTACTGGCAGGTAGCTCAGTGCCGCAAAAATTATAAACCTTGGCATCCCGAGCCTCGATGTCTACAATCATAAATAGCCAGTGGTCCGAAACTTGGAAGGACACGGTAATGTAACGTGCTCGCCGTGTTAAACCAGCACGTAGCCGTTCGATAGACTTTACTCGTATGTCTTTGTATAAAAGGCCGATAGATAGATAAGGTGAGGCGTTAAAAACTGGCTGCTGCCTCTTAGAACTTCTGTACACTTCTATACAGTTGGCGAGAAGGACACGGAAGATGTCCAGTGGCATCGTGGACCAAGGTCGCAGGATGTTGCGGAAGTCTTCTCATGTCAACTTGTGCTTAGTTTTGGTGTTATGGTAGATGATGTCTTCTCCTACCTTAGCATCGTCCACAATAGTGTTCAGTATAAAAATGTCCTGAGCATCTAATGCGGAGATGGCCGCCATATCTAGATCATGCACTTTGTGTGGTAGAGGTGGTGGTGGGGGAAGCTCCTGCGGAGGGGGGGAAGAAGGTTGTTCTAGGACTTCTGCATAGCCCTGCAGATCGTCATCCGAATCCGAAGTAGAATCGAGTTCTTCATTTGTATCTAAGCTTACTCGTTCTGACTCGTCCAGGTCTTGGGGGGAAGGCACTGATTTGCCAAGTGTGGAGGAAGGCTGAGCGGTTGTTGCTGGTGGGCTTGCACTGGTTCCAAATATACATTGGTGGAACTCAGTGAAAACCACATCTTCGGCAGACTCTCCAAAGGATCCCAGAGCAGAATAATCAAGGAATTGGTCCCCATATGACATGTTTACGTTTTCATTGTGGGGGGACTTGGGGTGATGTCCACCTTCTTGGTGACCTTTGTCAAAACCTTTTTGAGAAGGTTCTACTGCTTGGCCTGGGTCCTCTCCATCATCAGATTTATCACTTGAGGAGGTGGTATCGTTGTTCGAATCAGTAGAGGAGTCAGAGTCTTCTTCATCATCGTTGTCTCCATCTTTGTCATCCGCTGCCTTTTCTGCTGGCTTCTGGTGTGCGGTCTTTTTGCACCGCCGATGGGTGGCTTGTAACTCATTGAAAGCCAATTGCACATGCTCGTGTGTTTCGAGCAGTGCGTCGTGTGTTTCTTTGACGTCGTTATATCGGCCATCGGCGGAGAGGAGTCATGCTGTAAGATCTATTACTTGAGCATGTAGTTTCTAGATTTCAGTATTTGTCGACTCCTCTTGGCGATTGGTTAGGTGTGTGAGGGTGCTACTGATGGTGTCCATGCGCATGCTAAAAGCTGCTTGTTGTTGCTTGAGCTCGCAGAGAGTCTCGGGCAGAGGTTGAGTCTGCGTAGAGATCTCATCGACTTTCTTAGCCATCGCTTCTTGTTGGCACTTCACTCCAAGGACTAGCTCAGGAAAGTTGTTGTAGTGGCTGTTGATGTGCTCAACTTGCTTGGCCACCTCGTCTTGTCATTGTTGAAAACCTTGGAGGATGTTAGGCAAGGTGTGGTTTTATTTGTCGATCATGGCCACCTATTTGGATAATCCCTACACACAAGAAAAAATAGAATGTAAAATGTTAGAAGGATCGGTGAGGAGGTTTTGAACGACGTCGAATAGATGTTTGAATTCCTCACCGATATTGGAAAAGGGGACCCCAGAAGCGGAAGGGTAGGATGGATGGGGTCTGCGTGGGAGGGTGGTAGTGTCTTGCGGAAGAGACACTGAAGCTGTCGCAAACTGCGTGGTGACTATGGATGGGGTCACCAGCCGTGTCGGGGTGGTGGTGGATGTGAAGGGTGGTGGTATCTCAGGTGAAAGTGGTGGGAGTGATAGTGATGGGGTGGTGACTGTGGAGGTGGAGGGGAAAGTGGTAAGTTCGGGCATAGGGGTGAAGAAGGGAGAGCCCGAAGGGAAAAGGGGTGAAGAAGAGGATGCGCGTGGTTGCGTAGATGTGGCGAAGAAAGGAAGAGTGGTGGATGTTGGAAAGGTGGAGGGAGGTGAGGTGGTGGCGGTTAGCTGAGCGTTTAGACTCATAATGAAAGAGTATAAAGATGAGGAGGTGATGTGATCTTCGAGAAGTGGTTTGTCTTCAGGATGTGGTTTTGAAGTTGGCATCCCCGACAGCTGTTGATTCTGTGAAAGTCTTATGGAAGGTCGTTTCACAGGAATTATTGGTATTCTGGATGTCGGGGCATTAATGCTGAGTTCAGTCTGCCCCGCCTTTATTTTTTGCTGGTGCTTTTACCGTAGCTAAGAGTTTGGTAAGCTCCTCGACAGTGAAGAGAGCTTTTCCTTGTCGTAGTCTGTGAGCTCCGACAGCGGTAGCAGGGTTCTGGATGATTTGACTATAGGCCAAAAAACATAGTGTAGTTTCGCATCCTTTTCCTTGATAATGAAGGAGTTCTTCAAGGTTTGTTCGTTGGTGAGGATGTCGCCCTTTATTTGTGTGCATCTGGGTAGAGGTCTATCCATATTGAGATATTTGATGATGGATGTGACAGGACCTCCCATGCAGATTTCCTTCCCCAGGGAGTAGGCAGACAATTTCTAGATCAGATGTCGTCCAATGTTGATTGGCATTCCATTTAGAATGGACCAGAGAACAAAGAGATCCGATATTATAACATTCCCTCCTTCTATCCTGGGGAAGAGTGCGCCTGCTAGGATTTTTTGTAAGGTGCGCACTAGTCCAGAATGTATATTCGATACTTTGCATGTCTTAGCATCATAGGTGGGGAGCCCCGTTAGAGATTTCCAAAAGTTGTACCTGTTGAAATTAGGATTCTCAGTTCCCACAACCTTGGCTTTCTTTAGCTTCTCCTGGTTGTCAATAAAAGTTTCATTCAGCATGTTTTCTTTGATGACAACCTTGCTGCCGAAAAGTTGGGTGACCAGCCTACGGTCACCTCCATCCCGTGATCTATCCATAATTTTGACTGGCTCTTTATTAAGAAAGGTGAAGAATTCAGTTGTGGGTTCGGAATATGAGATCTCAGGTACTAAACACAGCCTTGCAAGGTTGGCTTTGTCTAGCATGTTGAAAATTCAGTCATGGATCCCCATCTTAAGTAGTACGCTGGAGTAGACGTACTTAGTAGGTTTTAGGATTTTGTCGGTGGAGAGGGTGGTGTTTATGTAGAGGTTTTCTGGTGGTGGTGCTGCGGTGGTGACGGGAGGGAAAGTGGGGACAATGATGGTTGCGGGAGTGGCAGCGGAGATGGTGATTGGTGGAGTGTTTCCTGCCAGGATTTGCTTTCTGGCTCGTTTCTTGGAGGGTTGTCCGGTTGCAGTGTCATGGACTTTGTGTTTCCCCTTTGATTCTTCAGCTGGGTATTCCTCCTCGGAGTTTGGCTTGTATTTTGAGCCTTCATCACTAGAGGATATTTCAATTTCTTCTTCAGGTGCCTCAGCTAGACATTTGTTGAGGCGGTCAATGTCACACAAGACATCCATCATCTTGACCTTTGGTGGGGCCTTTCCAGTCCTGTTGTAGTCATCTCTGATCTTCTGGAGTTTGGCCAGGTCTTCCATCATTTGCTCCTTTGTCCAGAAAGGAGCTTCGTCAGATCCTGTGGCATTCTTAGCTGGTGATGCCATTTCTGAAAAGTGGAAAAATTATAAGTAAGAACACATGCTTAGAAAAGAATTGGATTTTTATTCGTATTTATGTGATTTTATATTTTTGTGAAACTTAAATGATGAAGGCCAAACGGTTTGGAGACCGTTTGGTTCTAAACGGTTTCAAGACCGTTTGGTCCCAAACGGTTTCAAGACCATTTGGTTCCAAACAGTTTGAAGACCGTTTGGTCCCAAACGGTTTCAAGACCGTTTGGTTCCAAACGGTTCGGAGACCATTTGGAAGGAGAAATGTTGGGTGAAGCGGCCGGTGAAAACAAGGATCATGGCAGAGCCGGTGGCGATAGAGTCGAAGGCAATAATGGAAAAGGTGGAGCTGACGGCGATAAAGGTGATAGTAAAGATGATTGCGGTAGAGCCGGTGGTGATAAAGATGAAGGCGGCGATGGGAGGTGCCACGGCGGCGCCGAAGATGACGGCAAAGGTGAAGAAGATGGTTGCGGAGGCAAAAAGGTCAAAATGGTTGTCGTGGTGGTGGATGCAGGCATCGGCGATGGCGGTGCTACCTTACAGTTGAGGTGAGGTTGCCGTGAAAGAACACGGAAACTGGGTCGACGGAGGCGGAGGGATCCTGGGTTGCGTGGGAGCAAGATGACGGAAGCAATGGAACAACTCTTGCGCAAGAGTTTGAGAAAACTCGAGAGTCGAAGAGAGAAGAACGGGGGGGTAGGGTTTATATTTATAGGAAACGGGGGTCGACCCTAGGTCAAACGGTTTAGCGACCGTTTGGACTCCAAACGGTTTAAGTACCGTTTGGCTCCAAATGGTTTCAGGACCATTTGGCTCCAAATGGTTTGAGGACCGTTTGGCTCCAAACGGTTTCAAGACCGTTTGGACTCCAAACGGTTTCAGGACCGTTTGGCTCCAAACGGTTTCAAGACCGTTTGGACTCCAAACGGTTTCAGGACCGTTTGGCTCCAAACGGTTTGAGGACCATTTGGCTCCAAACGGTTTTAAGACCGTTTGGAAGGGTCAAGGTCGCAAGGATTTTTATATTTTTATGTTTGTTTTGGTTATGTGAATTTTTTTTTATATTTTATTTTGTTATTTTTATGTTTGTTTTGGTTATATGAAATTTTTTTTATTTTTTATTTTCATAAGATAAACCTAAGGTAATTAAAAGAACAGAAAATAAAAGAAGAAGCTGAAATCCTGGGTTGCCTCCCAGGTAGCGCCTGGGTTTTACGTCACTGGCTCGACGAAGCTGTGACGTTGTTATGCTGATGGTGTGGCGTCTCTGATGTCGATGGTATGTCTTGGCATTTTATCTTCTAGAGTGTAGTATTTATTTAAATGATGGCCGTTGACCGTCCTTTCTCCTCTGTTGTTGTCGATAATTATGACAGCTCCAGTTGGGTATATTTGCTTTATGGTGAAGGGCCCGGACCATTTTGTTCTATGTTTTTCGGGGAACAATTTGAGCTTGGAGTTGAACAGGAGTACTTTGTCACCGACGGCGATGTCTTTCCTCTTAAGATGACCGTCGTGCCACATTTTGGTTTGTTTCTTATAAATCCTGGCACTTTGATAGGCGGTCTTTCGGAGCTCCTCTAGCTCCTGCAGCTGGAGTTGTCTATTTTCTCTGGCACTTTTAAGATCAAAATTTAGCCGTTTGATAGCCCACCAAGCTTTGTGTTCAAGCTCTACTAGAAGATGACATGACTTCCCGTATACCAAACAGAACAGGGTTGTCCCGATTGGTGTTTTATAAGAAGTTCGGTATGCCCAAAGGGCATCGGGAAGCTTGATGGACCAATCAGTGCGGCTTATGTTCACTGTTTTTTCTAGAATCGCCTTTAGTTGTCTATTTGATACCTCAACCTGACCACTGGTCTGTGGATGGTAAGGCGTTGCTACATTGTGGTTGACTCCATACTTTTTCAACAGGGCTTCAAAACTTCGTTCCAGGAAATGGGTCCCGCCATCTGATATGACAGTTCTGGGGACTCCAAATCTGGGGAAAATGATATCTTTGAACAATTTAATAACTGGCTTGGAATTGCTGGACACAGTGGGTATAGCTTTGAGACATAGTCCGCCGCAACCAGGATGTAAGAGAAGCCATAGGAGGAAGGGAAAGGGCCCATATAGTCTACCCCCCACACGTCGAAAAGCTCAATTTCTTGCCACATTGTGAGTGGCATTTCATCCCTTTTGGATATGTTGCCAGAAAATTGACATTTATTGTAGGATTTCACAAAATTATAGGAGTCCTTTGCTATAGTTGGCCAGAAGAAGCCAGATTGTAGAACTTTTATAGCGGTTTTCTTTGCACTCATGTGCCCCCTCGTGGGTCCTGAATGGCAATGTTCTAGGACGGGGGTAATCTCTTCTTCCGGCAAGCAACGACGGAAAAGTCCGTCAGCACATAGGTGAAACAGGTAGGGTTCATCCCAATAATATTGCTTTATATCATGGAGAAATTTCCTTTTGTCATGGTAGGAGACGGAGGGGTGAATGATCCCTGTAGCAAGATAATTGACAATATCCGCATACCAAGGGAATCCATCGGTGGCTTTCATTAGTTGGTCGTCTGGAATAGAGTCTCAGATAGGGATTTTATCTTCGTCTTCCACTTCAATACGACTGAGATGGTCGGCTACAACGTTTTCCACCCCGCTCTTATCTTTAATTTCTAAATCAAATTCCTGAAGCATCAACACCCAGCAGATAAGTCTGGGTTTGGCATCTTGCTTCTGAATCAGGTATCGAATGGCAGAATGGTCAGTATAGACAATAACCTTGGATCCAATCAAATAAGAGTGGAATTTCTCGAACGCGTAGATGACATCCAGGAACTCCTTCTCTGTGGTAGTGTAGTTCTTTTGTGCTTCATCTAGCATTTTTTATGCATAGTAGATTACATAAGGTTTCTTGTCAATCTGTTGTCCTAAAATAACCCCTATGGTGTAATCACTTGCGTCGCACATGATTTCAAATGGCTGCGACCAATCTGGGGCTCTCAGAATAGGTGCAAAAATTAAAGCATTTTTGAGGGTGGAGAAACTTTGCATGCATTCTTGGTTAAAGATGAACTCAGTATCTTTAGTTAGGAGTTGGGTCATGGGTTTTGCTATCTTTAAAAAATCTTTGATGAATCTTCTGTAGAACCCCGCATGACCCAAGAAAGCCCTTACTCCCTTTATATCTTTCGGTGGCGACAGTTTCGAGATAACATCAATTTTTGCTTTATCGACCTTGATTCCTCTTTCGCTAACTTTGTGCCCGAGCAAGACACCTTCAGTTACCATGAAGTGGCATTTTTCCCAATTCAGAATAAGGTTTGTTTCCTTGCAATGTTGTAAAACTTGTCCAAGGTTGATTAGACAGTTATCAAAAGAATCTTTGTAAACTGAGAAATCATCCATGAACACTTCCATTATGGATTTTGTTAATCCTGCAAAAATGGCGGACATGCATCTTTGGAACGTTGTGGGTGTGTTACACAACCTGAATGGCATTCTTCGAAAAGCATGCGCTCCAAATGGGCAGGTGAAGGTAGTTTTCTCTTGGTCTTCTGGGTGTATGGGTATTTGGTAGAACCCAGAATAACCATCAAGATAACAGAAATATTTATGATGAGCTAAGCGTTCCAGGACTTCATCGAGAAAGGGTAGAGGGTAGTGATCTTTCCTCGTGGCTTTGTTCATCTTCCTATAGTCAATACACATCCTCCACCCTATTACAGTCCTGGTGGGTACTAACTCATTTTTGTCGTTAAGCACGAAAATAGTGCCTCCCTTTTTAGGAACAACCTGGACAGGGCTGACCCATTGGGAGTCATAGATAGGGTAGATTATGCCATCTTTAAGTAATTTGAGGACCTCTAGGCAAACCACCTCTTTGAGATTAGGGTTCAGTTTCCTCTGATGTTCACGAGATGGCTTAAATTCTTCAACCATTGGAAGTTTGTGCATGCATAGGGCAGGATTTATGCCCGTCAGGTCAGTTATCTTATATCCAATGACCTTTCTGTGTTTCTTCAGTTCTTCCAGAATCCTTTCTTCCTGGTCTTCTGTTAGGTTAGAGATGATGATAACCGGACATAATTTTTCCTCGTCCAAGAAAACATGTTTAAGCCCCGTGGGCAGAGTCTTCATTTTAGGAGCCTTAGGTGGCTCAGTTGCTTCTATAATGGTGACAACTTTGAGTTCTTCAAAAGTGGCCGTTGGTGCTTCTTCGGCCTTTTCTAAATGTTGCAGACACTATTGAACTAGTTCATTCGCAGAGAATTTGACATCTGGGTTGGTTAGGACATTCTCTAGCTCGTCTGATGGCTCAGAAATTTCTAATTGAGACATTTGTTGTATTTCATCTAGAAGAAAGACCTCATGTTGAATACTAGGGCCTTTCATGCTGTTAAGAACTCGGAATTGAATTGCTTCTTTTCCGAGTCTTAGAATGATGGTACCAGCTTCAACATCGATAAGCACCCTGGCAGTAGCGAGGAAAGGTCTGCCAAAAATTATCGGGTATCTCAGATCTTCTTTGATATTCATGATGACAAAGTCACACGGGACATAGGCATCCTTGCTTATCCTTACTGGAATATCTTCAATGATTCCCAGAGGTGTGGTGATGGTGGAGTCAGCTAATTGAATTGTCATTGTTGTAGGTAGCAATTCGGTGAAACCCAATCGTTTGCACATAGAATATGGCATAATGGATATGCTGGCCCCTAGGTTAGCTAATCCCTTTTTGGTAGATGCATTTACAATGCAGCATTGAATTCCGAAGGAACCTGGGTCCTTCTTCTTCTTTGGCATTTTGTTGAGGATGATATCAGATGTGGTCTGCGCAAGTTTGATAGTTTCTTGCCCCTCGGTGATGTACTTCCTTGATAACATGGTTTTGAGGTATTTTTCCCAAGCTGGTACCTCGCAGAGATCATCAAGGAGTGGGATATCGATGTAAAGTTTCTTCATCGCCTCCTTGAATTTTTGGAACCTGGTGTCCATCTTTGTTTCTCGCAGTCTTCCTGGATATGGGATCCTTGGTTTATACTACAAGATTTCTGGCTCTGTGGACACTTGTTCTTTATCTTTTCCCTTTGTGCCCTCTGTGGGCTTCTTCGTTCCTTGTTGCGGGTTCTCATTTGTCGTAAAGGCAGGTGTATCATCATTATCAAGTGTGATCCTTGTGGTTTCATGAAGAGTGCATCTAGATCTCGTGGTAATGACATTCAACTATTCAGGCCTATTCTGTCCATGCCTAGGATTCGATTTGGGCTGCCCTGCAAATGTGCCTGCTGGAGGCTTCAGTTGTGCAGCAATCTGGGCAAGTTGAGCTTCTACTGCCTTTTGCTGTGCTTGTTGATTAGCGAGCATAGTCTGTTGGGATTGCAACATCTTCCTTATCAAATTCATTTCATCTTCCGGCTAAGAAGGAGTGTTTTTATAAGGAATTTGTTGTTGTCCTTGTTGAGGTTGTTGTGGTGGCAGTGCTAGCTGAGGTTGCTGCAACTGAGGGTGTAGCTGTGGGTGTAGAGGAGGATGAGTATACTAATAGTAGGCAGATTGGTTCCTGGGGTAGTTAGCTCTCGGGAAGTTATTCCTGGGGTTCCCTTTATTTTGATTGAAATTGTTTGGGAATCTAGGTGGTAACCTACTAGAGGATCCTACCTGCATCTGGTGTTGCGGATTTGCGGTCCCAGCAGGGTTCCCATATTGGAATCCTGGGTGGTTCCTTGGCTAATTAGGATTACAATAGACTTGTCTAGGAATGGAATGGATAGAGTTGACTTGTTCTGGCAGTCGTTCTTTAGACTGGTCAGTGATAGGTTCATACTGTTGTGGTGGTGGATGCAGATCCATCATCACATTATAAAGCATACCGCATTAAAGGGTTGGATGGTCAGATGTGTGACAGGCTTCACATGTTCCTGTGGCAGCCTTGACTTGTTGAACCAGAGGACTTTTCTTCTTGTCAAACTCTCCAAGAGAAGTTTCGAGAGCTTGTTGCTTATGAGCTATGGTTTTCAAGGCTTCAGCAATAGCCTTCATCTCTATTGATTCTTCGGCTTTATAGACCTTGAGGACACCTTTTCCAGCTGATCGTCCCCAGTTGGACTGATTCTCAGCTCCGAGTGTGACTATTTTCTAGGCATCCTCATAATTCTTTCTCATAAAGTTTCCTCCATATGAGGAATCCAAAAATTGTTTGATATCATCACTCACTCCCCTATAGAAAGTTTCTATCAATTGGTTCTGGGAGATTCCATGATGAGGGAACTTTCACAAAAGCTCTTTGAATCTTTCCCATGCTTCAGCAAGGGATTCTCTGGGAAGTTGAGAGAAGTGATTAATCTGCCCCCTAATCTTGTAAGTCAGTGAAGGGGGAATGAACTTCTCCAAAAACTTTTCTTCCAGGGGAGCCCAGGTGGTGATTATTGGCTCCCTGTCAAGTGAGTTATACCAGCTCAGAGCTCTCCCAGATAGAGTGAAGTGAAACAGATGAATCATTATTGCATTGAATGCCACTCCGGCATGTGGGACCAGTCTACATAGTGCCTTAAACCTCTTCAGATGCTCCATGCAGTCATCTCTAGAACCCCCAGAGAATGAGATGCCCTGTATGATCTGAATCCATTGGGTCTAGATCTCAAAGTTAGGAATGTTGATGATCGGAGGTCGGACCAGATGGTTGTCTTCGTAGTTCTTTGGGATAGCATAATCCCTCAGCTGCTTGTTCCTTAGTTCCAACTGAGCGGATTGGTTTGCTGCCTCATTTTTAGCCTGTTCTTCCTCATGAATCTCCCCTTGATTCTGGGCACGAGTATCAGCGATGAGTTGTGCCCTTTGAGAGGCGATGGCGGCGTTGACCCTCTCCATCACCAATGCAGCCTGGCGTTGATCTTCAGCCATTAGCCTAGATCTTTGGCAATTGAGTCTAAAGCGGCGATGGAAGCTTCTCTCTACCTCAGAGTCAAACTCCAGATCAGGGGAGAATCTGCGGTTATGCGATGATCGCATACACATTTTCTACCTGAGTAGAGAAAAGAAAACACCTTTTAGATAATGGTAGAGATATAATGGTTTCAGAAAGATATAGACTAATGATTAAAAGAAAGTGTAAAATCCTAACCAACTAGCAAGATACTAAATGAAATTAAAACGTTCCGTTGTCCCCGACAACGACGCCAATTTTTTGATGGAGCTTCCACTTACGTGGAGTTGCGTGCACCAACTAAAAATCCTAAAGATGATAAATCTTTAGGTTTAGCCTTGCATATACTAGATAGAGAACTCCACCAACGTATACTAAGATACATGGAAGTCTTATCGTAGTATATTTAAGGGTCGAATCCTCAGGACAATGGTCTTGTTGCAAGCAACAAGATGGAAAACGTTAGAATTTCACTTAGTCACTTAATAGTAGGCACTTAAATTGAAAGGTTGGTTTTTGTTGTTTTAAACTAAGAACATGTAAAGTAAAGAAAGCAAGTAAATCTAAGGAGTTAAACAATGATAAAAGTCACTAGGGTGTGATTGGTTTTTCACCGCCACTACACATGGATCAAGACATGTAGAGAAAAACATAACTTGCAACAAGAGTTTAGTCATTTAGTATCTTCATAGACTTAGTTTCCTTTTGGAGAACTAACTATGAGAAGTGCGGGAATGTTGCAAAGTCAGCCATCCCCAAACGAATGGTCAACTACTTTGCATGATTCCCTTCACAAAGTGTGTTCCTCGACTCATCAAGGTTGTACTTTCACACGTCAACTGATTCCATTTCATAGCATGAAAGTACAACGATGGGAGTGAGTTTACTCCACTTCTTGAAAGACACTCCTAGATACCGAAATAGATGCATGGTGGATACATGGACCAAGAACCAACATACAAATGAGTTTCAGATCTAATAGTACAAACGTAGACAATTCATACTAAAAGATAAAAGATAACACAGGTTGATGATCAGACAACATGTATTCATTAAACGTTTGATGTTGAACTGAAAAGATAATAACTCTATATTACAAACTATGGATTACATTTACATGATATGAAAACATGGGTAGCGGGGCTACTCCCCGCACCCTAGTGAGAGAGACTATTCGCTCATAACTAGGACAAAGAAGGAGGCAAGAAGAGAGAGAGAGAGAGCATCATCCCCACAAAGGAGAGAGGAAAGTCAACCCCTTGGAGAGAGAGAAACGATCCACCATCTTCACAGGTTGCGCGATGACGAGATCTCCCTCTTCCCACCTTCTTTGGTGGAGAGAGAGAAAGTAGCTTCGAGATGGAGTATGGGTCTCAGACCGGCAGCCCCTGGGTGGAGGATGGAAGTCGGATGTGCTCTGGAGTGATTGAGGCAGCCTTTGGATGTCTGAAACTTCCTGTTTTGAAGGACCCTTGGGGTTTTATTTATAGGCCTTAAGTGAAGTCCAAACGGTTTGGAGATCGTTTGGACCTCAAGACCGTTTGGTCCTCAAGACCATTTGGCTTCATGCTGTCCTGGGACCGTTTGACTGCATGAGGTCTCAGGACCGGTTGGCTTCATGCGGTCCTGGGACCATGTGACTCCATGCGGTCTCGGGACTGGGTGGATTCACACCGCCTTGGGACCGTGTGACTCCATGCGATCTCGGGATCGGTTGGCTTCATGCGGTCTTGGGACTGTGTGACTCCATGCAGTCTCGAGACCGGTTGTCTTTATGCGGTCTTGGGACCGTATGACTACATGCAGTCTCGAGACTGATTGGCTTCATGCGATCTTGGGAACGTGTGACTCCATGCGATCTCGAGATCGATTGGCTTCATGCGTTCGTGGGACCGTGTGAGCCCATGCGGTCTTGAGGCTGGTTGAGTCTTTTATGATTTTTTTTGTGTCTTTTTCTGCATATATAAAAGGGAAAAGTTAGTCTAATAGTATATTTACAATAAGAGGGAATATTTAGGGATTATGTATCATTTTAATTTAGAAAGAGTGTGGAAAACTAAAGAAAAGACTAATATAATCATCCAAAATTGGAGGTTATCACACATATATAATAGGAATCACATACCAAATAGGCTTCACATACACCAATAGGTTTTCACATACAAAGGGGTCACATACCTTAGTTGCAATTCACTACCATCACATTCACCAATCTGATTGTATCCAATTCCATATTTCCCTAGTTGCAAACATTACACATGTATTAGTATATATTAAGGCATAAAGCATAGGAAAAACCCTAATTTTAGAACTTTTATTTCAAACCCAAGATTTAAGGTTCAAAGCCTAGTCCAATCGATTAATCACATTCTCCTGATTAAGAAAACATATTTATTATCCCAATTTGGAGTTAAAATAGACTAGTTACACATTTTAGATCATTTAAGGTGATTAGAATGATATTTAAGATAAACTTCGAAAAAGCATTTAGAAATAGGACAAAGTGATACTTAATATTATTCTGATCGATAAAACATATTTATTTACCAAAAATAGAGTTAAATAACTTTAATTATCATTTTATAACATTTTATACATTTAAATTGAGTTTCTAATTAATTATCAGAGTTGGGATGGAAAACAGAACTAAAAAACAAGAAATTTGGATTCTACTCAAAAAAATCCTTTCCAACGACTATTTATTTGCATTTTTCTGATTAATTAGTGATTTCCTATGAATTAAACAAGATTAACCAATCAGAAATTAGATAAATGCTATCTGGGCCAAAGACCAAAAGGGCAGCGAATAAAAAGGGCTAACTGAAGAGCACGGAGGGGCAAAACCGTCAAAAACCACTCGGCCTTCTTCTACCTTCGGCCAGCGACATGCCGCTGAGGTCCCAACTTATGAAGTTGGGAAAATCCACAATTCTTAACCAAATTAAACGTATAGGTACTCAAAACTTAGGGAATTGAACGAGGAACGTACGTACGGGTTCAATTTCTCTTATGGTTGCCCCTAGCTCCGTGAAAATGCTCTGCAAGCTCAAGGTGAAAAGCTCCTCACCGACAGTCACACACACTTCTTCGGACCATATTGAGTGGATAGAAAGGTTGCTAGGGGGACGACGAAGCTGTGGGGGTGTTATTTATATGTGGGGATGTCCGTGGAGCCAAAGTGAAGGTGGAGGTGAGGAGCCATGGCCGGCCAAGAATGGCGTTTTGGCTATAGCACATGGGAGGTGATGAGGTTTGGCGCTTTCAATGCGGGTGGTATCCACCAACTCGTAGGTGAAGAAATCTCTAGAAATGATGAAGAGACGAGGGAGAAAGGAGGAGAGGAAGCGAGTCGCGGTTGCTCATTTCCTGCTTCGGTTAACCAAAGGTAGAAGATGATTCGTCGACCCTTGGATGTGGTCCGGATTCGAAGATGAGTCATCAGATCCTAGACCATCATGGTCCGGCGTGGGTGACACATTATTAACGACTGGACTTAGGCTTAAATGATGCCTATAATCAATATTTCAATTGATATTATGTCATACTATATTAAAAACTTGGTACCCAAAAAAAAAAAAAAAACTTGTTTAATGCATTTGGGAGGTCAAACGAACTCCAAATGACTTAAAATTTTAACCCTAGGTTTCTAATGACATCTGTTTCATGCTATATAATTAGATTTGCATTTCACTCAACCTTTGGCCTCCAATAATTATGTTGCTTATTTACACATATATTAATATGATTTTAGGGCAAATAATTATATTTAGCTTTTACAAGTAGCCCTTGGTTCCTAAATCCGAGATATGGAGTCCTAGAGTCCTCCACTCATCTATTACATGCATTTTCACCTTTAATTATCCCATATTATGAGTGAGGTATGAAGGTGGGTCATTATTTACCATTTTAATTTACACTTGCATATTAATTCACTTCTTAACCATTAATATTTATTCTTGATCTCCAACATTATCCATTAGTCAACTAATTCATGGTTTAGTGGATTTTTGCATAATTACCCTATCAAGTATTATTACCCCATAAGATGAGAGAGAGGGAGGTGGGTTATTATTCTCTATATTAACTCTACACTTACATAATTATTCATTTCTCATCCATTGATCATTAAACTTGTACTATAACATTATCCATTGGTCAATTCTTATTTGTGCAACTATTATTTCGTTTTCTAGTGAACCTTAGCATCATTTCCCTTACTAAACATATTAATTGTGGTAGTTGTGCAAATGCCCCTTAATTATCATAAATGGGGGGGGAAATGGAATTTCACCATCATTAATGCTCAAATTGCACACAGAGTCCAAAAATGATCCAAAAGGATGGGAAATTTATGAAAAAGGTCCAAATGGACTAGAAGGCAAAGAAAAGTTCAAAAGTGGATAAATTGTAGGAAAGACCTCGGATTTTAGTCTGTTACAATTTATATAATGAAAAATGAAATGAAAGAAGTGGAAAATAAAAATAATGTCCTAGAGTGGTCGGTCTCAACACTTTTAGTGTTGGTGATGTAGATTCCCTAGCAACATTGCCAAAAACTTGACAAACATATAACATGCATATAATAAGCAAGTGTACTTGTTGATGTAATATAGGCCTATAAAGTAAGAGTGTTGAACATAGGGAATTGTTTACCAGAAACTACTACTTACTGAAACCAAATCTGCTAAACCTAGAGTATGAAGAGTTGTCAATGGGGAGGGTATTGGGAGAGTAAGGTCTTACCCTTACCCTAACCCACCAAGTGTAGCAGGTAAGGGTATGGGTAATTCCCCACTCCACCAATATCATCACCCTCCCCTTACCCTTACCCTCTTACCTACAGGGTAAATGGGATGAGTAAGGGTGAAGTGGGGAATTTATATGTCTTGTTCAAACTTGAGCTAATATTAACAATAATGACATAGCTAATACATTCATATATTTGACTTAATTATCAAGATGATCTAGAATGGATTTTAAATATCCAAAATGATTCTAAGTAATTTACTACAACATTATATAAATGGCTTTGTGTTGTATTAAATGAATATACAAATGGTAGTTCCCTAACATTGGTGTGTGAATAGATAAATTGTTCCCAGAAGATGAACACTGCTACATTAAAATGATATTGAATGACAATATGTCACAAAGAGTTATTGTTGGAAACATACAACTCTTATACTATCTAAAAGGTTATTTCATCCAAAAAAATAAAGGACAAATGAAGTTGATAACACCACCTCACATATGTAAAATGGTACATGAAAGATTAATTTTTTTTATTATGAACATGTTTGTCTTACACCACGAAGGTATTTAATGGAAAATAGACTATTTTTATAGACTTGCTTTTCACCTCCAAAATGGTGTAGCATACACAACGAAGTTAACTACATAATCAGTACATAAGAATATCATGTATTGTATATAAAGTTGACCACATAATATTACATATTCTACAGACCCAAACAACACAATGACTATACATTTAATATATTATACATTAATGTTGGTAGGTAGTGGTTTAGAGGGTATGGGTAATGGCTTACCCTTACCCTTACCCTTACCCACTAAGGTAGTGGTTTAGAGGGTAGCAGGTAGGCGGGGAAAAGGTAAGAAAATCCTTTACCCTTACCCTTACCCTTACCCTTACCCTATAGGTTATGGGTAAGGGGTAAACGGATTTACCATTACCCATTGACAACCCTAAGAGTAAAGCTTGAGTGAATATTTAATTAACTTAGAACAAAATTTAAATCTAATTCAGGTTGTTGTAATCAAGAATGGGTGAATCCTAAGGTTGTTGTGATCAAGAATGGAGAAATTCCTTAGGACTTTTAGTTTCACTAGGTGTATACTGCATTTAACAACATTTATTAATATTTATTCTCCTATTCTTGGACTAAGGGACCTATAGCAAGAATTACCCGCTCTCGTAGCATAATGTACTACCTAATATAACATAAAACCCACTCTCATAGTGATTTAACTATTAGTTAGATGCTTTAATCAATCTTCTAGCTATTCCCTTCACAATCGTAAGCCCTCTCTCGAGGCCCGATATAAATTATGTAATACTATAACTTTTCTAATCCTAAATCCCACTCTTAGAGAAACTAAGGATCTAAGAAATTAGCTATCTTAATTAGGCACAGTTAATTCACTAGGCAACCATAATAATAATGTCAACAAATTAGGAAGAAACATATATATCAATTTATAATGACAAATATAGTGCAACTCTGGGCTACTCTCGGGCCCTAGGAATATGTTTTTAGTCAAAAAATATATGTCATGGGATCAAAGTTAATCAAAAAGATATAACATATAAATGTCAAAATATATTAAATTGGAGACAGGGATAAAGAATGGATCTATAAATGGAGAAGATTTGTCGGTGTTTCCGCTGCCAAAATGTCTCTGAGGTCTTCTAGAGAGGGTTCCTCCACTTTTCTCCCTCCTTTCACCATCTGTGTCCTCCCTATGGAATAGATCTCGACGATCCCCTTCTAGTGGTTCCCTTACAACTATTATATAAGTTTAGGTTAAGAGAAAACCTAAATGCATTGAATCTAACAATGACTGTTGGATTTAATACATTTAATCCATGTCATCAATGCCTTTTTCGGTATCATTGTCTTTTAGCAATTAAAGTCTTTTTCCTTCTTGATCTAGAATACTAATAAATTTGTATTTCGATGCCATGTTGATACCACCGAGATGCATGTGAGTGGTATCAACTTTGCTTCAGTAAATAATAATTATCTGCAATAGAATAAGCAATGAATTAAATCAAATAATTATTATAATGGTTAAAATATATAAAATACATGTAAAACACATAAAATATAAGAACTGATGCACAAGTGATTTTATACTAATTTGGGGAAATATGTATAAAAATGTATTCAATAAATAGCAATCAGAAATGAAATCAACAAAACTAGGCTATCAAAATAATGATAATTTGAGTGTACATCAATATCTATCTTGTGACCCCTTATTCATGATAGATGGTTGAGCAATGTGGTATTTCCACCACTACCACAACACCTCTTCTGCATCACCAGATATAGGTCATGGATTGAAGTAGAATATGGTGAGGAGGTGCTTCACCCATAGATAGTGTTGGCTCAAAACACCAACTAAACCTTAGGATATTTAACTATAAGCTCGATAGTTCAAAGATGGACTTAATGTGGAAGACAGATAGAAGCATAATGGACAAGAAGAGGTTCTTTCCAGCATCCCGAGTGAAGGATCTTACAACATCAATAAGAGCATAAAGAAATGTTCATCCAGGTGTTATGAATCTTCTAGAGTCTCTGGATTTGATCTAGGAGGTGCCTATGGTTTTTCAGCTTCTTCCACTATGACGGAGTTCATTGCGGATCCATGGCAGGTGAGATCATGAATGTGGAGCTATGGAGAAGAGGATGAGGAGTATTTCATCCTAGAATATAAATGCCAAGGGGACAAGGATGAGAGAAAAGAAATGAGAAGGAGAGGTAGGATAAATTTCCATGGATTTCTTAGTAGAGATCCTTCTACAGAGGTAGTTCGCAAACAAAAGAAAAAATGAGCACATAGCACGATCATGTTAGAAAATTTGAGATATAAGAGATCAGAGAGGGGAGACCCAACCCAGTGACCTGACATCAACCTAACACCATCGACATACTCCATCAACCGACTATCACTTGATCCCAGAAGCAAGGAGCAACTTCCCTCCCAAAGGCAATATGGTAGATCATTAGTGGAAAAAAGGGTAAAGTTCAAGAAATGATGAGGTCTTAAATGATTCATGTAAATATTATTGTTAGAAAATATAAACAAGCTACTTAAATTCACAAAAATAATTATGTATTAAAATCATGGAAACATAATATCAATACTTTGATGCATAAAATTAGATGATATCATATAGGATTGGTAATGCTCTTTTCTTGGATAATAACTAACTCTAAATAGATGAAATTTTGAGAACAAACCAATAACACTGAAATACTATATAGAATGTATTTGAATTCATACATGATAATGTTTGTACCTTAATGATACATTTTTTCTTCATATAGCTAATTAGGACTAATAACCCTATATGAAATGTATAAAATACATATCAGTTCAATAGATCATGATATATTCAAAATTTCTTCACAAAAATTATTGGATATCAGTATGAAACACTAAGATCATTTGATACATATAATTCATGTCATATTATAGTTTATCCTAATATATGGTATGAAAGCTTAAGTTGACAATGCATGTTATAATAGGTTAATGAGCACCTATAATGAATAATACAAAAAATATAGATTCAGTGAGTAACACTTCTCTATACTGGAATAACAATAACATAATTCTAACCTGATATGATAAGTAATGATAGAAACTAAGAGAAACCCTAAAATGTAAATGAATAGGGTTAATTATGAGAATCTAATGATAACATGTGTGATCTTGTCTTATTTAGGGTTGACCAAGGATAATGTTGACTCAGGAATTTGTGGAGTAGATTGTCTTGATTCAAGGTAAGATTTATCCCTCACTTGGCCTACTATATTGTATGGTAGTGTTACATGTTTATAAAATACTTGGCATATGTAAAATGATCCAATTCTTTGGTAGTTGATCATAATTCATTCAATTTATTCCGCATTCAGTCGTTAAACCCAAGTATGATATAATGGAAATATGCTTAGAATATGTGTTATCTTTTGTTAATTAAATCTTTGTTCAAAAAATGATTTTCTTAATGTAAATTTCTAGAGTTATCTTATTGCCATGTCATGCTATGAAATATGTATGTGAGTCTCGTAGCATATTTAGCGTGATATTTATTTATGTTGTGCTAACTTATACCACTTGAAATATCTTATTCGGGTGACTCAAATATATGATTTTGATGACTTTTATAGTTGGAGTTGTGTGACGAGCTTACGTACATGTGTAAGTATTGTCTAGAAGATCATATCGTATTTGTAGTATGTGCATATTTAAGAGTTTAATGTTCAATATGTAATCTCAAAATTTGGAACACTTCTTTTTATAACTATGTGTTAAATGGTGAGTTTTTGTTGTATGGTTTGTTTTGGTTCATGTGCATGTGCTACTTTGGGTTCCTATGACTTACTCTGATTTTCTTCTTCTTGACCTAGTTATTGACATTTAAATTGAGTCCTCCACTGAGGTGAATGTTTTAGTTTGAGTGACAAACATATGGTCAAGATTTTGAAATCGACAAATATCATTGGTCACTTGTTTATTAATTTTTATAGTTGTGTTTTGTTTCTTTGTTAGTTGCATATAGTAATTCTTTTTTCCTTTCTTAGTTCCATCTATGATTGGAATCTAAGACTAATAACTTAATATGGTTGGCCTTAACTAATATTGTAAACTTATTCAACATCTTGCATCTACTAGCTTGCATTTTACCCCTAGTTTATTATAAAAAACCAAATGTAAGAAGTGAAACCCTAGCCTTCACATCTTGGAACCTAGAGAGACAAACTATCTCTAGCACCTTCACTATCCCTATGGATCTTACAACAACTCATAAAAACTATACTATATCTAAGCTTGAGTACTTTTAGACCTATTTGTAAGAGTGTAAAATTTGAGATACTTTGGTTAGCCAGAGGCATTTGTGCATCGCTCACCAACATTAGTGTGATCTTGTCACATTGTTGCTTAACCCATAACTCTTGTGGCCATTGGGTCCAAATCATAATAATTGTACCATACTATGTTTGGGTCTTGGAGAAATCTGATTTGATGTACTTGACAAAGAAACCTTGTGATCGACAAAAGTCATATATGGACACAAAGTAAATGGAATGCACATTCCTAGAAGAATAGCATGTGTTCCTAAAGATCAAACTACAACTAGTTCTTCCCAATCACAAGGGGCAGTCATGTCCTAGGTATGTGGGAATATTTGAAGTTCTGGAGTGCATCTACAAACATTCATATATGTTGGAACTATATAGATGTTATAATCAGATGCATCTATGCAAGTAATCTTAAGAAGTATAACAAGGTTCTAAATGTATTGAATCTTGCTAATGATTCAGGACTCAATGACCAAGGAACTTCAGAAGAACAACAAGGATGAAGATGCAACATAGGAGATCAAAAATACATACCACTTTTATCTTAGTGTAAATTTTTTGAGAAGAAAATGATCTAAATCACAAAAAAAGTGTCAAACTGAACTTTTTTATTTACATATCATTAAAATACATTCCATAATTTTATTTTATAAGAAAAGGGGTTATATACATATAACTAATTAAGTTCTCCAATCATTATTTTTTCTTAAAAAATAAAATTTTGTGCTAAGGTATAGGATCATATTGATCTTTCTATTTTGTGAAACAATTATTAGAATTATATTGCAGGTTTAAATTTATTAAACAATTTTCTTTAAATCATGTTATATATTGTTGATCTATTGTGGTTCCCTTTATTTTAAACTTATTAGTGATTCCTTAACGATGTATTGGACTTGTGGTAAATTTTCTAGTTATTTTAGAAAATATTTACTGGCTTTTTAAGGACTCATCATTAAACAAAATTATAATAATAGGAATTTTATTTTATTAGAGGAATATAGTTTGATATATTGTTCTTCTTCTTGATAAAATTGAGTGAGAGATCATTTTAGTGGAAACTATTGTAAGTTATTCAGATGTTTGTAGAAGGGTTTTTTTTATTTCAATAGGTACGGTCTTTGACCTCTGTGTTGAGACCTCTATGGTTATCTCCAAAAACTAAATTGAAGTTTTGATCTATCTAATGAGTTCCTTTCCTATATCAAATCCCATCCTAATAATGGTTCCACTGTATAGGGGCAGGGTCTGCTATCCCAAAGGCTTGGGCCCTACCCACCTATAGAAGGGTGGTGGAGGCAGCTTCAACCATCCCCGTAGACCTCGAGGTGAAAAAATAGAGTCAGATAGGAGGATCAAGGAGGTACATGAATGTAAAGGAGCATCATAAGTTTATTTCAATGGTGGTTTTAGAATCACCACCCTATGACACTAAAATATTGGCTAAGTGGTTGTTAAGGTAGAGGGAATCAAGATCATGATCTGGGAACTATTTGATAGTTACAAGAACAAGGAAGCTAGGAGTTTGGGCTCATTGGAGGTTTCCCTCTCTGGGAAGAAAATATCATGTTGTGTTGGCCATCTCCTCTTGTGCAAGGTGGTGACAAATCAGTTATCATCCAAGCCCGTGTGAATGATCTTGATCATCAAAAAAGTAAAAATTTAGTAATATCTAGTGAAAATATTGGGATTACTAAATATCTTTTGTTTTAAACTAAGTATTTAATGAAAAATGATGTCACTTTGGATTCATTGTACTAAAAATAATAGTATTTTACTAAAATACAACTTTGTACATATCCAACTTTGTACAAGTTGTATCTTGATCTCTATGGATCTTAGTTTCAACTCATCCTAAGTCCAAAATTTGTGAATGATACACCAATAGAAGAGTCAATGCATAGATTCATGACCCACATTTTGTTTTATAATGCATATAGGTTAAGATAGGATTTCATATGTATTATTGTAGCATGCCATGAATGTATTTAAATTACTAGGGACCCTGACAAGAAATTCATTTCAAATTTGGAAAATCAAAATAGGGTACAAGGAAATATTCCTCCATGGTATCAATGATGCTTGCAAAGCTATCATTGCTCCCATATATGTTTATGAATGATAAATTATTATTGTTTGTATGTCCTTCAAACTTTATTATTATGATATGAATCATGAACATTTAAGTGATGACTTGATTCTAATTAATTATGACCCATGGGATATTCTTTGTGGTCTACCCTACAAGTATGATTTAAGATTGGAGGTTTCTTAGTTAATCCCCCTCCCCCACCATAAAATCCCTAATAAACATCATTCAAGATACTACCATGACTTGTTGATATAAAAAATGTATATCTTCCTTCTAGTAGTCATTATTTTGGAACATGAAAATTTGTTAAATTCAGATTTTGAATTTAATCTTTCAAGAAATAATAGTGTTATTATACTTCTAATAGGATATATAATAATTTCAGTTTTTAACTTTGATGTATCAGTACACGCCACACAAATTCATTGTGTTGAAAACATTTATAGAATGAATTTACATGTAAAGGAAACTATTGAATACTATAAACTTCATCACCTAGCAAATGAAATGGGAGCTCTACTTTTTGTTTTTGTTTCACTTATTTACGTCTCCTTATAATTTCATTAGTCATTATCTAGATATATTTCAAGTCATTTTTTATTTCAATAAAGTTGTAAGGCATTAGGTTTGGAATTTTCTTAAGCATTGTACTTGAAATTTATTTGTGCAAATGCTTTGGTTATATTCAATATTATGGCTTGTTATGGATGAAATAAGTGATCAGTAAGGAAACTAACCACTCTCATTATACAATCTAAAATGATTCCATTGTCTAGGTGCACACCAGTGTTGTAGTGCGTTCAGGGACTTTGAAAAAGGTGTATTAAAGTTTGTTGGATGTCATTGTAATAGTAGAACCATCATCCCATAGTGGTGAAAGTTAAAGGGGGTATCAAATTTTCTTATAATTTAAAGGTCAAATTACATCATAATAGGATTTTTGAAACTAATAATAATAGGTCGTATGTGTGCTTACATTCATTTGAAGCTAACAATGTTACTAATAGCCATGTGGGTTGTAAGTTTGAGAAACTTTTTCATAATCATAGAGATTCTCAAACCTATAAAAGGTATTGGAAAAGTCAAGTTAATACTTAAGGTTTTATGAAACTTACATCACAAAGAAAGGCAATTATGGATTAAATATTATAAAAAAAGAACAAGAATATTGAATTGTATGAGATTGCAAAGTAAATAACAACCAAATGATTGCTAATAGAACAAAAACTAGCCACTCATGTGTGTGAACTTATCATTGGCCTTCACCCTCTATTTAAGTACCAAAAATGAAAAATATCTTGTTCTTTATGGAAGTATTGTCATGGGATTGAACAAATTATGGTCCATTTTATGTTAGTAAGGAACAAAACAGACACTAATTGGAGGAAATTGCATTTGAATAAAGAATATGTTAGGGAGTCATGATAGTATATGCACAATAAAGGAGTAGCAAGGTAGAATAAACACAAATAATATAGATCTTGAGCCTTCCCATAGAATCAAAGGAATAGTGGCTCTGGCATTTTCCAAAGACTAAAACATCTTCTTGATATATATTGTTAGGATAACTCGTAATCAGACAACATATTCCATGTTTCCCTCAAGTATCAATTGTTTTTGGATTATAAAAAAATAATTATGTTAGACTCAACCAAAAGCTCCATCAAGAAAACAACTAAAGACTAACACACTAGACATAAATGTGGGAAAAAGAAAATTGAAGAAACACGAGGATCATTCCTAGTTAGACATGGTACCCAAATAGTCAAAATATTGTCGCTAAGGCCACTCTAAGGAAGCATATCTGATCAAATTACTCATGTATTTGATTGGGTATATAGTATGTTAGACCAGATACATTGGTATAATCATGTGAGTCAATGTACTTGATAATATCAATTATGATTTTCATTAAATAAGAATGAAAAGCAATGTTTGGATTGTTGTTCTTTATTTATAACCCAAGGAAAACTACCATATCCTAAATAAAATGTGAAACAAAAATATTATGTCTTGTAGTAGGTTGATGCAATGTTCATATTTGGGTTTTAAGGAAAAGAAAACTAAAAAGAAGAAAGTTATCCTTATGTTGTTGCGACAAGGTCCTAATGGGCTTAATGCTTATCAACTACTAAAGTTGATCATTATTACTTAATAATTTGTTAGAGGATCTTCTTTATTGCATGTTTGAGAGAAGGGGCTAATGGGGAATTGATGGGGGGGAGAAAAGTCAACCTATTTTGTTAAAAAAAGTGGTGGGAACGGGAGGGGAAGAGAGGGGAGTGGAGTGGGAGAAGTATGAAATATTCATGAGTAATTTTACAATTTCCTCAAATATTAAAGAGGATTGGATACAATGGCAAGAGGAAAGGCTTGGTGAGAATCTCTTTTAATACTTTTGGTGCATACATATTCACATCCACTTTTTTCACCTACTCGAGTCAAAAAGATTTGAAGGTGGAAAATTCTCAATCCTTGTTTAGATCAAGAGCTCCCCATGGGTTTGACGACCTTCATTATTGAAAATATCTTAGTTCAAATAGAAATTCCATGGAGTGCCATTAACAAGGACCACTTTTGGCTCAAGTTAAGAATGGTCATCGAGTTTATAAAGATGGAAAAAGGGTGGAAACTGCTATGGGACATACAATAGAAAATTACTATGTTTGATCTAGATGGGCGAAAAATAGTGTAAGAATAAGCTTAGGATGGATTTAGGAGTCTTTTGGTCAGACGTATGTGACACTTTCATGCAAGATAATGAGGGGGTTTATGTAAGGACTTTCTTTTTGGTGGCTTGGCCTACCAACCCTATTTTTTGAATGATCCATGGGTCTACTAGAGCTATCCACTTTGATCAATTAGCAAATATTTTGACGAGATCTAAAATCATTGGGAAACCATCTACCGTCCTTTGTAGGCAAGTCTGCTCAGCTTCATCCATACAATCAACTCAAATATGGATTCTCTATATCATCCCTATTCTTCGTATAGATATCTTAATTGGAGAGAGAGTTGCACCTACTTTGTGCTCACTATATGTTTACTGTGTGCTTAGATGTCGATATATTTTCCTACTTGACCACCACTGCCATTGTCATTTTGGACCCCACTTGAATCAAAATCTTATGTTGAATTGCTACCTTGTGAGAGGTTGAATAAGAAACAAAACAATCAACACCCATATCCATTGCTCCACATTCCCCACATTTGATATGGTCCAACTTTGTTGGTCTTTATAACAAATATATATATTCCACATTTCATCATGATCTGGGACCATGTCATCCAACAGTCCTCCCAAAATTGTAAGGTTCGAAGCGAAGATAGAAAGTGGAAGGAAAACATGGGCGAGATAAAAGATTTGAGAAAAAAAAAAACTAAATAAGAATAAAATTTGACAAGATGTGTGGTTATTTGAAATAAAAAAAATCTATATCATTTTGATATAACACAAAAAATTCATGTGACGTTTCATAAGGCATATAGAAATATGTAAAAGAGAAAATTAAACATAACTTTTAGAAAATATCAAAATATCAAGCGATTCGAATATTTAAATTAAAATATTGCAATAAAAATATAGAAATATAGAGAAAAATACTTGTATAAACACAATAAACAAAGCATTCTTTGACTAGAATTTTGACATAACAATAATTTAATATTATAAATTTGTCAAGAATGGAGGATATAGTTGTATAACATACAACTGATATAAAAAACATGTAGTTATATTTGTATCACACACCAATGTATATTGTAAATTTGCCAAATAATCTTCCCTTCTCTGTGTGATAACCAACCACACGAAAATAAGAATCCATCTTCCTCCTTTAACCTTTTGTCACCTCCCTTCCCCTCACATCCTTTCCCCTCTCATCCCTTCCCTTTCCTTCCCCTTCCCTCCCCATCATTGACAATATATCATTATCATGTTTAAGGAAATATAGAATTGGCAGATACTACTAGCATAATATGCTTAAGGCTAATTAGGAAATTGATGAAAGAGATGGGAAAGTGCAATATGCTAAGCTTGCTATTAAAAAATGATTTCATTTCTGGATAGTGGGTGTAGAATTTCTTGGTGTAAGATAGACAAACCTCAATTTTTATTGTCTACTGTAAGGGGTTGCAAATGAATCATACGACAATAAATACATAACAAACATGGCACCCAACCACTGATCATTGTCTGTGTACATATTTGGTTGCATTCAACTAATTTTTAATATCTCACCTATTACTATCAAAACTAAATGTAGGGTTACACTACACATAGTCACCTATGTACCTGATTATCCACATGAATCCACAGTAGCACGTGATTCCCCTAGACCTAGCCACTTCTGTTGATACAAACCAAATCAGCCCTGAAGTCGAAGAGGAACTTGTGTCTTCCAAAAAGAATTATTCTATCCACTCTCTCCAAGGTAAACTATCCCGCTAGAACAATTTATCCCTACCCTTGATCACTCCTCATGGGTATTACTCAAGCCCCAACTCTGCCTCAAGTGTATAGTATCCCCTGACTCTAGCTTCTTTGTTACCTGTAGTCAACCATTTGCATTTTTGTCACCTACTTCCACCTCATCCACCTTTGTCATGAGTATAGTACCCACAATTGGTCGGGTTGCTCTACTTGAGGTGCATGTCAACGATCCAACAAGGGGGAAACACCATGGAGAGCGTGACTATGGAGTGCTCACTAGCGACATTGTGGAGCGCGAAGTAGTGGAGTGATTTCTATTTGAAGCCCATGCCTACACATGTAAATGTACATTTTGTACAGTAACTTTGTTTTACCCCAATTTTAGAATGAATAACCCTAATGTCCAACTCCCCCCACCTTGATTTCCAATTTCCCCCTAATATTATAGTGTTAGAACCACAATTTCTGATTCTCCAACCACAATTTTCAAATTATAGGTATAGTATGTTCTATTTATGAAACTACTATAATTACATTGTGTAAGGTGAATCTGTCTTTGAATAACTGCATACAATACCAAAATTTTTTAAACTAGTAATGCCTTATTTCCAAAAAGAATTGAACATCTGAGTTAATAGTTTAGAAACATTGAGTATAGTTCATGAGGTGCAATACTTTTTTTTTTGTTTTCGGTGGTGTACAAAGATACTAAGAATTGGTGGGTTTCGTACTATATGATGAAATGGTGGGCTTAGTATTGTATTATCTAGCACAATGCTAATCACTTGCTGACAATGAAGACAACATAAAATATAATCATTATAATATTCTTTAAGTATTGTATGTTGAATTGGTGGGTTTAGTAGTAAAATAAGTTCTCTTGTACTGTCTTTTAAATGACTATGTCTAGTATTATAATTATGGAAGGGGCGGATCAATAGGGGGGGGCTGTCTAGGTTGAAGCCCCTCTCCAAAAAAAATATTTTTGTTATCACTATGCTACCATGTGTAGATTAAAATGTTGCAAAAGTATATTATTAGACTACAAAAAATAGTACAATTAATATTATTAATAATACTAATTATGTTATTCTTTTTTGTGCCCTCTAATTAGGAGTTGAAAAAAGTAAATTTATAGATCATGTTTTTTATTCTCTTACAAATCATAAAATTTATAAGCTTGATGTAGATGCATTAATACTATCTTCTGTTACTAAGTTCAGATGTTTTATCTTAATTTTTTTTCTACAAAATTTTGTTTAATAATTTTATATTAATTTGTGTCAAGACTTATGCAACTTAAACCCATTCTTAAATTGAAACTCTATAAGGACTAGGGGCATATATTTTTAGAATATAGAAGTTATCTAATATGATATGAAATTTATGAGAAAAATTACTATTCATGTAGACATATTAATTAAAATCTAATACAATGCTATTTGCTAGTTAGTTTAAAAACATAATTAATTATGTCATGATTCAATGCACTGAATTATAATTACACAAAAATAAAAAATAGATGACCACACATGTACAAAAAATCACATTCTATTTAAATATTTTCCTTTAAATGTTTTATTAGTCGATTACTTTCTAATGGATAATCCATATTTCTATACAAAATTGAATCCACACTATATTTAATGGTACATGATATTTGACACACTCTTGGTTACATATTATCTAAATATTAAAAATATTAATCCAAATACCAATAATTGTATATATATAAGAACTTATGAAGACAATGCTAATGTTTATGTATAAGAAGAATAGGAAAAATAAATCAAATATTTGTTTATCGCATGCATAAGACACAAAAAAGAGGAGGGAAAACATTCATAATGTGGATTAAGAAGGGGGAAAGTGGCAAAATCCATATTGTTGATATAACTTTTAATAAATGGAGAGAGAAAAAGATGGATACCATGTAAAATAAAAATAGATAAAAGTATATTATCATTTCTTTATGTCATATCTTCTACAACCTTTAAATAGAAAATATATATGGATTATTTTTTCCTCTTCATTCTCTTCACTTTTCATTCCGAAACTTCTCTTCTCCACCATTTGATATTTATACAAACTCAATAAATCTATTCCTTCTTCTTTCTTTCTGAAGTTTCTTTCATACCAATCATTGTGCCAAAATCTAAAAAAAAATAGGATTACCTAGTAAAATCATACTTATATCCTCTATAGTATAAGATTTAACCATTACGAAAATTATTTGGGTTTTTTAGTGTGATACTATCCACTTAACAATGTCATATTATATTTTGGTGGCTTCTCTCGAATGAAAAAGCAAGTTTGTTTGAATTTTCTTAACATTCTTCTTATGTATTGGTAATATTATACAATAATCAAGTGATGATAAAAATGACTATACTATTCATCTTCTAAGTGTTTGATTTGAAAGACATTGTAAAGTAAATTATTATTTATGATCATAGACATCTAATCAGTACACTACTTTAACACAATAAATTAAATCATGTGATTGACTTTTGGTTTTTATATTTTATAAATAGATTACTTTATGAATGTTGGAGGTAATGAGAAATTATTTTAGGCAATATTTTAAATTTATCTAAATATCTATTATTTTATCCATGTATATATGTAGTTAAGATTCTTCACTACCCATAATAGTTCAGGACCCCGTATGGTAGATTTCTGGATCCCCCACTCATTTATTGGTATTACTATGAGTTGATTTTATAATGAACTATGTGCTTTTATGTGTAATTAATAACATAATTGATGTGAATTCACAAAACTTACGTAAGTTAAGTTTTGTTGTACTAATTTGTTTAGATATTATTACACTTGTATTTATAATAACAACTACTGTTAAGATTTTGTGTATAATATTTTGGACTATATTTTTATTAGTTCAATATTATATTTTTTTTTTAAATTCCATGTACCGTACTGTAGGAATACATATTGAGTTACTCTTGAGAAATATTATTGTATGATTAAGATAGCTCAATGATCTTGAATTGCTTTTAAATTTAGTAAAGTACTTTACAGAATAATAGTATTGTCTGTCTAAATAATGTGAATGCAAGTAATTTACATTTCTCTAAGTAGGATTGAGAGTGGACATGGATTTTAAACAAGGTGTAGCATAGAAATTAAAAAACACTAGTGAAATGATTGGAAAAGAGAACAAAAACAAATTCAGAAAAACAAATTTTTGTAGGTTTCAGAATTGAAGTGTCCATCTACTTTAGACATGGCGTTGATAGAAGATCTTGTTCGTTGTTATGATGAAAAGGAAACAACATTTGTGCTTGCAATGTGATGGTGAAGTTAAAGTCAGAGCATGTGTCCAATATATTCGGATTACTTTCTAAAGGTACATTATGAACTAGTACTATACTAGACAGATTGTTATATAATTATGAAATTTATCTAAACATTTGCATCTTTCACTGTGAGGGGAGGAATTATTATTAGACTCTGATAAGGGTTCGGGGAAGAATTCTATTATATGGGGGGATTACTTTGGTCCAGATCCAAAGTTAATAATGTTATGGAAACATTGCAAATGTTAAGGGAAAAAAGGGATGCAAAAAGCATAGAGGAGTTTTTCAGGATATGGATATTGGTCATGTTGTCAGATTATTTGTTCCGTCATTGTTGTTTTGCAGTTTGCAAAATTTTATTTGATTTTGTGGATGATTGGGAGTTTTTAGATAATTACAATTGGATAGAGGATATCACAAATTGCATACATAATGGAATTATTGGTGTTACTTCCAACAACAAAGGATGTCGAATAGGGTGCAACGTGATGTTAATGGTGGTGTTGTTAACTTAGGATAGTACATTGCTACTTAATTTAGTACAATACTAGATGATTAGTTCTGTAGTAGTACTTCTTAGTATAGTATGTTGTGATTTCATACGTGATGATTAGATTTTTGCATTTTGTATTTTCAAGAGATGTAAGTGAGGCATGTTGCAAAATGATTAGTATAGTATAGTATTTAGTGATTAGGTTTTTACATAAATTTAGTACAATATGTAATTGCTTAATATAGTATATTAATGCAGTACATTACATTATTACTTATTTTAGTATAGTACATGAGGATTATATTTGCAGTATCATACATCCTTGTATAATATGTTGTGATTTCATATATGATTGTTAGATTTTTACATTAAGTGAGGCATCTTGCATAATGATTAGTATAGTATAGCATGTGATGATTATATTTTTGCATGATGTGTTTTTCAAGTTTGGTTTAGGGAGTGCCAAACTCTACTGCCTGCTGATGAAAGTGAGAAATTCCATTGATTAATACATGGACATATGAACACAAGATGAGCACCATCTTGCAAGAATATGAAATTATTGTGTTCAAATTCAGTGTAGACTACATCAAGGAGCACTGGATTGGGAAGAAAATTCATAAAGGCAAGAGGAAATCTAGGGAAGAACTTAAGGATAGTGAAGTAGGTGCCATGAAGATGGATCTTGATTCACTAAAGCTGACAAGAAAACAATGAAGAAAGATCTAAAGAAATAAAAAAAGTAAAAGGAGAAGTATCAATGCTAGTTCAAGAAATAGAGGAGCTGAAAAAAAGAATTGACTGTTGTGAACTTGGATTATGCGAGATTGAAGAATGCAATTAATTTTTTTCATGAAGATCTTAAAGTAAATCGAATTCCTGATCCAACTATTCATGTGGATAATGAAGAAAACATGGGCAATGATGACAGAGACAGCACAAAGGTGTGTCACCGTTCAAGTATTGCACTTAACAATTTTTTTGCAAACACGTACAATGCTTAACCATTTGTGGTCATTATAGAACGTTGATGATGCATATGATGAAAAGGGTGATAGGTATGAATCCATCCAAGCCAGTGAATCATTTTTCCATGATTTTGTAATAGCTCCCCGTCTCAAAAAAATTGAGGCGATGAACAATGAAGCTTCATCAAAAAAAAATTTTGAGACTATTAGAGATGTCATAACAAGTGTTTGTTGTTGTGCTATTAACACATTATATGATATGTGGTTCCATGTTTTACTTATATAGTAGTGGAATAGTATTGAAAAATAGTATTGTACTAATGTTAGTTTTGTATTTTTTGCGGCTGAGAGAGAAAGTATCTGAAGATAATAATAAAAAAGGAATCAATTAAGAAGGGACATTGTTGATGATTGGTGATTATTTTATCTTTGTATTTAATGTATTTCTTTTATAAAGAAGATAGATGAAATGTTTAAAAAAAGGCGATGAAAGAAAAAAAAACTTAGGTGAAGTTGGTTGTTAAAGAAAAAGGAAAGAGTATAACAATATAGTATGAAGGTAAAGAGTGTGTTGACAAAAATGTTGAGAAGGAGAATAAAGAACAAACAACATGCAAAATGAACATGGAAAATGAAACTTTGAAAGCTGATGATGTAGGGAAGGTAATGATGAATGGAGGAAGTGAAGACATGAGTTTGGACAAGGTAAGTGAAGAAGTGAAGAACTATTTTGATGTTATATACATAGGAAATTAGTACTGTGCTAATGGATTGGATTGATTCATGGGGGACTATGGGTATTGTGCTAGTTAATATTGTGTCGATAAGTATGTTGTCATTCGGGATAAATGGGGTACTACTTATCTTTGATCTATCCAAATTTGTGTTGGACAATATGATCGAAAATAAGGCTTTGGATGAAAATAGGTTGCAAATAAGGTTAACGGAAGCAAATGTTGTAGAAAAGACTTATGATGTGCAAATGCTTTAGATGAAATAGAGGATGTTAATGAATTAGAAGTTGTTGCTATAGAAAAACATGTTGTTGATGCCAACACACATATATAAGTATTGTGAGTTTATTTACATATTAGTATTGTACTTGATGCATTTTTTGTTAAAAACCATTGTGTAGTCTGACTGTGACACATGTTACCGTGGTTGTAAAGTACAATAGTGTGTTTCTCAATCCTTTTGTATTTAAAATGAATATTTTTCTTAGGATGAGATTGAATATGAAATTGAATTTGTAGAGAAAAATGATGGTGATGCACATGGTATAGATTAATAAAATGATGTTAATGTATCACAATTAGCTATTGAAGACAAAATTGTTACTGATGGGGTAAATCTCTATATCCAATAGATGTATTACTTGAATGTCTCATGCATTGAATATGATGTTCCTAATATTTTATTAATGTATACATATGATATCTACGTTAGTGCTTGAGAATCGGGTCTGAATAGGTCACATGTAATGCTTGTTCTAATCTAGGATGAGTGTGTGTATTGATCTCTCATACTATATCAAGGAACTATTCAAGTACAATACTAAATGTGATTTTTTTGTGTGCACTAAACGTCATATAGCTTATGTATTTTTCATTATGACAATTGTATTTACAAGTACAATATGATAATTTACACAAATGTATTGTATTGAATGTATTAGTATGATATGGAAATTAATACGTGAGTCTGTGGTACAATTGTGTCACACATAATGCTTGGTTTGATCTAAGATGAGTGAGTGTATTGATCTCGTACCATGTTTAAATCTCGTTTGTTCAAAAAAGAAATCTAGAAAAGAGTAAAGTGAGATTTTTTTGGATAAAGAGATTGATACTATATATGCATTGCAAAGATATATTAGATATGGTTCAATAAGAAAATTTTAATGTGACATTGTTGATTTAATGAGTGAAGATGAACGTGTAATCATATGCAACCTCATAAAATTTATTTTATGAATATGTTTGGAAATAATATGTAATGATTCCTCTTCAATTATTCTTCGATACACTAAAATGAATCAATGATGTAGTTCAACATATGGAAATGTTTGAAAAGAAGATGATCCCAAGTTCCCTTGTCAAAAATATTAAGAATAAACCACGGGAAAGGAAGCCTAAGTTATTAAAGAAGCATTGGATGGATCGTTTAAGAAAATGTGGGATTTTTACAAGAAATCCATTGAGAGCCTAAATGAAGAAGAGAAAGACAAACTTAGAAATGTATGTGCTTATGTTATTAGCATATTGAAGATAATCATTGCATTATTAATACTTTTGAATTTTTCTTGCAGCATACATGTCAAGTTGGATGGTAGAGATTCTATTGTTTAGATCTCTATCATCATCGATATTAAAAAAGGATTTGAAACAATTATTGAATATGTGGAACGTTGTTGAACCAGGTAACTATAATAAAATTATTAAGTATTTTTTAGTACTCATAATGTGTAGAAGTACTACTAGTACTGTGAAAACTTATTACTAGATGTGTCAGTCTTCACATTACTACTACTGAGTATACATTAGTCGTACAGTACTAGTATTGTTATGCATTTGTTTTATAACATTTAAGTAATAAATCTAAATTCAAATTTAGATCATGGAAGTTGTCATGGACTCAAAAGGGATAGTTTGTGAGAGAATGAAGCGTGATGATTACTTTATATCTAATACATCATTAACACAAATGATAAGAGGGAAAGATAATGGAGGAATGGTTACATATCTAATTTCTAAGATTGAAAGGATAAAAAGAGAATTTTTTTTGTTATTACCTTTACTCATACGACATCACCGACATCTAATTATTGCTTCATCTAGAAAAAAGGCTTTTATACACTATAATAACTCTGAGAAGGGTCAAGTACCCAACAAAATTGATGATGATGCAAAGCATGTGGTGAGTAAAGAATATTGTAGGTAGAAAATATTATTTATATGAGTGTTTAATAAATTGTATCTTAAGATAGGCAAATGCTATCAAATATGCTCTGATTAAGCATGGAGGGACTACAAGAGATTGGAATATGACTTTTGATGGGAAAGCACCACAACATCTACCAAATTCTAATAATTGTGCAATATATGTTATTAAGTGGTTTAAAGAGCTACTTGAAAATGGTATTGTTCATTCCACACACAATGATGATGTCCATCCACTTCGAGGCTTCTATGCTGCAACATTAATGAATATTGAGTATGTGGTGAAGTAGTATTGTACCTTAGTTGTATCTGATGAATGGACTATAAATTTGGAACTTGGTATGATGATATTTATATGAGTATTGTATGTGTCTTTTGTTGTGTGGACAAGAACTAATGCTTGACTGATTAATCCATTTTTAATGATGTAGAACTTGGTATAATGTACGTTTCCCTTAGTGATCACAATATCTGTTTGATTGAAGTAACAAAGTATTTTACTTGGAGTGACAAGCGTATCATTGATAGATTGACAAAAAGTACAAAAGTTGATACTGTACTAGGGAAATCCTTAAATGCATATGGAAGATTATTGAATGTAAAGTACGGCTGCACTTCAAGTATGCTTGGATTACAATACACATACAGTCTGCGCGTGTGTGTATGGTCTACAACGGTATTGTACATGTTGATGTTCAATCTCAAAGTACTTGCGTATTTATAACAGTACTTTACATGGTGTACATGTATATGGTCGTTTACGTGAACATCTGAAAGTACTTGTGTATTTGAGTCCTTCTAAAGTAATATACCGCTTAGTACAATAGTTATATTGTGTTGAATGTAGATTTATGTATCATATATAGATATGTGTATACGTAGTGTGCATGGTTGATCGTAAGAAACTGTATGTCATGTTGATGGATAAAGAGTGCATAAATGTATTGTACATATAGTAGTACAATAAAGTTGAATGTGTTGAATGTATCGAATCATATGGCATTAGGAAAAGTGTACTTAAGGGTGGTGTGTGTATTTATATATTGTACGTTATAGTATGTTTATGTATTGTACGTGACTGTGTGAATATGTATTGTACATGATTGTATTAATACGTAGTGTATGTGATTATAAATAGGCGTACTATATACATATGAAAATTTGTTTTAAACTTGTATGAATTGGGGTGTACAAACGTTATATAATTGTATGTATGTCGGTGCACATATCTTAAATGATTAATTATAGATGTACTTTAGGGGGCTGTATGCAGCAGTACTGTACGTATTATTTAGAAACGTACAATATGTCATTAGTTGTAAAGTATCATGTAGGTGATTAAAAAGGTAAAATGTCTCTATATATGTAGACGTTCTAAAATTGATTAAATTTAGATCATCACAACTCATTTATGCTTAATAAAATGACATTGCTTTGCATTTCTGAATTGGAGCAGACAATTATTAATCTAGACATACATGCATGCTGGTCTATCACATATAATTAAAATATTTTCATTGCATTTGATAGACTTGCATGTCAGAAATGAGGCAAATAGTTATTGAACCACCCATACAAATTTCTATTTATTTTGTAGAAATTAGGCTGAACATTATTTTGTATGTGTGCAAGAATTGATAGTTTCAAACCCAATTCTATATTAGGGGATCGAACTTCTTTCATAGTATGTGACATACAAGGAGTATCATTTAGGTCTTCAACAAGTCCATTCTTTATAGTTTCATCGATTGTTGGTTGTGGATATATGTCATCACCAACGATTTTATTGGTGTATGGATCTATATCTTCCACATTAATTGTACTTAGATCTAGATATGATGTGTTGTTGTCTAGAAGTATTGTACAAGCATTTGTATCAAAATTCTTTGCTATTTTTTAGAAGTATTCTTTGTCTTTGATGTCGATATCTCTCTCTTAATTTTTTCATAGAGATTATGGTCTTCCAACACAAATAACTACAACAAGGTCTTATATGGCTAGTGCATTTTCCTGTAATACATAAAAGGCTACAATCTAGATGTTAAGTTATTAATGTACAGTACCGAAATCAAAATATTTACCATTGTGACTTGTCCTTTCTCTTTCAAAATAATATTTATCATGTCGTATACATCTACTATCTCTCTTTTCACGGGTTCTTAATTTCCAACAGTTGATCCTACTAAGTTTTCAAACCCACCATATATACTATAAATATGTGTTGCACTTGCTCAAGCCCATTTTCCGTACTAGCAAGAAGGGTGTGAGAGGTGTTGTAATCCTGATGTATATCTTTCCTCCATTTTTCTAATATATATTATTGTGGTATTTTATAAAGCTTCATATTTCATCTACTCAGACACAGAATATAACTACATAAAATAACCTTTGACCCGATTGAAACATAAATATGAACAGTTAATTTCCTCCTCCTGAGTTCTGTATTGCATGTGAAACTATTTCAGAATAGATTTGCATTCATCAAAACTTATCATTATAGTTTTGTGCTCAATAACAACAAGTGATGATTGAAATGGATACCCTAGTATGAGTTTAAACTCAGAAAACATCTGTCCTTCAAGCTTGTTTTGGAATTTCCTAAAAATATTAACGTAATATTGTTTTAGTGTACTATGCCTCAATCTTGAGTGTTGTTATGAGTTGTGGTTTCTTGTAGAAAGATTCAAAGTCTGCTGGCTTCTCTTTTTGATATTTTGATTGAAGAGTTGAATCATATTGAGAAAAAAATTGCTTCAGTGATGTATGTGAATTAACATAGCTTCCGAAAATGCATACATCAGTTCACTTCTATGTGTTGTAGACATGTCCGTCCATGAAAAAAACTATCCACATAGATGGGCACCCACATCTATCTTAGCTCGTGAATACTAGAAAGACAACTCTCTTATTTCTTACTCACAAGTTGGATAGCTCGATGCCAAGTGTTCTCAAACTTGTTTACGGATGCACTCTGGTAAACTGCATCCTTTACTAATTCCCAAATGAGTGAGCTCTTTTCTAATTTCTTAGGAAGATTTTTCATAATATGCCACGTACACAATCAATAATGTGTACTAGGGAAATTATTTAATATATATATATATATATATATATATATATATAATATGTTGGTCCTGGTCAGTGATGATATCTTTTGGTTCCACTCCACCTAAAATGACAAAAAAATCGTTAGGTCGTATAGTACTAACATAATATATTAGATTACATACTATTTTAGATTAATATTGTACTTGAGAAAATGTATAAATATGCTACGTTTGGATAAGAGGTGGTGATTTCTTGGGCAACGACGGACAATCTCGGGCAGTGGATCAATAGCTACCAATCGTGTTGCCAAATACATGGTTTCCCACCACTCTTATTTTACATTATCTTTTCTGTCTGGAGTGGTCGACAAACTCTATCGACTGCTTATTTGTCACTATGAGAAATTATTGCGATGAGGCATCTGTAATGGGAATTGGCGATGAATGCAATCACATTGCCAAACGCTGCAATAGACATACTCATACATTCATGCCATATTTTTAATAACCAAAACATAATTCTCTATGGTCTCCTCATATATTAATGCACATCCCATTAAAATTGAGTGAGCATGGTGATTAATTGTAACAAATGGAGAAAAAGGTACATCATATCTGTTGGTTATGTAAATTGTATCCAATGTGAAATTACTAAAGTATGTGTTTGCATACCTTGATCGTGAGTCAGCCAAAAAAATATTTTGTAGAACGTCAAAGTCATCTATATCAAGAACATAGAAGAAATGATTGTTTAATGTTGCATTGGTATGAAATATTTCTAGACTGATTGAGCATTGCCTTTTTCAAGATGCAGGTGTCTAGATGATGCAGTATAATTCATCAAGTCATTCTGAGTAAATGGAAGCTTATCAAATGATCTAGCTTTGGAAAAAAAATTAGACATAGATTTAGCAGGGCGGATGCCGATAAAATGGCATCGTTAGTATTGTACATCAAGTACAATATGAATAGTCTTTACACCAAGCGAAACAAAATTTTGTTACCTGCACTGTCATTTAGGTCTATGCGTCTTTGGATGTCATGAGGAGTCTTCCTTTTGGATGATAAAATTATGACTAAATGAGGTTGTAGCAGTTTATGGTTATGATTTTCTATAAACTTACAATTATAATATTTTCTAATATAATTCCAACGCAGTCTAATATGATTTGGACAATTTGTCTTTGCAGTCAACTTATATCTACATAAAGAATGTTGTTATTCTTTCAGGGGTGGACCTGACCTGGCACAAGTAAATGCTATTTTAATAAGAAACTTATCACCAGATACTTTGGTGGAGTGCGCAATTATAACACCAAAACCGCATTTGTCCACATAATTGGTGTAAAAAAATCTCTAACTTCCCATATAGAGTCAAATGACAAGTCAATTTTTGGCTTTAACAAAACCTCTAGGTTGCGAGGAAGAAAGTGAGAATCATCTTTACTAGGGCTTGAATAAATCTGTATAAGTTAGGAAAAACTTCAGGAAATATGAGCAACATATACAGTACTACAATGTGTGCTAGTATTGTATACGGTAAACATACAACCTCTAAATCATTGGAAACAACCACTTGAATGCGAGAAGTAACTTCATTCGGTATAGAAGAAGAATTTTTATAGTCTACAAAATTCATTTGTATAAGCCGATGAGTTAATATTGAAATTGATAACATTGTGTGTAAAGACAAATATGTGAGATACTACTGTATGAGTGTACGTTAATTGGATAGTGTGATGTGACCTAATCATACTTTATGTATGAAGTAAATAAAAAACTTCTGTATTGTCTGTATACTAATTGGGTAATGTAATCTGACCTAGTACTGTATAAAAATATATGTATTGTACGTATTAAGTATTTTATTTACTATAACTAATGTTGTACTTTATTTACTATTACTAATTTTGTACGATTGGTAAAATATTTAGTGTAATGTTAGACGTTGATGTTGTGGTATATATTAGTAATATTTAGTATAATACTTTCATACGACTACACACTGATTGGGTAGTGTAATATGACCTAGCCGTGTACGACCGTAAATATATGTATTGTACTTATGAAGTACAATTAGATCTGTTTATTTTGGGTCAATGTTGTACAATTGGAAAAATATCCAATATAATCCTAGAGTATTTAACATGACATATCTTAGTAAAATTAAAAAAACAATAACACAATTGGTAAAAAAATCACACAACATTAACGTATGAACTAAAAACACTTGATTAATGTCAAAAAAATTGAAGAATCTGTCCAGTGTGAATCCACTTGACAAAATGATGTGATGGAGGGAGAGAAAAAATGAGAAGGACGCAATAAGTATTTAATATCTGAGTATTTCGAAAAAAGAGGAAAATTTAAAAACGATTGATTTTGAATTTTTTGGGCAACAGCCAGACATTTTTTTCATAGTCTTTGTTTGCATGGGCTTTCATGCAGAATCTATATGACAGGAGATGAAGTCACGTTGTGGGTGGATTGGATTTTCGCATCTTCCCGAGAATCAAGTAGGATGTCGGGTTGGCAGTGGATTACGTCTAGAGTTAGTGTAAAGGTATGCATCTAGCATTAAATATACCCAAACAAGGGCAGTTTAAAATGGAGCTAGGGCATAATCGGATGGTAAAGTACTAAGCTTGTTGTGCATTCATACATTTCAAGCTTACACAACTACATCCGACTACACTTAACCAAACTAATAAAAATGGCTCATGATTAGCAACAATATATTAAGGATCTCAAAGGGATTCCAACTCAGATTACATGTTTCTGGTCAGTATCCAAACAGAGCGTATGTCCTTAAGGCCCTACAAGATTCAAAATGGGCTTAGATCTTGTCTCCCGCTAAAATTTGATCCTATTTACTTGAAATGTATACGACGGATACTTCTTCAAAGAGGTTTTGCGATACAACAAGTGGATGCTCTAAACTTAATATGCATAGTACCATTACGAATTCACACGAGAGATGGCGAATGTGCATGAGGTTAATCTTGCTGTTTGAAAATACTTCTATTTCCGGACTGTGGGTGTAGGTATTTACTGGTGTAAGGCCTAGTTTGGTTGGGAGGAAAATGAGTTCAATGAATTCCAACTGCACATGATTTTCAACTACAATTGTTTGGTTCTGCGTTGATGCAACCAACAGTGTGTGTTCCAATTCAACTAGCGTTTTGCCGCAAGTGAAAAAGCAGGAAAATGAACTGTGCCCGAATGGGGCGCGGTTCCGGTTCCCAACCTCTCCGTCATGCAGCAACCTGCTACTACCTACTATATTTTGTATTGAATAGTTGAACGTGCGCACCATTCGTTCATTCTCGCTGTACTTTTTTCTCTCGTTAATCTCCATGGCATCTGAACACAAACTACGACTAACCAAATAAAAACAAACCAACCCATAAGTCACATTTCCGCACAACCAAACAAAACAGTTGCAGTTCAAGCTAATAGATTTTCATTTCCTGTTTTCAAACTATAGGGTCGGGTTGGTTCTGCACACAACCAGACGGACCCTTAAGATAGATGACGCTTGCTTTTTAGAATCTGCTAGCAGGTGGGGCAGATGAATTATACCGCAATAAATTTATAAAAGATCATAGGACCCAACAGCTGATAATTGCCGGCTAACAGATATATATGTGATTTCATTCAACTCATTTTTAACAGTTCACCTGTTACTATCAAAACCAAATGCACGCAGCTAGACGCAAATACACCCTGAAGACAGTGACAACTCGAAAAAACAAAAGAAGAAAAGAAATCAGAAGAATACCAGTCGTAGATACGCCGATAGTTGGAAGGAAGAACTAAACTTCAGCGGATTATTCAGCTGCCGGAGCCGACGCCGGCGGTTCTGTCAGTCAATTATAGCTCTTGTTAGTACAATCGGCGGAGACTGATGATTAATCACAATCCTATGCTCCGTGTCCGCCTACCAAGGCCTTGTCGCGGCATGATAGCGCTGCGCTCCATTGATTGATTGGATGACGCCTCATCACGAGCTCTATTGCGTCTCTTCAACATATTGAACAATCTTGTACGTGATTGGATGAATTGTACTAGCCACTCTTAGATCGGATCGGTATAGATGAGAAATTCATGTGTACTTGCTGCTGTGACTATATCTCATAAATGAATGAATATCTGATTATAATCACTTGTTTTTTTAAAAGCCTATAGACGCATACTTCTTTAATGATGATGTCAAGTCTACTCCCACAATAAATTGTGTAATTTTTTTTTTCCATAGGAAGAAGATAGGTGTAAGTTCTATAACATAATCGTGAGAGTGAGAGGTAACCTTTAATTGTTCTTATAGGACTCTCTCTAGATCTTCTAGTTAGGCATTTGGTCTGTAACTTGCGACTGAGAATTTGACAAAACTCTTGCTAGTTGAACTGAAAACAAAGGTGTACTTCTTTTGAGTTACTTGAGGATTTTCTGGAACATCGTAATTGGTTATAAAGGATACAATCATAAGAAAAAAATCTCCAAAACAGAGAATTTTGGTATTACTCATTCTCTGTCAGGTTCCATGTGCTTTAACCTCGTTGTTTTGCTTACACTCTTATTTTGGAATGAATTATATTGCAATTTTTATCGTTGGCCACAAAATGTACACATGTAAAAGAGCACATGTCCTCGGCTAATTCAGCTATATATACAAATAGTTCTTGTTAGTTGTGTGTGTGGGAGACAAAGACAGGCTGGATGCACTTGTTCCCCCTGCCCTTGCTACGCGGACGCACATTGCTTAGTACCAACTCCTTACTTTTGGGAAGAAAGCAGTATTTGGAAGACGCTCTGAATCAGTCAGCTGTATTATATCACATGCTACCAAATTAAATAATAAACCACTACTATAGAAAATATTTTTTACAACGGGAGATAGACAACAGTTCTGATGATTGTGTTGTAGTTAGCATACTTATCACAACAAGCTCATTTTTGTATTGTATATTATATATTTTATACAACACAAGTCATTTACAACATGTCAAACATGTTGTAGTATAGGGAGATACTACAACAACTGCTAAAGTGTTGTAATAGGTTATAGTATCACAACATATTCAAAACTGTTGTAAAAGATGTTATTTACACAACATATTTTGACCTGTTGTAATAGTCAGATGTTGTAATAGACCATCATTACACAATGCAGACTCACCCGTTGTAGTATGTATTAATTATACAACAGGTCTTTACATGTTGTATTTGGTACATGTTGTAATAGACCACCATAATACAACATATTAAAACTCGTTGTTATATCCCAACATGAGACAACAGACTCCAACCTATTGTTATATATTATAATTACACAACATGTTGTAACCTATTGTAATATCCACACATAAAACATCATTGTAATAGACCTCCATTACACAACGTAAAATATACCATTGTAATATACTATTATAACACAACATGATATCACCTATTGTACTAGCTACATATTGTAAAAGACCATAGTTAAACAACACGTCCTATTCACATAATTCTCTGAAATTTTCAATTATTCACGTATAATATGCGAATTTTTTATTAGACGTATGGTACACCTGAATTTTGTATTAAACCTGTATTTTCCCCGAATTTTACGAATTATTTGTGTTTTATTCGTCATTTACGCATGTTCACGTATTATCTTGAACAAAACAATTTATTTCTAAATTGTTTAAAAAAATACTCACTTAGCATTGTTTCATGTTTCAATATTTTCTAAAGACTATTTCCCCTCAATCACTACTACAAAACTCAACAAGGCCGAAAGATTTTTGCTCAAGGACATAATCCTTGACAAGTGTATTAATTTTTTCGAAGGCTTATCCCCCTTGTGATGCTATCCTTGACGAGTATATTAAATTTTTCTAAAGGCTTATCCATGACCATTGGAAATGTATCCCAGACTATTATTTAATTTACCCAAGGATTGCTCCTGACCCTCATTAATTTTTTTCCTAACCAATATTAACTTTATTAAACCAACCATTATCTCTTTTACTTCCGTGAAGAGTCCATTTGATTGTGGACATTTATCCTTTTCTTTTTAGATAATCATAATTGTTTAAATGGATCAACCGTTGATTTTAAACAACAGTTGTAGTTTTTTTTGTACCTTGTTGAATCCTAATTCATTTAGATGGTGGATTACTTTCCAATACATGCCTCCCTTCTGTTCTATATCTACCGCTCTGAAAACAAAACAACAACGTCAAACCCTCACTGTCGCTCTCGCTCCCACTCCAGAAATAGAACGACGCCAAAGTCCCGCCTCCAAAACTAGAACAAGCACTCCCTCTCCTTGTGCCGCTGCAAGTCTTCTTCTGTCTAGTCTTCTTCATCAGGATGTAATCTATTTTGCCTCTGTATTAGCCATCGGAAGTCTACGATTGTTTCTGTAAGGAGTCTTCGGCGTGGTTCGTCTACTGCGGTCAGGCCTAATCGGATAACTGGCGACGTTGGATAGGCCATTATCTAGTGGGTGCCTTCTCCAGGTATTAGATTGTTCCTTATCCATTTTTCTCCGACATTGGATAGGTCATTTTATTTTTACCTCTACTTCTGGTGAGTGCCTTCTCTGACTATTAGATTGTTCTTTATATACTAAAATTATATTTGTCCTTACACCAGGAACCATTATCCTTGGCCAATCTACCTAGACAGTGTTAAAAGGGACATGTTTTAAATCACATCTCTGGGTGATCGACAACGTTTAGGTCTTTCCTATTTTCTCTCCTCAAACAACAGTCTCCAAGGCACAGTTGTGTAGTAGCAAGGACAATACAATTTAACATCTTTTCATTGCGGCTGAAGTCAGGTAATTTCTCATTTCTGAAAAAGGGTACCCGTATCTCTAATTTTTTCGTACATATATTATCAGTGTTCTTAAGAGTCTTTCTGAAAGAGAATATACAATATGTCTTTTTTTGTTTTATATAATAAAAACTTGAACTTGAGAGTCATTGACATGTTTGTCTAGATATTGCATCCATATTTTTACATGTCAACCCGTCAAATGAGATGTTCTTGTTATTTTATATAAAACTTACATATAAAACAATGATTTATTGGAACCATGATAGACATTACGCTCCCCCTCCCTCAACCCCTAGCAGAGGCAAACGTTCAGAAGGGTGGTAAATTCAATGCGGCCTCTGAGAGTCAAACTCGGGTCCTTTTATTAAGGGACGTCATGCTTGACAAATCTTGTAGACGGGAATGATTTATTTTGTGCCTTGAGTTTGATTTAGGTTCTCTTTTTGTTGGAATTGTTGTCAATGCCATATTTAGTAATAGTTTCTAATCTTAATTCTTTTTCGTGTTGCTGATAAATATGTGAGATCATATTTTAATTAATAATATTAGATCACTCTAAAAAATTAGGTTTATCACCATTAAATACTCTTGACAATCTAATATTATCAAGTGGTATTAATAACATCTTAGTGTTAGTATTAAAAAATCATGATTGACGTACATTGTTCATTCAACTATATAAGTTAATGACCTATTTTCTCATTGAGTATGTAGTACTTGGATACAAAAATCTTAACCTTTTTCTATACATAGGCCAAAATAGTATATATCTTAATTTTACAATACATGATCTATCATCATTATTCTAATTAATTATATTAGGTTGCTTATATTTAAATTTGTTATGACATCCTAGAGCATGCCGTTGTCACTTTTTTATATCACCATAAGGATAAAGTCCTCTTTACCTTAAAAAATCGTGTTTGTTCAGCATAGCGATGAAGACATATTTTTTTAATAACTTTTCCATTCCTTTTTCTTTTCAGTTATCTTCTCTTTCCCACATGTTACTAAGGCTCTGATTGGTTTGTCGTAACTGGTCCGAAAAACACATGAACTGGAGTTCCTTGAGTAGATTTTCATGATTGGTTTAAAATGTGTGTTGAAACTTGAGTTCCGTGACTTCTGAGGTGTTACAGACTTACATACAAAATATAGTTCCTGAGTTCCCTCTTAAAAAGAGCGGAAAATGAGTTCATGTGGAGAACTAACAACATTTTTTATACAATTATATTCTTCATTCATTATAAGTGATACATGTACAAATATTTATGACTAGAAATATTAATAGTGAGGATATAGTTAGTTGCTAAAACCATAACATAATATGACAAAATATTATAAACTATAATCACACTGTGTAAAATATTTAACACTATAACCACCATTATCAATACAATCTATAAAATAAAAAATTCAAACATCATGAAAAAAACACAGCACCATGTAGAAATAATATGATTTACATAATATATTTTTATTCTTCATGTTTAAACAATATGATGTAAAAAATGATAATTAACTATAACCATACACGAATAATATAGTAAAAATTCCATACAGAAATAATGTAAAAATTAATATTCTACATTGCGTTAAACATTAATAAACCAAAATTTATATTTACAAGCACATGAAATGTTGATATTATTAAAATACTTTGTATACATAAAGTGAAATAAAAATATTGCAATGTGATTTTAATCATAATATTTTTATTAAGATTATAATTGTACCATAATAAAATATTTTTAAAGAAGAAACATCTCACCATAACTACTTGTTGTGGTGTAGATTATGATTTAAGAATGTTTTGATTTTTTGTGGATATGATTTCTTTTTTATGTCTATGTCATCCTCACTTATTTGTATTATACAATAAAAATTAATAATATTTTTAATGATTTCCATACACTTACAAAAAACCAATCACATGAAAGTGAATGGAACTTAAGTTCCAGAAATTGAACTAGAGTTCCCAGAAAATGAGTTCCACAAAACTCATGACTTACACCAAAGCAATAGGAGCCTAAACAACCATTTTTAATAAATTTTCCATTCCCTTTCCTTTCCCATTTGTCCTTTCTTTCCCAAATGATACCAAACAACCATTTGTAATACCTATATCAACTAAATTATTATCAATTATTTACTTTTAGAATTAATTAGATTTATCTCATGCATATCCAAATTCTTGTCATTGTTTTATAATGAAATAAAATTTCGATATACATGTTTTTATTTTATTTATTTTATTCATGGTAAAAAATTAAGATCAACTAGATATAGAATATTTTTAAAGAGCATGCTAAGTTTGTTTTGTGAACTACATTACTTGTACTTTTTCTCTACAAATGATAGATTTTTTAGTTAAGTCAAGTGATCTTAGTTGAACTATGTTTACATTTAATGATGAAGATATTGTAATATTGAATAATGTCATGTTGTTACACATTAGAACGTGAAGATTTAAAGAATATAAAAACAAATTAATAAATTCCTAATTTTAATAACACATTCAATACAACTTTAAATGATCAATTTGATGTGCTATGTTAGATGCAATAAAATATTATAAAAAGAAATTAATTAAATAAGGCATATCTTGCTCCAATTTTTATCAGTAGATTTTTCTATAACACTTGAATAATGTCATGTTGTAGACAATTACTATACTTATATGTGCACGTTATAATTTTTTTCAAACATTCTGTAGTGATATGTATTTCTGGTTCATATATTTTCAAACGACATAGTCATAATTCAAATACAACTCTTTAATATAATGCTATTTTAGTTAAGTCAAATGATCTTAGCTGAACATTGTGTATATTCAATGATGAAAATATTGTAATGTTGAATAATGTCATGTTGTTACACATTAGAACATGAAGATTTAAAGAAAATAAAAACAAATTAATAAATTCCTAATTTCAATAACACATTCAATACAATTTGAAATGCTCAACTTTACGTGTTGTGTTAGATGCAATAAAATATCATAAAAAGGAAGATTATTTAAAATAGTAATATCTCCAATAAAAATTTATTTGAGAATGTATCTTGCAAGCTAGGGAAAAGGCGTTCATCAAAATATCTAGAGAAATATTTCTATTATTGTCATATGGATGATCAACTTATTTTCCTACTATGACACTAAATATATTATTTATTATTTTTGTAGATGGATTACTTAGCCAATAGGAGTTGGATGTACATTGAAAAATGTTTCCTTAGTAAAGACTTTCGAGAGGGGGTGTCTGCATTCATAGACTATGCTCTTTCTCATCAAAGGCCTTTAAGAAACAATCAATCGTTGTGTCCATGCAAAACTTGTAGCAATAGGTATTTAAAATCAAAGGAATATGTTTATGAACATGTCATGATTAAGGGATTCTTACCAAATAGTATTTGGGTGACTGTCGTATTATTCTTATCATATAAATCATTGTAAAGCAAAATCCAGTTCTATTGTAATATCACATGTTTGCATAGAAATTTTGTTTGAACATATTTGGATTATTTTCTTTTTTATGTAGATGGTTGATCATATTGGTTGTAAGGAACGTCAACGAACATATGTCATTTTGATAGTGATGATCATGTTGATCTTGAGCAAGAGATGACATAGAAATTATCCGTGTATTAAAAAATCATATGTACTTAGGGATAAACCTATGAATAATACTTTGTTTCTTATGAAGTTCTATTTAAAATAGATATGATATGGTTTGCAAAATATAAAGTTTGTGATGTTTGTGGTACATTACATTTCATGTATTATAACAAAATTACAGCAAACTAATGACATGGAACTCATTTTCTTGAAAAACTTTGATTTTTAAACCAATCATCTGAACTCAATTTCCAGGAACTACACTTCAGTTCCTGGAAAATGACTTCCAAAAAAACTCTACTTACACTGAACCAATCGGAGCCTTCTAGGAAATTGAGTTCCAAGAAAATTTCAGTTATACCAAACTAGTCAGACCCTTAAAGGTCGATGTTTATCAATTGTACATATTTTTGTTTCTCAACTAAATTCTACACCTATAATTTTACCAAATTGACCATTGTGATACCATGGTGCTTTATGGACATGTATGAATCTTGATAATTGTTGAACTTTTTGTACCAAATTACCAAGTAAAATTAGCATATATATATATATATAAATATATATATATATCTGAATTCTATCCATTTTCTCCAGAATAGTTGACCAAAACTTTTACCGTATCTTTGCCGTTTTTTATCCGAAGTTCCCGCATAATTCCCGAATACCAAAATTTTCAACCTCACTGAAAAACGCCGAATGCTGAATTTGTGATTATGCAACACGCTATACATGTTGTTGTATCTACAACAAACTCCTACTTCTTATTATATACTGTGAACCGAGCCGGATGCAATTTATTTTTATAAAATATTTTCATGAACATGTAATCAGATCATGATTTTTTTATAAAATTATTGTCAAATATGGGTACAAGTTCTTTATACCTTATAATGTAGGGTATGCATACATTTTGTCGATTGTCTGTTATTTGTTTACTTTAAGTGTTGCTTAAAAATACATTAATCTTAAAATGTAATACTCATGTATGCGTAGGGGACATTGGATACTTTGCGTCTTCGACCCTATGTGGGGTAAGTGCCACTATCTTGATCCGTTAGGAGGAAAATTATGTGGGAATGTGGAAAAACTCATGGAGTTGTAAGTACTTCATAAAACAATTTCAATTACATAATACATGTATTGAAAGTTCCATATATAGTTACTAATGCATATAATTCTCGATATGAATTTGAATAGGACTCATAAAGTTTATCAAAAGAGAGATATGCAATATAGGAAGAATTTGAAATGGGAAATTATCAAGGTAATTTACCATTTTGATCCAGAAAAATACTGCTTTAATTCTGATTCACCAATAGAAGTGTTGTTCTAGTTTCTTTAGATTCTGCTTCTTGATTTGATATGGTCTTATTTTTACAAATGCTCTAATTTTTACATATATCTATTAGATCTTATTTGGGTCATTATCATCAAGTTGCTCGGGAATTATCCTTTGAAATAAGATATTACATTTTGGGTTTACATGTAGACCCTATAGGTAGATCCCAATTGTAAGGACATTTAATAAGTTTGTAAAGAGCCTTCTTCTAGAATGTATGCAGGAGTTTAATGACTGTTTGCTTGATAGTCGTCTACTTGAATTGAATTTAAATGTTGTGAGGATGTAGTTTAATAAAGGTTCCTTTTAGAAGGGTGGAATTCTTCACTCTTACAAAATCCCCCTCTTGCAAGAGCAAGTTTTACATCATCCAGTATGACATATAAACCAATCCTCCTTCAGCAATAAACCATGCCTTTTTTACTTTTATAGCATTTTTTATTCTATTTACACATACCTTTTATTAAGTTTTTTGGCTATTTATACCTTTCTATCCTCTTATTTGCTAACAAGTTCTCACAATTATTTAGATAACAAATTAATATTTATTTTGTACAGTGTCCAAAGCAGCCGAACAATACAGATTGTGGGTATTATGTGCTGAAGTATATAAAAGACATCTTTGATGTGAGAAATAGAAATATTCCTGAATGTGTAAGAAACTTAACATTATATTCTTTTAGTTTGTTCAAATTTCTAAATAAATTAAAAAATCACAATATGTTGATATATTTGTCATATGATTGTAGTATTATTCGAAGTGTATTGGTTGTTTCTTCAACCAAGAAGAAATCGATCAGGTACGAAACGAGTGGGTGACATGTGTTCTTGAGCACACATAAGATTATGTGACATGTGGGGGAGACATTTGTTCTTTAGCATAGACCAATGTGTGAAACTTTTTTAGTTAGTTTTCAGTTTGATTCTAGAGTGGATACTCAGTACTTTGTATTATTGAATCGTTGTATGGATGATTTAATATTAATTAAATTTAGTACAAGTTTCTTTCAAGGTTTGATGGAAATATTGTTCAACTATGTGTTTGTTTGTGAAATGAAAAAGTATAATTGCATATTTAATATAATTTATTAATAATATGGTTAATTTGATCAATACAATCAGTTTGATATATGACCTGTGAAACTCTAATCAAAGACAACAGTTAATGATATGTTGTAAAATATATGATTCTACAACAAACAACACATGTTGTGTTATCCACACCTATTACAATAGGTTTGTTAGGAAAAAATACACCTATTACAACATGTGTTTCTAGTGAACTACAACATGCATAACTTGTTGTATAAATTGTGTATATTACAACAAACACACACCATGTTGTCTAAACAATACTATTACAACAATTAAATGTATGGAAAGACAACATACTCCAACTGTTGTATAAACATGTATATTACAACAGGTGCACTGCATGTTGTAATATACCTACCTATTATAACAGGTGTGTTTAGTGAAAGACAACATGCTTCGACTGTTGTATAATATATATTACAACGGGCGAACCGCATATTGTAAAAAATACCCCTATCACAACGGGTATGTTTAGTGAAAGATAACGTCGTTCGATTGTTGTATAATATATATTACAACGGGTGCACCACATGTTGTGTAAAATACCCATATTACAACAGACCATTCCTTAAAACACAACATGTTTCAATTATTGTATAAGATACATCTATTACAACATGTGATCACATGTTGTGTAAAGCATCCCCCATAAGACCACACGATCTAATACAACGGTTAACATCTATTGTAAATTGAGAAAAGGAACTGTTGTAAAAAGCATTTTCTGTAGTACTGAACTCAACTCACTCTACTACCAAACAAAGGCTTGACCTAGAAAAACTTTAAATTAAGAGTGTGGAGATGTACCAAAACATGAGTATGCTATATTTAAGGAGTGACCATATACAATTTTTAATTATACGATCTATTCACTAAAATTTTAGTTACAAAGTACTTTAGTGTACAAGAAATGTTAAATAGCAGCTCAGCTACTCCGACCAGACTCTACTCCAACCATAACCCAATCCACATCACCAACAACTCAGCTAATAGGAATCCCTTCACAGCCTTTTGTACCAAATCCAGTTGGAGTATGCTACAGGAGTTCCAGTAGGAGCTCCTTCCCCTCTGGGACAACATCAAACCATTCACCGACGCACTTCCTTCCTTCCAAGCTGCGGCATCAAAAAACATCAAAAGGAAAAGTATATTACCCTCCATAGGCTAGACAAAAGTCCGGTAACATCAAATTCCTCTCACTCCCTTTCTAATGAACTCCATGCTATTGCATTACAAGAGAAATACCACTGCATACTCCTACTCTAAGAGGCAGACTGGCGTTCACGTTAATTGGCTCAAGAAAGGCAACTACAACATGAAGTTTTTTCAAACTTATGTGAAGACCAGACGCCAAGTGAATAAAATCACCCGAATACACGATGATGAAGGCGAGTGGATTACTGACAAAGCAGACATCCAAACTATTGTCCGACACTACTTCACCAGTCTGATGTCTGCTCATGTAGCCACTCTTAAAGATGTGGCCACTATACTCAGCTATATGATGAATGCATATTCATCTGGGTTCAGTCGCCATGTTGGGACCAGTTTTGCTTAGTATTTTTTGTGTTTATTGGCTTTATTTTATAAAATGCAAGTTGGCTTGGCTCAATAGGATTTATTCCTTTTTTAATTCAATTTTTGCACCTATTTGCAGGTCTTATTGAGTCCAAAGGGTCAGGTTTGGGCCCTTGTTAAATCAGGGCCCTTTCTTTCTTTTCTTTTCATTTCCTGTTGCTCCAAGTCAAAACACCGCGGTCTCCTACAGTTCCTAATATTGTGATCAAGGTTATCTCCTCCAGAACCGCGACTCCTCTCCTCTTCATCACATCCCCCGTGCCCGCGGTGCTCTCTTCTACACCGCGATCACATCAACTCCAACAATTGTGATCGTTGTCCTCTCTGTCGTCTTCATCTCAACGTCCCATGGTTCCTCTCCCTCCTCCAGAACAACGATCAACTTCCTCCACCTCATCTTCCATCATCTCCGCACATCTCTATCAAAGTCGCGACCTCCGGCTCTCTCCTCGTCTCCAGTAGATCGTGATGCATCCGCTACCGTCTTCATCACACCTTACTCTTCCGACTCTCTGCAACCCTAGCAACCACAATCGTGGTTCCACTACCCGTGCCCGCGGTCTCATCCTTTCCTCACCACCATGGTCTCTACTTCTCCTCTCTTCCATGCACAACGTCATCCTCCCTAGGTCACGATATGCTTTGCAATCACCATCGACCACCTGACAACCCTAACCGCGACCTACGCTGGCCACAAAGACGAAGCCTCCGCCTTCAACTTCACACCGCGACTGCACCCTCAGCTGCCATCCACCTGATCGGGATGTCCTTCTCCACCATCGTGATCACAACCTACATCCACACCAACCACAGTCGGGTACTTTCCAATGCCATGCCTGTGGTCACAACAACCAATAACCACGACCGCAGTTTCTCTTCCCTAACCGCGACCTCAAGACCGCGACCAGGTCGAGTGCCCCAGCAACCGCGACCTCAGCACAAAAATCATGATCAAAGGCAGAGCACAAGAACCGCGACCTGCAAAACTTAACCGTGACCTGCTGCTCATCACAAAACCTGTGATCAGTGCAAAAATCAACCGCGACTGCAGAAGTAATTCGGTGGACTGCACCTGTAAATAGGCCACCCACCCGACCTGCCAAGGAACCCTCTCCAGACACCGTTAGGATGCAAGTCTATCCCCAGCCTAAGGAGGCGGTCTCCACCACCAGGATGCGCCCAAGAAGTGTTCGACCCCTAGTGCACCCATCTATCTGCTCCATCCAACCCGTTCTTCCATATCTGAGGTGGAAATTCAGATCTTTAACCGTCTTCATCATCTATGTCGTGCCTACACTGCCATCACCTCCAATAGTTGCTCCTCCTACTGGGAGCAAGGACTACGAGAAGAGAGAGAAGGTAGAGAATGAAGATCTGCCCCTTCTGTCGTGGTGTTCTTCCCTCCTCGTCCAGATCTACCCCGACTTTGTGTAGAAGACCATCTCTCCATCTTGCTGTGATTATCTTCTTCACCATGCTCATGGCAGAATCTTCCCTCTCTCTTGTTCTTTTTGTTTCTCTCACCATGTGTGAGTAGTTTCCTTTCGCTGGGGTGCGGGGACTAGCCCCGCTTCCCGTTCTTACATGTCCATTTATTAAACATTTCATGACTTGTATATAACTTTTCATTTCGTTGTTAATCGTTTGATATGTGCTTGTAGATTGATCACTTACTTGCATGATCTATTTCTTTCCTATGTTGCGAGAACTTCAATACGTAGGTTTTGAATGTCGATTAATGTGGTTGACTCCCCAACAAGAACTTTTGGTGGGATTCCCTGAAGTCATAAGTGTGTGATCTCTGAAAGGACGAGACATCTAGCCCACGATGATGCTTCTGTGTGCCTAATGCCCGTATGGGGGGCTCGCAGCTTCAGTTGGATATTTGTATCTTCGGAGTCGTAAGTGTTTGATCTGGATGGCGATGAGACATCTAATGCCTAAGGTTATGCTTACGCAAACCTAAACATCCTAACGAAGGGTTTGCAGTAGCTCTATTTGAATGGTTATATCTAGCATGGATGTTTCTATTTGGATGTGTTTGCATGTGTAGCGGTGGTGAAACACGGGTCCATCCTAGAAATTCCCATCATTAATCTTTAATCAACATTTAATCCTACTATTTACTTTTCTTGCATTTATTTTAATTAAACTCCAACCAACCTCTGTTCTAAATATTAGTCTTGATTCAACTAGATTTGACTAGTAAAAAATTCTTAAAAACATTGTTCCTTGGGATTCGATCCTCAACTATACTGCGACAAGACCTGTCTGCTTGTGGGTGGTATTATTGCACAAGGTTTTGGTAAAACTCAGGCATTTCATCCCTGGGTGAGTTTGTTAGTGCAGTAAGAACCACGTCACTATAGGGGCTCACTCCCTCGAATTATCCCTCAAATTGGAAACTTTCTCGCCCGCATGCCTGAATCAGATGAAATATAGAAAGTGGCATTCGTAATGGCACCAAACAAGGCAACAAGACCTGATGGAGTTTATAGTAAATTTATTCAATCCCACTGTTCAAAATTTCAGGGATCGATCATCCTTACGGTTCGAAATGCATTCAACTCATGAAGATTGATCCTAAACTATTTGAATCATACACGATGTTGATCCCCAAGGTGAGGTATCCTGAGTAATGCAACGAGATTTTGCCAATTTTCTTAAGTACTACATGCTTCAAACTTATTTCCAAGATTATTGGGGAGAGGCTCAAACAACTCCATACTAGATGGATCAATGACACACAATCTAGGATCATTTTTGGAAGATGCATTAATGATAACATTCTTCTAGTTCAAGAGATAATTCCTTAAATGAAAAGTAAGTCTTCAAACAAACAATGGGTCAACATCAAGCTTGACCTCTTAAAAGTGTTTGACTAAATGCATTGGTCATTCATCCTAGACATGCTACAATAAGTTGATTTTCCGAGCAACATCACCCTATTAGTAATGGAGATCATCTCAAGTGGATTGACATCTATCCTCAGGGAGGTCTCGCCTCTGCCTACCTTCAAATCAACACAAGGAGCTTGAAATATCCTAAATTTTAGTAAAATTGAATTAAAAATATAAGCATGAATTGATAAGTAATTCCCTCAATGATATTATTCATGAAATAATAATTTAATAAAATTTGTGTTATGGGTGAAACACACGACCCATATAAATGCACAAGAGACTTAGTTTTGCAAATAGTCCTTGTCACACAATTTAAGGAAATAAAAGGTATTTTGTGTGTTTTGTGGTTTGAAAGTAAAATGGAAAAAGAATGAATGCAAAATCTAATAATTAAAGGATTTCTAAAGTAATGGACAATTGATATTGTTAAATATAGAATTATGTGAAATAATTTAGAAAGGAGTGTTTTTGGGCATAAATAAATAGCAGTGACTTTATGCATTGTCAAAAAATAGAAAATATGAAATATTGGATAAGTTTTCAATAGAAAATAAAATACATGGTGTTTTAGATAGTTATAGGAATAATTATCTAACCAGTATGGCAACACATTTTTTTTGTACATCAATTAGTACTATTTTGATTTCACCTTTGGTATACTTGAAAATAATAATGGAAAGGAGTGAATTCTATAGTTTGGGAGAAAAAGGATGTACCATAGGATAATAGTATTATTTTAAATAATGTTAAAAGGGACAAGTTTTGCATAGAAAATATGTCCCAAGAAAACTCCACAATTGGATATAAGTTGGAAAATATCTTTATGAGATTCTATTTTTTATTTGAAAATTTTTTCAAAGAGATAAAAAATAATCTATTTATCCAATAAATTGCTATGTTTTATACATTCCTTAAGGATTTTGGTGGGAAATTAAGTAATATTGACAATATTGATTAATTTTGATTGATTGATTTGTCACTTGCTTGGATAATATACTTAATGACTGCAAGATATGTATGATTCTACTTGAATTATGTGGTTACGCCTATGACTACCCACATTAGTTTGTCAGTGTTTTCTGAGTATTTCTCAAGGATTGAACAACAAAGTTGTTGGATTTTTATTTAGTTCTATTCAATTATAATGCCATTATGAGTATCACAGAAAGAAAGATTATGTGAAAAACAATATTATTCTTATTTGGAAGTAGTTTATGGAATATATGTTTGTTTACTTTCACATTTTTAAGTGCAGCCCACATACACATTTATATTGATCCATACTTTTGTTTCATGAAGTTTTAAGTACATGCTAGATAAGGTGATATCAAGATGTGATGGAAAGCTGAAATTACTTGAAGACATTAAAGTAAAATTGTCAGGAGGATTAGATAGATAATTCTTATCATATAGTTCTCATATGTACAATTCAGATGATGGAAAGTTATGCATGTTCTAGATGAACATCTTGTAAGAAATACATTTGAATTAATGAAATTATTTACTATGGATTAATATTAGTTTAAAATATGGATCCTTGAGAGTATTTAGGTGACAACTCTTATTTTTTGGCCTTCCTTAATTGGGGGTTGTTGAAAAGTGATGTCATTACATTAGGTATCATAGCAAAAAAAATTCAATAATATTTAATAGTTTCTAATTTCAAGTAATATGTAGAAATATGAGGGAATTATTGGGCATTTTTTAAAGATAATGGTGTCCAAAAGGGACCACGACTTGGGCATTGGCAAAAGTTCTCCATATAAGTAGTCATCTTAGGAGGACACCCGGGCCCGTGCATCCTACTTGGCCAAAGTTGGACGATTTTTCTCGAAGTAAAATACCTTTAGATTTTCTCCTCATTTTGATTCATCACTTCTCACCCTCTTACTTAATAAAGGAACTTCTCTCCTCATATTAAGTTAGGGTTTTTGAGAAGAAGTAGTATTAAGGAATCCTTCACTAATTAATGTACATATAATGTGGACATAATAATGTACATGAAATGTGGGAATGATAATAATGGACATCTAATTGCAGAAAGGATAATGTACATGTGATGTAGAAATTATGATAAAGAAAAGAAAATTGTCTTTATGTGTTTTTCCTGATGAGGTAGACTCTAGATGGAGCTAGGGTTGGTTAGGAAACCCTAGTGGGCCAAGGGATATGGAAACTCTATGATGTAGGATGTAGTCCCTAACCTACATACTAAACCATAATCTTGGGAAATGGGAGTGGTGTGGTTGGTCGGGTAACCCTATCCATATGAACTAACTTCGGTAAGAGTTAAGAGAAATAAGAAAATGAGTTTACGTGACCCAACCTCCCATGAATGAAAGTATAAAAATTCATGCATAATGCATGTGAAAGAATTTGAATATACATGAGAAGCAAAAAAAAAACAAGGGTTATACATGAAGATGAAAACATGAATGTAACTTGTTCATCATCCTAATGCTATCCATAGTGGAATTGATGGATAAAGAATGCCCCCAATGTCTGGGTATGTTATCCCCAATGATTGGGTATGCCATTGAAATACTTCTAGCGAGTGAGCATGATATTCTGGACACCCCCAGTGAGTGGGTATGAATAGAGATCACCCCTAGAGAGTGTGAAGGTCATTAATAATACTCCTAGTTAGTGAGTATGAATGCCCCCATTGAGAGGGTATGACAAAGTGATTGGATAAATAAAGCTTGAGAAGTTATAATATAAAATGTAAGTAAACGAGTCAGGTAACTCAGTCTCCCATGCATATGTGCATGTGTAACAAGGAATTAATGAGAAGAATTGTAAGAAACATAAAAAACCTATTGTTGACCTAAGTTTTACACATTGTCAATATTTTGATAATGAATTAACCATTCCATTCATATGTATCTAATATGTTTGTTTGAGATTTATTTTAGGAACTAGGTGAATGAAAGGATCAAATCTATCAAGACCTAGCTTGTTCTAGTTCAAATTCAAAGCAATGCAAATTCACTTTTTTGGAAAACACTTCAAGTAACCTTAGATTATGTTTGTAATCATTTGTATTGATGATATGACTTGTAACTAAGATGAGAAAAAAATTAGGAACCCTTAGTTCGAACACTTGATCACTCAAAAGTAATTTTCCAAAATTCATTCTAGGTTGTTTGTCGGTCGAGTTTCAAACTCGACGGATGCCTTGATGGATTTTGAGAATTCTTTGGTTCAGTTGAGTTTCCTCTCACAGAAGTTGACTATAAGCATAGAAAGAGCCATCTTCATGTCACTCGCTTAAGACCTTGTGAGTATTGTGCAAAATTTCTTCTGCACCGCTAGATATGACAACTCCAAACTAAAAATCATTGAGATATTTGGCCATATCTATGCCCACTCCTACAATGGAAACTTTGGATACCAGACTCTTCCAGCTAGTGCCCACTACAATAGATGTATCACTTTATTAGGCTTTAGCAGTGGCGTAAGATGTGCTGAAGCTACAAACACTACCAAACTCAAAGGACACCTTCCCACTAGCGATAAGTTAACCACTAAGGTAATGGGATGCAAGAGATTTGTGGCCATAGGAGACACCTCTCCACACATATCATAAAAGATGTGTTGGTCTGGTGAACCATCTCTTCCACACTAAGTCCCCTTAGGAAATGATTTGACACAATGAAGAATAGTGTCAACATTTTCTACAAATGGGGCTTCAGAAAATAAATAACTAGGCATGAAAGGAGGTGACTTGTATGGGTGTTTATCTTCAAAAGCCTTCATGGTATCATCTTACGGAGCCAATCTTGATGAGCACAAGACTTTGAAATATGCAGTAAGGTGACCATCTATAGCCTTACAAAGGCATTGTGTGATGTTAGGATTTCTCTTTTTATCGTCCTCCTTAAAATTATATTTTTCATGGCCCATACGATCTTGGGTAGAAGAATCCAACACACTACATACTAACTTAGCAATACCATCTGACTCTCCCCAAGTAGCAAGTGAGCTCATAATATGACATTGTTGTAGCGACTTCATGTTGCCAGATCTGCTATCACACCATCCTCTTCCAGATCTGCAAAAATTTCTATTTTCCAGATCTTGCATTTGATCAAGACCAACATTTCTTGTCAACATAATTCCATTTGGTTTAAATCCCTTGAAATTTATCACCTAATTTTAAAAAATGATGAGAAATACTAAAATGACAAACAAGATCATGCAAGCTTTAGTGGTGTTGCATTTTCCTAATGTGCACATACCCATCTCATCGTGTGCATTTTTTCCTTTCAAGAGATCATTTTCCTTCCTTTACATGAACCGCTCCAAGAAGGCATTCAACTTCCACTGAAGTCCCATTTTGTTGTTCTCTATAGAAATAAATATGATATTTCCTCCCCTGGTCCCAACCACCATTCTAGAAACCTTGTAACCAAACTACACCATTTTCATTCTTTCATATGTAATCAAGATGGAATAAACAATTCTAAAATACCGCATGTGAGAACAACCTCGAGGTTGTATTGAGCAATAATAGAACCTTAAATGGAAGACCTCATGAATGACTCAAAAGGATTATTACAAGAAGCCTAATTATGAGTAAATTGATCTAGATGAAGAAAAAGTTGCTCTACATTATCCTTAGATTATTCCTAAAATATCCCATGATAGATCGTAAAGCTTAATAGGATATATTTTTTTTATTAGGATAAGTCCCCAATACTAATGGTCAACATTAGAAACCTAAATATCAACACATCTACAAGTTCTTGCAAACCATGATTGCAATCCACCTCAAGTTCCTACAATCATGAATCAGCAACCTCCATAACATTTGATAATCAGGTTTTACAATTCCTTTTCCCATTGATTAGCAGTAACACCATTGAAGGGCTGCATTAACTGAAGTATATCATTTTTTGACATTCCACTTCAATAATGTCTAACCCTAGTGAACATTTTGGATGGTTTAAACACATGTCTTGGATACCATCCAATGGTATACAAGGATGCCACAACAATGTTCTAGAAGAAAACATCAAACCATTGGATCCCATGGTATGAGAATTATCAAAATCTGAGAAATGGGGAACATCCATCGTGACCACATTTACTTCCAAAAAATAAGTTTTCTATATAAATTTCAAGTTAATTGAATAGAAGACATACATTGGAAAATGGATTATGAGGAAAATTTAGGGGCACATTCCATCATGGTATAGTTTTAAGGGAAGGATATTCTCTTCATATGTTCTTTTAGAGAATTCATTTAAGCTTGACCATGATGTGTATGGTGGGATAAAATTGTGTAAGTTCATGTGAAGAACTATGTTAACTCTTTGTAGATAAGTATGCTTTCAAATGTCGGTTGACACCCTTGGTTACCACCATAAATTGTCATGAAGACAACACCATATGGTTGTTGCAATGGTACCATCATCGGGTCATGGGTTTATAGAAGAAATTAGCTTAAAACCCTAAAATTGACCATTGGTTGACATGTGCTTAGCATCATAGGTTGTAAAACCAACATGATGCAAGTCATATTATACCTTAGGAATAACATACACATGATCCAAGGTTCATCTAGAACTGAAATCAGAATAGGGGACATTATAAAAATTGAAATTCAAATCAAGCATAGCTTTTTAGTGCATGGATCATCATTTTCAAGCAAGAACATGAGCTAGCAAGCTAATGGTAAGAAATAAACATGGAGCAAGCTATAAACCTTGCCTCTAATTAGAAGATAAACTCCCAAACATAAGAAAACACAAGTAGGTAGGGTAAAAAATCCAAGAATAATATGTGAACTCATCCATCTAACACCTTTCTTAATCAAATGAGCAAACCCTAAGCATAAGGAGCAAGAGAGGAAGGGTTTTAGAGATTTAGAGAAATTTATACCATGGATCAGCAAGGTTCTAATCTGGAGAAAGGTACGAGGAAGGATAATAAAGAAATAAATAGAGGAAAGAAGGGGATTCTTACTCCTTTAGGTTAAGATCACTAGAAGGAAGCTTTTAAAACCTTAAAAGGAAGTCAATTGCAACCCTAGATTCTTTTTATAAGAAGAACCCCTCTTTCTTCTTCCTTGGATAGAAAATTCACTGCAACATAGAGGGAGAATGAGGTTCATATAAGGAGGGATGTGGTGAAGAGAAAATGGCTTTTTTTGGTGTTTAGGGATAAGTATATGAAACTTTAAGATAAAGAAAACGAAAAAGTTAAATTTCTAGTATCTTTCCAAGTCCTTAAACTATTAAGAATATACAAGCACACACACAAGTAGCTTCCCCACCGTCCATAGAGACATGCTTATCCCTCATTTCTTGAATTTCAAAGAAAAATAAATAATTCATTAGTTGATAGCTACTAAAGGTAGATCATCCATGAAGGGGTAAACCCTAAAATACCCTTGAAGAAAACAACTTCAAACCAAGGTTTAAATTGGTGCCTCGTGGCAAAAAAAGAATCTAAAAACCATATGTCAAAAGATTGATGAGTCATTGACTAAGTTTGACCATAGGAATTGAGAAATGTATGCCCAAGTAGAGAGTATAACATCATATGAGAAATTCATGGTTATGTTACATAATCTGGGCTTTCTTGCAATTTAGGTTGTTGATGATTTTGTAGCACTACTCTTTTAAGCATTTTATTAATTTAGGGATCCACATTGAGATAGTATTTAACCATGATCGCTACAAAATATTAGAGAACATGTCTGTAAATATCACAACAAAGATTTTTTTATCATTAAGCGTGTTCCTCTCTTTATTCATACTAGTAGTCTCTTTACAAGCATGTTGGTAGATGGGAGCCACTCTCACATTAAAAAGAATGGACCTATCTATTCAATATAGTATTATAACCATTGGTTATTATATGTCACACTACCTTGGTAGTGGGCTTATATTTCTCAAAAATTGATTGGTTCCTACTAAACCATATGTGGTAAATCATTGTAATGACAAATAGGAAATTATTCCTATCTAAATTTTTTAGAAGGTCTTCCAAGTTGTTGGGGGTGTTGGTAGTTGTAATGAGCCTGCATCCATACATTTATAATGAAGCAACAAAAGAAGAGACTATGGTTCATATCTTCAACTTCATTACAATAGAGTTGGTATCTCAAATATATCTGAAAATGTCTTCTTTGGAGTAGAGATTCAGTAACTTGTCTGCTTCAAAAAAAATTCCATGTGTTGATTTTGAATCATTGGGGAACCTTGGATATCCAAATCCAGTTAGCCCAAGAAAGCTTTGGGTGGGAGGTCCTACTAGTCGACCAAGCACCTTTTAGGGTGAACTTCCTCATCAAAGTAAAATAGCATAGATACTGATCTCCTTCCAATTTGACCTATGAAAATAAATATGTAAGTGCTTCAATACCTACAATATGGGAAAGAACCCAGGTAATGTGGGTGATAATTGAGTTTAGTTTATGTGTGATATTGAAACCTTTTCTAAGCACCAATTGGTTTCAATACATTCATGGAGGAATCTCCCATCAATCCAAGGATCTGACCATAAGTGGATAAGATTACCCATATGTATTTTAGACTTTATCAATGGTAGGATATCATATCTATGTCTTAGAATAGTTTTCCACATCCAACTGTAATGTCTCTAGGTTCATAGGACCAAATATATCCTTCTCTCAGATATATTCTATCAACCCGCTTGATCCACATATTATTTTTATGATTGGCAGTATCCTAGAGAAGACTCATCACTCCTTCTATGCACCAGTATGCAACTATACAAATACCCATACCTCCTTCTATCTATAGCCTACATATCTTTTTCTACTTGATGATATGAAGGTGTTTCTGATCATCCATGTCACCCTAAATAAAGGATATGCATATTGTAACATCCCTGACCTGGGTTATGTGTTAACCCTATATGTTTTGCCTAATAAGGTTGAGTAGATTCTTAATCTTATACTTGGAAAAGTAATTAGGGCTCATGAGAAACTTATGTTTCAATTTTGGTCCTGTTTGAACAATGTTGAAGCAATGTTTGCCTATTTTGGACTAAAGTGCAAATTAACCAAGTTGAGGGGTTAAATTGCAAATGTTTCATGATAAGATGTTCCTATGATTTTGAGACATCATAATAATGTATATGATGTAGTGGTATGGTTTTCAAAAGCTTGGGCACCAAGATTAAGCTTGTAAAGCAATCTTTGTGCATTAAAACCTAGTTTTGGTGTAATGTGTAAATTACCCAAAACCTAGGGTTCACTATGCAAATTACCACTTCAATAAAGTCCCTAATGTTTCTTGGCATAATGTAGAGCAAAGAAAATGAGAGGGGCGCCTCATTTGAATTAAGTCAGAGGAGAGAGAATCTTGATATTAAAATAATCAAGATTTATTCCTAAGTGAAACCCTAATTTAATTTAGGGAAAAAATGAATGTATTAATTAAAGGGCTTTCAACCAAAAATAAAATGGTTGAATTCAGATGTGTGTGGATGATCTTAAGGCCTTGCAAAGGCACGAGCATATCCTAAGGAGGTGAAATAACACTCACCATTATTATAAGAAAAAGAATTTCCACTCACATATGGATATTCTTATTATAAGGGTTAAGGTGCTTAATTTATTTTCCCTTAATTCATGGATAATGGAAGGGAGTTCAGTGGGGATAGAGATCCCCTTGCATGCAAGAAACCAAGGGGGGAGTTGTGGCAATAATTTTGGAATTAAAAGACTTTTATAAAGTATTTTCTCTCTCATCAATTTTCTTATAAAAGTACATTTTCCAAGCCAAAACAAAGGCTTTTTCGGATTTCTTTCCTTCCCCTTCCTTGGAAAACGACCAAGGAGCTAGGGAGGACCAGGAGAACGATCCCCAACCTGTTGGTAAGCCCTTGACCTTCGTTCTACTTGATTCCATGGTGGAAATAAAAAATAAATCATTGATTTCTTCTTGTTTCGATCTCCTCTTCAACCCTAGCCAAACTTTTCAACCAAAAGCTTGAGGACGAGCCTAGAGGGAGTTGCAAGAGATTCATCCACCATTATTGACATGAGCTTGGAGCTCAATTTGAGGCGGGTTTTAGAACTTGAACCCTTAATTTTATTATTGCAATCAATTCCTTATCAATTGGTGATCATTTCTACATTTCCAAAATTAAGTTTGGTTGATTGATGCAATCTCCAAGAAAATCACAGTAGATTTCGTGTGTTTGAATCTTGATGATGATGAGATCATCATAAGCACACACCTCGCCAAATATCTAGGGCAAACAGTTTCAATGTTGGGACCAATTGGTTTCACCAAACCGTTTGGTGACCAAACTGGTTGCAAACCGTTTGGTGGTTTGGGTCCCAAACCGTTTGGGATGGTTGACCATTTGAAGATATATGCTGTGGCGCTTGGATTTTGATCCAATCGTTTCAATTGGTTTGATCTTGAAAGTTTCAATTGTGAATGATTACTTAATTGCAAACCCCTAATCGACTAAGTGCTGAATTTCCAATTGATTGAGATGATGGTTTGGGTTGATTGACACAAAATGTTTTAAAACCATTTTGTGGATCACCCAAACGGTCTAAAGACCGTTTAGGGGTCACAAAGACCGTTTGGAGTTCTAGGGTTAAGTATGGCTAAGTGTTTGAAGATCCAAAGATATGGTATCAACCCTAATCGGCTAAGTGTTGATTTTGCAATTGAATAAGTTGATGGATTGGGTTGATTGACCAAAACGGTTTCAAAACCATTTGGGAATCACCCAAACGGTCTCAAGACCATTTGAGGGTCACCCAATACCGTTTGGAGGTCTAGGGTTGAGCATGGTTGGGTATTTGATGAACCAAAGATACCAAATTGAATTGCAACTAAGTGCTGATTTGATAATCAATCCAATGGTCCAAAACCCTAATTGGATGTCATGGTTTTTGATGATGGAATGGGAAAACGGTCTCAAGACCGTTTGGAGATCAACCAAATGGTCTCAAGACCGTTTTGTGGTCATCGAAGACCGTTTGAGGATAGGTCATATCATGTGATGATGATAGTTCATTGATTTGAATTGATTTGGTTTCACAATGTCAACCATTGATGGATCCTCGATTTCAAACCCTAAGTGAAGGTTTCTTGATTATCAAACCTAGTTCAATTGGGTTCAAAACCCTAAATTGAATGTTTAATTGAAAGGTGATTCATTGTTCCAATTGATGAATACCTTAGTGGTTCAATTTATGATTGATCCGTGGATTGAAACATTGAGTCGATTGAGTGTTGAAGTATCTTTTTGGTCCATGCGGTTTTGAGAAGGTTTGGACAAAACGGTCTCAAAAAAGATTGGGTCCAAACGGTATCAAGACCGTTTGAGTCCAAATGGTCTCAAGACCGTTTGGGACCAAACGATCTCAAACCGTTTGTAGACCCAAAGTGCAAACAGTTTCAATACCTACTTTGTCCAATTGGTTTCAAGTATAATTTGTTCAATTGGTTTTCAACCAATTGATGTATGAGAACCAATATTATTGAGGGTCTAAGTAATTAACTTTGTGAAGATCAACATGGTTAATCCATTTTAATATCTCATGTAATTGATGGTCCAATATGGTGAACCTATTTAGATACTTAATGCATTTGAAGATTTCAATGGTTAACCCAATTGATCATTTTGTGGGATTGAAAGTTTAATTGGTCAATTCTTTTGAATTCCTTATATAATTGATGGTTTAATTGATTAGACCATTTGGACATCTAATATGATCAAAGGTCAATCAGCTATGTGATTATTAAAGATGTAGACCCATGATGATTGTGAAGGTTAACCCTAGCTATGTGTACTCAAGTGAAGAGTTGACCTAGATTAATCTTGGAGTAGTTAACATCCTAAAGAGGATGAGAGAGAGAATGAGAGAGATGAATGCTTATATAATTAAGCCCTAATTCTCTGATCATGAGTAAACTATGTGATAAGGGTTGATCCATAATAATGAGATCATGAAACCCTAATAAATGAGCCTTAACCCTAATTAGAGCAATGTTATGTGTGAAACCCTAATTAGAGCAATGGTATGTGTGAAACCCTAATTAGAGCAATGCTAGGTGTGAAACCCTAATTAGAGCAATGCTATGTGTGAGACTATAATTAGAATAAAGCTATGTGTGAAGCCCTAATCTAGGGAAAAGCTGAGTGTTATCATAAATCCAGGGTGATGATGTAATCCCAACTTAGTGTAACAATGAAGGAAACCCTAATTTAATGGTAATTGTATATCCTAACACTAAATTGGGTATGAGGTAAGAGAAACCTTACTTGGATATGAATAGAAAACCTTAATCCCAAAAATGGGGTAAGGTGCATGAAACCCTAATATAGGGTAGTGCCATTAATCCTATGTGAAGACCTAGCACTGGGTGATGTATTGTGAAATCTTAATTTCACATAATACTAGGTGAAACCCTGATATAGAAGGATGATTATATGAAACTCTATTGAAGAGTAATACTATGTAAAATCCATAAATGTGTGGAATATTCTATGTGAATCCTCAAATTATAAATATGGAGAATACTATTCTTAATTAAGCTAAAAGGGTTGGATGATGGCAGTCGTGGTGGTGTAAAATAGTCATGGTGATCATCTGTAGCACGACCGTGCAAGGTAGCACGGATGTGGTGGCTTCCCCTTGCACGTCCGTTCTTGACTACACGGCTGTGGTGCTCTATGCTTGACTTGGAGTTGATTTGCAAGTGACCTAGCATGGTCGTTTTGTTCGTTCCTAACTTAAGGATGAGTCCATAGTATTGGCAATGGTTGTATATTCTAAGTGAGTGACTAATGACCACTACCTTACATGATAAATGTGATGAACTGGTGCATAAAATTTTAGGATGGGTAATACCCTAATACAAGCTAAGTGTATGAACTCAAGTAAGATAAAGGTGTTGAGGGAATTGATACATCAAGATATGATAGATATCCACTAGTACAAGAATGGACTATAGCATCGGTATTTTTAAGCCTGCAACGTCACTTTTTAACCGACGCCTAAGTGGCCGTCGCTATAGACTTTTCTCTATAGCATCGGTTTATTTGACTAGGAAAAACCGACCTTACAGAGTAAACATCGACGCAAAAGGTTGTAAAAAATCTGACCCAGGCGAGAAAAAAGGAGCCTGTAAGGTCATTTATTCCAAAAAAACCGACCCTGTAAACACTCTCGGTCGAGAATATTGTTGACCGAACACATTTTCGGTCGACAATTTTCTCGACTGAGTGAGTTTACAGCGTCGGTTTTTTTAGAATAACCGACGCTAAATATTGAATAACCACTTCAATGCTCCTTCTCGATCGACGAATTTGTCGACCGAGGGACTTCTAGGGTCGGTTATTTGGAAAAAATCGACGCTAGAGGTGCTTATACATGCGTGAACTTAACTGGATCCAAGATTTATCTCGGTCGACAATATTGTCGACCGAAGGGACTTCTAGGGTCAGTTATTTGGAAAAAAACCGACGCTATAGGTGCTTATACATGTGTGAACTTAACTGGATCCAAGATTTATCACAGTCGACAATATTGTCGACCGAAGGGACTTATAGGGTTAGCTTTTTGGAATAACTGACGCTAAAAATTTAAATAAACATTTCAGTGTACCCCTCGGTCGAAAAATTGTCGACCGAAAATATTTCGGTCGAAAAAATTTTCGACCGAAGGGTACACTGAAACGTTCAAACTGAAATAGAAATGAATATTCATATATTCTGGGTGAGGGGAGCATTGATGCTCAACCGTCACCATTCAAAACCACACATTCATGACAAAAATGATTCATAATCACATCATAATTTACAAAATGATAGATTGCTTTAAATATAAGGAGGAAAAATTAGTTTGAAATCCTAGAAATATACATCTTTTGAGAGATTAAAAGCTATCCATATGCAAACAAAGTCTATGATTACCACTTCCTTCAAAAAAAATCATGCACAAGATGTAGGGTTCATCTAAGATGATACAAAAAACTATCATACAAGCTCACACCCTAGGTAAAGGTACATCTTTATACTTGGATCAATATTTTTAAGGTAAAATCATGTACATGTAACGTAAGAGTGAACAATAATCATGGATAAATTTATATAACTCACCTTAGAGATGATGTAGAAACTCCAAACAATAAGGTAGATTGAAGAAAAATGGGGAAGAAACCCTAGCTTGGGCACTCCTCTTCACCAAGATGGTTCCTTCTCCAAAAAGGAAGCAAACCCTATGTTGAAAAGGTAAGAAAAAGAGAGTGGAAGATGTTTTCAACCATTATCTCAAGCTCCACCATGGAACGTCATGGATTCAGCCAAGAAGAAGAGAGGGGAAGATAGAACAACAAGAAAAACAAAGAAAAAGAGACAGATCTCACTTACCAAGACTAAGAAAGGTGGATCTAAACCCGGAAACGAACTCGGGAACCTTACTTTGAAACGACGGCGACCTTCCTTGGAAATGGAGGTGACCTTACTTGGAAACAACGGTGACCATCGTACAGGATGAGACGGCCTTCACGGAGAGGCGGCAACCTTCGTGGAAGTGTGGAGAGGCAGCGATGACAAGCTCTTTTCGCGGAGAGGAGGCAAGGGCTTTGGCGGCGCGAAGAGGTGGCAAGGGCTTCACGGCGGAAAAGGTATCCGTGCCGCGGGAGAGAAAAAGAGAACGAAAATTTTGTTTCACGAGGGAGAAAGACTAGGTTTCGGCCATTTTAAAGGAGAGACTCGACCTGTAGCGTCGGTTAAGAGAAACAAATTGACGCTAAAGATAAGCGGTGCCCGTGTTTGGTTATTGAAAAACACTCAAACACATTTTCGATCGACAAATTTGTCGACCGAGGGGATATCTAGGGTCGGTTAAAAGTAAAAAACCGACGCTAGAGGTGCTTATACATGCATGAACTAAACTGGATCCAAAATTCATGTCGGTCGACAAATTCGTCGACCGAGAAGTCCTTTAGGGTCGGTTATAAGAAAAAATCGACCCTAGAGGTGCTTATACATGTGAAATATGGCTCCTTCTCGATCGATGAATTTGTCGACCAAGAGGTTAACGGTCGACAAATTCGTCGACCGAGGGGAGCTCTAAAGGTGCTTATGCATGCGTGTACTAAATTGGATCCAAAATTCATGTCGGTCGATAGTATTGTCGACCGAAGAGCACTTTAGGGTCAGTTATAAGGAAAAATCCGACCCTAGAGGTGCTTATACACGTAAAATCTGGCTCTTTTCGGTCGACAAATTCGTCGACTGAGGGAGCTCTAAGGTACTTATATAACACTAATATGGGATGATGTTATGTGAAACCCTAATATAGGGTGATGTCGTGTGAAACCCTAATATGGGATATTGTTATGTGAAACCCTAATACGGGATAATGTTATGTGAAACCCTAATATAGGGTGATGTTGAGTAAAACCATAATATGATAATGTTATGTGTAACCTTAATATGGGATGATGGGATGTGAAACCCTAATTGATAAAGATGGGAAACTCTAACCCTAATGAGGGAATAGTTATGTTATCTTTGTATTGCATGATGTTGATATGAAATGGATATGGTTGTTATCAAGTATACTAACCATGTGAGATGCTTGTGTAACAAATATCCTGAATACCTTGGTCAGATGACCTAAAGGTAATAGTTACCTGATAAGTGATAACCATGTTTAGTGATGAACTAAGTGTTTGAATACCCAGATCCACCAAATGTGATGATGGTGGTATTGGGGGATGTGAATTCCGAACAATGAGATAAGGGATTGAGATCCCAATGCTTTATAAAGTTTTGAAAAGTACTAAACTGGATCCAAAATTCATGTCGGTCGACAATATTGTCGACCGAGGAGCCCTTTAGGGTCGGTTATAAGAAAAAAACCGACCCTAGAGGTGAAATCGGGCTCTTTCTCGGTCGCTGAATTTTTTGACCGAGAGGTTATCGATCGGCAAATTCATCGACCAAGGGACTTCTAGGGTTGGTTATTTGGAAAAAACCAACGCTAGAGGTGCTTATACATGCGTGAACTTCACTGGATCCAAGATTTATCTCGGTCGACAATATTGTCGATTGAAGGGACTTCTAGGGTCGATTATTTGGAAAAAACTGACGCTAGAGGTGCTTATACATGTGTGAACTAAATTGGATCCAAGATTTATCTTGGTCGATAATATTGTCGACTGAAGGGACTTCTAGGGTCAGTTATTTGGAAAAAACTAACGCTAGAGGTTATTATACATGCGTGAAGGAAAACTGGATTAAAGATTTATCTCGGTCGACAATATTGTCGACCGAAGGGACTTCTAGGGTTGGTTATTTGGAAAAAATCGACGCTAGAGGTGCTGATACATGTGTGAACTTAATTGGATCCAAGATTTATCTTGGTCGACAATATTGTCGACTGAAGGGACTTCTAGGGTCGGTTATTTGGAAAAACACCGACACTAGAGGTGCTTATACATGCGTGAAGGCAAACTGGATTCAAGATTTATCTCGGTCGAAAATTTTGTCAACCGAAGGGACTTCTAGGGTCAGTTATTTGGAAAAAACCGACGCTAGAGGTACTTATACATGCGTGAAGGCAAACTGGATTCAAGATTTATCTCGGTCGACAATATTGTCGACCGAAGGGACTTCTAGGGTCGGTTATTTGGAAAAAACTGACGCTAGAGGTGCTTATACATGCGTAAACTTAACTGGATCCAAGATTTATCTCGGTCGACAATATTGTCGACTGAAGGGACTTCTAGGGTCAGTTATTTGGAAAAACCCGACGCTAGAGGTGCTTATACATGCATGAAGGAAAGATGGATTCAAGATTTATCTCGGTCGACAATATTGTCGACTGAAGGGACTTCTAGGGTCAGTTATTTGGAAAAATCCGACGCTAGAGGTGCTTATACATGCATGTAGGCAAACTGGATTCAAGATTTATCTCGGTCGACAATATTGTCGACCAAAGGGACTTCTAGGGTCGGTTATTTGGAAAAAACCGACGCTAGAGGTGTTTATACATGCGTGAAGGCAAACTGGATCTAAGATTTACCTCGGTCGACAATATTGTCGACCGAAGGGACTTCTAGGGTCGGTTATTTGAAAAAAACCGATGCTAGAGGTGCTTATACATGCGTGAAGGCAAACTGGATTCAAGATGTCGAATTACCCGTGTTTTTTGTAGACATATAAGGTCCGTTATTTGGAAAAACCGACCCTATAGATCGAGGCACGAAGCAAAATCAAGAAAAATTTTGCCGCGGGAAACTGTAATTGGCTTTGTAATCCAATTGTCTATAAGGTCACCTATTTTATGAAAACCGACCCTATAGAGATACACTACAAGGTCGGTTATTTTAAGAAAAGCGACCCAAGAGGTCTTAAGTGGTGCCCGCGTTTTTTATAGACATATAAGGTCGGTTATTTGGAAAATCGACCCTATAGAGTTATACTACAAGGTCGGTTTTTTTAAGAAAAGCGACCCAAGAGGCTTAAGTGGTGCCCGCATTTTTTATAGACATATAAGGTCGGTTATTTGGAAAACCGACCCTATAGAGTTACACTACAAGGTTGGTTTTCTTAAGAAAACCGACCCAAGAGGTCTTAAGTGGTGCCCACGTTTTTTTAAGACATATAAGGTCGGTTATTTGGAAAAACCGACCCTACAGGTAGTGATGTTATAACCCATTTCTGTACTAGTGATCACATCCAACATTCCAATACTGGTATACCTTGATGTGTTATAAGTCTAATGCAATTGGATGAATGACAAATGAGATGTGTCATGTCAATGGTTACATAGAGATGTAATGCACTCTATTGAATGTAGGCTAACATGCCTTATGAAAAGGTTAATCCAAACCTATAAACTATGATGTAGTCTTATTCTGGCAAAGCTGAGAGAGAAACTCATGTTGTGGGTTCATAATTCATTTAATGATGAATGATGATAATAAAGAGTATAATCGAATACTTATGATTATCCATATTGATTCCTTTATATGTGAACCCTAATATAGAGTAATGCTATGTGAAACTCTATTACAAGTCAATGCTATGTGAACCCTAATACAGGATATTACTATGTGAAATTCTAACACAAGATAATCCTATGTGAAGCTCAAATACAGACTAATGGGTTATGGATGTAATAAGATAAACCTCGTATTGCATGATATTGATATGTAATTGTGTCATGATTTCTAATCATGCAGATATGTTGAGAAGATGAGGATAGCCAGGTATGGGCTATGATGCTTTGTTATTGAGAATGTTTTATAGGCTTTATAAGCCTTCATATGATTTGTGTAGTAAGAATCATTGAAATTTGTGTGCAATACATTATGTAGCAAGAATCATGATGTACTTGGTCAGATGATCTGAAGGTATTAAGTTACCTAATAAGTGATAATAAGTATCCTATGGTGAGTTTTGGATTCAAATACCCAGATGCTATAATTATGATGATGAACTTGTTAAGAAATGGAATTTTTCTTGGTGAGTTGAGGGACTAAGATCCCAACACTTTGTGAAAAGAGTATGGCTACAGGCCATGACTCCATAATGACAATGCCATGCATTAGATATATGATCTAATCCTGAAGAGAGTTAGTGTTGTGGTGATGATTCTATAGTGAATAAATGATATACATGTTCTTCATATTCCTTAAATGATAAGTGACATGTTGTTCTATCAAGTTATAGTTGCAATGCTTTTGATAAGAATGATGTTCTAATATGTGAAACATTGCATTAACTACTTCCAAACAAATATGATTCCTTTGTGTATATTTATCTTCTTAAGCTGCAATAATAATGTTTCTGGCGGAGTGTTATATCTCTCGTTGGGGCAATTTACAATTGTCTCACCCCCGTGGGAACTACACTTTTAGGTGGACGCGAACGAGGAGGCAAAAATCCTTCAATAGAAGAAGGACAACAACAACAACAACAAGGACAGCATTGAAGTCTCAGGTGGAGACACTGGATGTTATGTCTTGTATAGACATAGATAGAGTGCTATGTGTCGTCTCTGTACTCTCAGGTCCTCGGAGTAGTAGTTAGTGCTTTCGAGATTTTGGCTCAGTGCCTCGAGATTTTATACTGCTTGTGTTTAGCTTGACAGGACAGTTAATGCTTGTAATTCTCAAAAGGAGATGATACAAAATATGTACCTGTGAACAAGAATGTAATTATGTTATTTTGGTTCTATGTGAGAAAGTTTTCCTTTGATGGATCTTTTGATAAAAAGGTTTTATTATTAGTGATTTTTGGTAATCCACTGCTTAGTGAACGCTTCCATATTTGTTAATTATATTTTTATGAGTTGTATGCCACACATATCTTCTCGATTTCTTCCATTGTTGATTTAGGAAGAGGGAATACTCTAGTCCATAATAGTTAGTATGCTGAGAAGGTTGAAATCACAAGCTCGAATCTAGTTGCTATTGAGAGGATTTTGGCTTTCCATGAGTCAAACTTTGTCTTTATTTTTTCGATCACGGTTGAGAAAATCTCATGATCAAACTTCATGTGAAAAGGGGAAAACTCAAGTACCTTACGATAAAGTAGGTTCTATTAATTCACATAGATCCACTTAGAGTATTTGGGGTTGACTTGCTAGTGAATAATTGGCTCTTTTCTGAGTTATGTTCTAAGGTTGATAAGGAGTTCAAGACCTTTATGCAGTTATTTATACATTCTATGTTCTTGTCATTTTCTTGTGAGAAAATCATAAGATCGTTTGTGAATAGTATGTGTGAGGTTCAGAATGATCTGCTTTAAGTGGAGTAATGAATTTGTTATGTGCAACCTTATCTAGGATTGAAGTGAACCATCACATTCCTATCACAAATAGAAAGGGATCAAGTGGATCACCTTGTTGTATCCCTCTGAATGCTTGAATGATCTGTGAAGTTGTTATTGGTATGTATGCCCAGAGAGCCAATCATATAATAATTGTAATGGAATAACTTGTAAAAATGATTTGATTATTAATAAAGGAAACTTCCAATTTATTTTGTTTAATTTAGTTATGAGATAATGGTATGACATTATAATGTCTAGAGAATAATATTACTTAATTATGTATGTCTTCAAGTACATGACTTGTAAGAATGAGATCATACAAATTTTAAGAGTACATATATTTATTCTCATTATGTCCCTGATAAGTTGTTTTTGTGGAAGGTTGATAGACAACAATGACACATAAAATCAGATTGTGAGTTGGTTGATTACAAAATCTCATTAGTCATGATATGACAATATCAAACCAATCACATATATACATGTTAGAGAACAGTGTATCAGACAAACCCATCGTGAGACTGACACATGGAAGACACCATCGTGGAAGTCATAGTCTGGACTCACAGTGATGGTGGTGGTTGTGGTTCTTAGACCAGAAATCATTGCACTTATCACATGTTGTTGGATATGCTTTGACTTCATCAAAGGCAGTCCTAAAACATGGGTTGTTATAAAGTTGATGATTGGGTGACTTTGACACATGGGGATAGACTATTAATGATAGAAATGGGATTTGTCCCTACTATGGGAGTTTGATGTTCTATGCCTCGTGATTATCAAGATTGAGGAATGCATGGACTTTGTGCACATGTGAGTCAATATGTGATATTGAGCTTACATATATCTCAGACAGTCTGCTCTTGGTTCAAGAAACAAGATTCCATGATGAAGAGGGTGATTGCTCCATGCCTTGAGTTCAATCTAAATATCAGTGACAAAGGAAGTATACAAACATTGCAACACCATGCATAAATTATAGGTTCAAGTTTTTCTCCAACTTTCCATTTACTTGGGTAGCATTGATGTGTGACTAGGGACCGCTCATTGCTTGTGATCTCATAAGTTGTTTAGGACATTCACTTCCAACGTAATATGGGACCTACAAGGTCACACACATAGGTCCCGACCGAGAAGAGGAGTTTAATCTTGAATGACAATCAAATTAATTACTAAAGTGTTTATGTATTTAATTCACACAACAAGAAGCCTCACTGCACTACCAAATGCCCATCTCATGGCATTAGACAACCTTCTAGAGTTCCAAACGACCATATCAAGGGTTGATATGGGCATTTGGAGGATCATGACTAATTTGAGTTGAAATTGGCCACGGAGTGAACTGACCAAACCGACCGACCTAACATGGGTCACCAGATGACTGATACGGCCATCTCGCATGGGTAAAATTAGTCAGGTGAGCTGAGGGAAGGTTCTAGATACATTCTTAGTTACGTTTGATTGCACATTACTTGTCGTGTAAGGAATTAATGTACGACATTAATGGGGAACGAATTGCCAATTTCGTATGTGATATGGAAACTTTGAAACAGCTATCTCACAATGTGAGATGACCGTCTCACATGCCATACGACAATATGGTATGTCAGACGACCTTTTTGCTGGTCGCAAGTTGCAAAAATTTAAGATCTTCCGGTCCCTTCCTTTCCCACATCGAATGGGAACCTTAACCCTAGCCTCTAGGGCTTCCTAGCACACAACACAAACAACTGAGAATTAGTTGCTCTGACAAATATTGTCCTCTCTGGTTGTGGTAACTGAGAGATCTCAAACAAGTCCTACCGGACTAGGGAGGGATATCGAAGGGAGAGAAGCAATTGAGTTCATTGTTGTGGGAGAGTAAGTTGGTGTTTAGTACACTAATGGAAGGGACAAGTCATTCATGTCCGTTTTAGAAGGATGATAATAGTTCTAGGCAGTCTGTGAGGACTTCTCTAGAGGTGGGAGGTTGTTGTCTGCTGCTAGGAGGACATCATCAACCAGCAATTCATGATGAGAGGAGATATTGTAAAAGACAACAATCAAATCTGCTATCCATGGAGGAGCAGTCAGACGAGTCCCAGTGCAACTAGGAGTCAGTGTTTCACAACTACGATGATGAGGATTGTTACCAGACTTGCTCCAAGACCAAGTATGTCCTACAAACCATCCTTCCTATCTTATAGTAATTGACATAATCTGTTGCTTATGAGAATATGGTAGATAACATTTTTGTTTCCGTTGCCTGCCCTATAGCCATATTTCCCTACAGCGGTATCAGAGCGAACCTCAATTTACTATTTGATGGGATAATCAATATTAATGGATTTTGGTTTTGTTGTTCTATTATTGCATGAGATGTGAATAATATATGGTCAAATCCAATACCATGATGATCCCAAACTAATATATATGATATATATGATATATATGCAATTTACATGCGTCACCCTAAACGCGGTTGTGTTGGTGGATATGTAGCATGGTAATGGACAATAACCCCTATTATCTGTGTACAGTTGTATGGTTGTTCGATCCTTTTATCTCAATCTTTGTACTGAGCCTCTATCTTATCTTCCCAATATATGGTTAATTCTTTTCTACTTTTTCTCCCATCAAATGTAACTTGAGGTTTCTTAATAATCTTGTAAAAGTAGGATAGTTTACTTTCCTATTATGACAAAGATGATGACGTCCCGAAGATGAGCAACCAGATGGAGAACCATGGATCACCCAGAGGACCAACCGAATCGATCGATTAGTGGACCCGACCAATTCGCTAGTGTAGCCCGTAGATGGTGGACCAAAGGAACCAGAAGGCTGGTGAGACAACCATACAACCGGCCAAGAGGAGAGTCGATTGGTTCAAGGGTTGAATTGATCAACCCAGATTGGCAATCACATATCTTCATCAAAAATAGGTTTCTACATGTGATCTAGACCTAGATGATGTAATTTCTTATGGCTCCAAAGAATTACATGAAGCTGGCCATAACCATCACTTCTGTTTATTGAATGTTTTTGTTGTAGGGTATAGTATGTTTATGATACGTACTATATATGTGGTGATTGGATAAAGTATAAGTATTTATATAAACTCCCTCAATTAAAATATTAAGTCTTATATTCTTTCCAAAAGTGACACACATGAAAAACTTGATAGACCAAGTGTAGGTGATGCAAAGGTGTGGTACACCGTGTATCTCATGGATGTGTGATGGTAATAATGTAGGTTCTGCCAAAGTGGGTACATTGTTATTGTGTTGGATTTTGGGTCAGAGGCTTAACTGGTGATTCGTAGAGCATATAAGCCCAGAAGCTTGTAGATGATTATGGAAATGAGTTGCGATATCATCTATACAAGAGTTTTATATGATGCAATTGACATTATGTCATTCCTAAATAGTCAAGTTGTGGGTGATCAGTAAAAGTTGACTCATGATTTGATGAAATATGGATCTTCGCCCACTAGAATATTGTACACTTCCATATTCTAAATATATATTGAGGGTTATCAATTCGAATAAAATAGTGGGAGAAATAATAATTTAAGACTTAATTAATATCATCAAAAAATTTCCAATCAAATCAAATCAAACAGGTTTTTGACAAATGCAAATTTTCTCTATAGAAGCAAATGACGAATAAATCATAATTGCAATTGGTCCTGAAGAAGGACAAAGTTGACGGGATTAATTTCCATGACTTGTTTTGGACTTTGAGAAGGGTTCTCAATGAAGAGTACAAGCTCTACGTCCTTGACAAACCAGTGCCAGAAATACCTTCTCTTGATGCACCTATGGCACAAGTGGATGCTTACTAGAAGCATGCCAATGATGCCTTAGAGATAAAGTACCTTATGCTTAGGTGCATGAACTATGAGTTGCATGAGCAATGTGAAGATATGTGTGTTCTTGAGATTGTAACACATCTTAATAAAGTGATACTTGGTCTTACAAAGAAAGAAAGGGACAATATCCTAAAGGTGTTGCTTGAGTCTAAGCTGTTAGAGGGAACCTCTGTAGCAGAACATTTACTCAATACGATTGCACATGTGTATCATCTTGAAGAACTAGGATTCACCTTGAGCCAAGAAGTGGCCACTGACATGATTCTAAACATTATGCTAGAAGAATATAACCACTTTATTTCCTGTTATCATGTGAATAATATGGATGGAAAGATGTCAAATTTGCTTACCATGTTGATTCATGCTGAAGCAAAGTTGAAGAAGGGAAAGCCCATGATGGAGATCAATGGGTCTGAGTCCAAGGTTAAATGAAAGACCGAGAAGAGTTCTAAGATCAAGCCTAAATCTGAATATTCAACACTCAAGATAAGAAGAAAGGAAAGTACAAGAGGAACTCATCCTTTGTACTTGAAGGCTTTTAGGAAGTAGAAGATGGTGATGGTGATCTCCACTTTAGTTATATACATTATTGAGATCAATCTATCTGTTTCATCATCATTGTTACTGGATACTGGATGTGGACCTCAATTATGTTCTCATATGTAGAATCTAAAAGAAAGTAGGCCTTTGGGTAAAGGCGAGGTGGAACTGTGAGCTGCTAATGGTGCAAGAGTTATGGCCACATAGTTGGAACCTATAGTATATGTCACCCCATGGGGCTTGTAATAGTATTAAAGAACTGATATTATGTACTTTCTATAAATATGAACATCATATCTATATCTTGTTTGGAAAAGGATGCATGCGAATTCCATATTAAAAATAGTCGATGTTCTATTTCAAAAGATGGAATCTTTTATGGTAGTGCCCCAATGTCTTATTATCTTTACTTGTTAGATCTAAAGATAGTTGTATATAAAGTTAATACCAAAATACTAAAACTCAACAACTCAAACAAAACATACCATTGGCATTTTCGTCTAGGGAACATAAATGAGAGTTGCATATCTATACTCCATAAAGATGGTTATTTTAACTCTTTTGATTTCGAATCATTAGAGACATGTGAATCTTATTTCTTGTGCAAGATGGATAAGACCCCTTTCACTGGTAACAATGAGAGGGATAGTGATCTATTAGGACTCATATATACTGATGTGTTTAAACCTTTTAGAACGACCACTAGAGGTGGGTATCAGTACTTCATCACCTTCACTTATGACTTTAGTAGGTATGTCTATATTTATTTGATGAAACATAAGTCAGAAGCTATTGAAAAGTGTAAGGAGTTTATGAATGAAGTACAAAACCAACTTGATAAAATAATTAAGGAACTTTGTACTAATCAAGATGGAGAATACTTAAACCATGAGTTTGAGAACCTTATTAGAGCCCATGGGATTATATCCCAGTGGACTCCACCTAGAACACCTCAGAATAACTTTGTGTCAAAAAGAAGGAATCACACATTACTGGATATGGTGTGACCGAGGATGAGTTTAGATGAGCTTCTGACTACCTTTTGGGGGTATCCTCTAGAAATAGTCACGTTTACACTAAACTGAGTACCATCTAAATCAGTTCAAAAGACACCATATGAGATATGGACTGGGAAGCGTCCCAATATGTCCTTTGTGAGGATTTGGGGTTGTGAAGCTTATGTTAGCAAGATGCTTCCTAAGAAGCTTGGTTCTAATTCTAATAAATTTTATTTTGTTGGATATCCTAAGGAGACAAAAGGATATTACTTTTATTCCATATCTAAAAGAAAAGTGGTAGTGTTTGTTACGAGAGATGTTGTATTGCTAGAAAAGGAATTTATTTCCAAAGGAATCAATGGGAGAAAAATGGAACTCGAAGAGGTTTGAGACCAATAAGAAAAAATTGTACCCTTAGATGTACAAGACGAACCAAGAGAATCATAAAGTGGTGTGGAATCTCAAATTCCTCAAGTAACACATAAACCTCATAGATCTAATAGAACACACTTTGATCCTGAGAGATTGTTATATCTTGAAAGTAATGAAGGCAGTGAATTGGTAATAGATGATGTGCCACTAACCTATAAAGATGTTATTTAGGGACCAGAGTCTGAGAAATTGCTTGAAGCATGAGATCTGAGATGGAATCCATGTATACCCACAAAGTATGGACTTTGGTGGATCCACCTGAAGGCGTAAAACCCATAGGGTGCATGTGGGTCTTCATAAAGAAGACCAACATGAATGGAAAATTTCAAAACTATAAGGGAAAATTGGTTGCAATGGGTTTCAGACAAGTTTAAGGTGTTGACCATGATGAAACCTTTTCTCCAGTGGCCATGGTTAAGTTCATCAGGATCATGCTTGCTATTGCAGCTTATCATGACTATGATATTTGACATATGGATTTTAAAATTACATTCCTTAATGGGAATATAGTTGAGAATGTATATATGACACATCCTGAGGGTTTATTAATTCAAAATATGTAAATAAAGTATGTAAGCTACAAAGCTCAATCTATGGATCGAAGCAAGCATCTCAGAGATGGAATCTTTGTTTTGATGAGATAGTCAAAGTGTTTGTCTATATTCAAAATGAAGATGAACCTTGTGTGTACAAAAAGGTCAGTGGGAGCATAGTACCATTGCTCATATTGTATGTACAAGACACACTATTGATGGGGGAATGACATCCCTACTTTACAAAAGGTAGACATGGCTTGGAAATGCATTCTCTATGAAAGACTTGGGAGAAGCATCCTACATCTTGGGGATAAAGATCTATATAGATAGATTTATAAGGCTTCTTGGACTAAGTCAGAGAACATATATTGACAAAGTGTTGAAGTGGTTCAGCATGGAGAACTCAAAGAGAGGAAACGTATCATCTTTGCACGGACTGACCATCTCTAAGAGTCAATGTCCTAGTTCTTGTGAAGAAAGGGAACATGTGAGTTTGATTCCATATGCCTTAGCAATTGGATCAATCATATATGCAATGTTGTGTACCTGTCCAGACATCTCGTATGACTTGAGCATGACTAGTAGATATCAATTAGATCTAGGTGATTCTCAATGGAAAGCCATGAAGAACATCCTCATGTACTTGAGAAGGACTATGGATTAGTTCTTGGTCTATGACAGAGAGGAAGAGTTGGTAGTAAAGGGTTACACTGATGTAAGCTTCCAGACTGATCAAGATGATTACATATTGCAATCAGGATTTGTCTTTTGCCCGAACAACAGAGCTATAAGATGGAAGAGTTCCAAGTAAGAGACAATTGTCAATTCTACACTAGAGGTCGAGTATATTACTGCATCAAATGCAACAAAGGAGGATGTATGGATCAAGAAGTTCATTATAAAACTTGGAGTCATTCCAAGCATCAACAACACAATCAATCTGCATTGTGACAACAATGGAGCTATTGCACAAGCAAAGGAACCCAAATCACAACAGTGCTCAAACCATATACAAATGTGGTATCATCTCATATGAGAGATTGTATAATTTGCAAAGTACCAACCGAAAACAATATTGATAACCCCTTGACAAAGGTACTTTCATAGAAGAAGCATGATGATCATGTGAGATTCGTAGGTGATTATCTCTAATTACAAGTGGGAGTCTATTGGTATGTATGCCTAGAGAGCCAATCATATGATGATTGTAATGGGATAACTTGTAAAAACAATTTGATTATTAATAAAAGGCAAGATTCCAATTTATTTTATTTAATTTAGTTATGAGATAATGATGTAAAATAAAAAATGTCTAGAGAATAATATTACTGAATGACTTATGTCTTCCAGTATGAGACTTGGAAGAATGAGATCATATTGATGTTAAGAGTACATATATATATTCTTATTATGTACCTGATTGGTTGTTATCATGGAAGGTTGATAGACAATAGTGACACATAAGATTAGAGTGTGAGTTTGTTAATGATTGAATCTCATCAGTCATGTTATGGAAATATCAAACCAATCACACAGATACATGTTAGATAATAGTGTATCCAACAGAACCCCCACGAGACTAACACATTGACACCATCATCATGGAAGTAATAGTCAGGTGTCACAGTGATGGTGGTGGTTTTGGTTCTTAGACATGAAATCATTGCACTCATACATGTCGTTGGGTATGGTTTGACATCATCACATGTAGTCCTGAAACATTGGTTTTTATAAAGGTGATGATTGGGTCACATTGACACATGGGGATAGATCATGAATTATAGAAACAAAATTTGACCCTCCTATAGGAGTTTGATGTTCTAGGCCTCTTGATTACTGAGAATGATAAATGCATGTCCATGCACAAGTGAATCATTATGTGATATTGTGCTTACATATATCTCATACAGTATGCTCTTGGTTCAAGAAACAAGATTGAATGATGAAGAGGGTGACTACTCCTGTAACATAATGAATCTTAGATGTAATATACATGTAAACCTTTTTCCCATGTTTCCCTCTCATTTCTATCCTTTATGTCATTTATGTTTAATTCGTGGAATTTATAGTGGTTTAGTGAAAATTTATTCACTAATTGTGCCAATATAAGGGTTTATGCACAAATACCTCAGTAAAAGCTTAATTACCATAATTAAGTGATATAAACCTTAATATAACTTTTTGATATGATTTTAAAGCATAAAATGAGGCTAAGTTTCAAATTTGGTTTGATTTGGATGTTGTTTGTGCAAGTTATGCAATTTTAGGTACATTCTGGACTTTTATGCAATTTACCCAGTTGGGAGGTTTTCTTTGCAAATTATCAACTGAATTTTAATACTTAGATATTCCCTTACCATTAACGAGATTTGAAACCATTGGAGAACCTAGTTTCACCTTGGTTTGATGGTATTTCTTTCCAAGGGCATTATAGGGATTGCCCTCTTTATAAAGATGCTTATCCTTTAAAGCTATCAACCAATGAGGTTATTTCTTTCTTGCAAAACGGTGGGGATGGCCTACAATAATCTATTTGCTCTTAGAACCGACTTTGGATATGCATGAAGCCTCTATCATATATACTCTTGCATGGCCATCAATCCCTAGGCTAAAGACACATGGAAAGTACCTTAAGACTCCTCATGCTTCACCTCTTTCTATATATAGCCATGTATACCCCTTCCCAACACATAATTTGAAAACTCTTGCTCTCCTTTTCTTTCCTCTATCTTAGATAATAGTTTCTTCTGTATTTGGCCACGAAGTTTCTGCCCCAAGGCAATAGAGGGAGCCTACCTTGGTGAGGAAGGCTCTTGGGGCTTCCAAATTGCCCTATTAGGGTTTCTAAAGCTCCTCCTTGGTAAATTCGACCAAAACTAGTAAGTTTCCTCCATTCCTTTACTATTTTAATATTTTTAGTATTCCTTACACCTTCTTATGGGTCGGAACCATGACCATACATGGTAAAACTCCACCTAAAACCCTAAAACATATCATCTCCTTGCTCTTGTGCTAGGGTTTGCACCTCTAAAGTGGAGAAGGTGATCTTTGCTCAAGAAAGGAGCTTGGCTTGGAGCAACCAGACCTTCTAATCTCGGAATCCTTTCTGTTTTAACCTTATTACCTTCCTAGAGGCAAGTTTGGTTAACACCCTTCTCATATATTGCTTAGTACATGCTTAAAACTCATGCTTTTATGTTGAAAATCGACGATTTCCATCTCTTTTTACCATGCTCTTCTAAAGTTTTGATTTCTTGCTGTATTACCTTCTCTAGAAGCTCTAGTTTGGTTACCTATGCAACTTCAAACCTGATCTTGGTCAAATGGTGTTTTCTCCCTCTCCCTCTCTCTTCAATTATCTCAATCGGTTTGATGATGTGGCAATTTCTGATTGGTCAATATTGAAAAATTCATATCTTTTAAACTGCTTATCCAAATTTGAAAATAAAATATGTTTTGGAATCAGGAGAACGAGATCTATCCAATAAAAATATTTTCAATGGATGATTTTATGGTTTGACGAAGGGTGATTTTTGTAAAACGAATTTAATGCATAAAATCCATAAAAATTACAGCTTAATCATCATAACTCCAAAATTAACAGAAATATATGTTTTCTTGATCAGGAAAACCTAATAAGTTTATTGGTGATGTTTTAATAGTCTAAATTCGAATTTTTCTAAAAAGTTCTAAAAATAGGGTTTTTATATATTAATGTGCACTATGTACTCTAATACATGTTAATACATTGAAAATAGGCAAAGTGGAACTTGGACTCAATTAAAGTGGTGAAAGTTAGTAATTAATATCAGTTAGAGAGGTATGTGCATTCATTACACCCTATGTTGGGATAATTGCAGCCAAACCCTATATTTCCCTAATGAGGCTTAAATGAACCCTAAATATCCTATTCTTGAATCCTAATGTTGTTCATGCCTCAAATTAGATTATAATTTCTTCTTGTTTGGGTCTTATACCCCATTGCCATGCTTATTGAATATTATGACTACTCTTGCCATGACTGCTTTTCTAGCATGTGGATTTATATTCTATTTAATTTAAAGTAGCAGTACTTATGTACAACCACCCACAGAGGGCATGCAAATAATTGCCCTGGGGAATGTCTTATTCTCCCCATAATATTGTAGGTGACTGGAAATGTCTTATTCTCCCCTCACCTAAGGTTAGAGGTCCGGTAGGTGCCTCAACCGTAATTAGTTAGGTAGACATAATTATCTTACATGCAAATCCTTTTTGATATAATTCTTAATGACAAGTTTCTTTTGAATATAGCCTCATACTCTTGTTAATGGCAAGTTTCTTACATACAAATCCTTTTTGATATAATTGTTATCTTCATTATATGATGAACCCTAGCCTATTTTTTTGTTGTACTTATCTTGATATCCTAGATTAGTTTTGTGACACATACCTTGTTTCCTTTCCCCTTTTGTTGGGTGCTTTCCCAACCACCCAGGTGCTGATGTTGAGAAAGGAGAAGGACAAGTTTGAAGGAATTCATCTCAGGAGTAGATCTCAAGCTATCTGAAAGGATTTCTAGGTTGCTATAGCTAGATCCTTTTCTGTTATCTTTTTTTTTAGAACAATCATGTAATGAATAATGAAATCCATGCAATAGGCTTAGTTCTTTTATTTCCACTGCTATTGAAATTTTGCAATGTATCTGGTGCATGCTTATTTACTTGGAATATTATACATGCATCCCTTAATATCTTTTGTCCTTCTAAAAAGATGGATGTTTTGTACTTCCTTTAAATTTTAGTAAGGAGGTGATCTCACCTCTTTACAGCATGGTATCAGAGCCTTTAGGCAACTATTAGGACATGAAGTTGAAGCAAAGGTGTCTAGAATGGATCAGGGTTTTGGGGGCTGGCAATATTTTCCTCTGCACCACTAGCTTGGATTACGAGGACTCCCGCGCCCATATGATACCGGAATGGCCTGAGCTGATACGATTTTCCCAAAATAGTATGCTTTTAGGCAATAGCATTCTAGATATTCTTTTCTCGTCTATGCTTCTATTCTTTTCCATCTATGATTCAAATACTCCTGGGAACTTAACATATTAACCCTACCTTTCAGGATAGGTGACTTGTTCGACAGTAGGATCACGGGAAAGGAGTCAAACCCTAATGACTACAATGTGGAAAACACTCCTGTGACTCCTACCAGCCATAGTGTGGTCAGCCCTACTACTCCAGGCACCCCCTCCTTCACACCAGAGCAAGAGCTGGCAATGCTGCGCCATGTGCTCTCCACCATGATGGGGAAACTCCACACAGTGGCTGCCAATGCCATCAAGCCGAGGGAGTTCACCCTCACTGACTTCATAAAGATGTATCCACCCTACTTCAAAGGTGAAAGTGAACACAACATGGTGGATAAAGCTGATGATTGGGTGTTGGCTTTGGATCGGACCTTTGAGGGTATGGCATGCCCTCCTCACCCGAAAGTTCAGTCCACAACGTATGTGCTGGATGGACCGACATGTGTCTGGTGGAATGGTGTCGTTCGCACTTGAGACACCTCTACCATGGAGTGGGACCAATTCCTGAAGCTCTTCAGGGAGAAGTACATCTGTCATTCCTTCAGGAGTAAGAAGGAAGTCGAGTTCTACAGCCTCATGCAGGGAAGCATGAGTGTGGTTGACTACATCTAACGGTTCCTACTTCTGAAACGCTATGCCACCGACCTTGGAGCTGAGAGAAGGGCAACATTGTTCTTGGAGGGCCTAAACTACCAAGTGGGTCGAAGTCTTGTTCCACAACTTCCACTCACCTTCCAGCAGATGGTGGATAAGGCCCTGGCCATTGAATCTTACCCAGGATTCCAATCCTATGGACACAGTAATGGATATAGCAACAACAAGAGGAAGAACCCTACCCAGAATGAGAATCGTGGACGTGATCAGTGCAATAGGTGCTCTCATCACCATCCTCCAGGGAGATGTCCTGCCAACGATGCACCTACTCGTAGAGACAATCGGCCTCCTCTGACCTGCCATGAGTGTGGCCAAGTTGGGCATATCCGACCGCTCTTCCCCCATTTCCAGCAAGGACAGAATAATGCCCAGCACTTGCAACAGCCAAGGTAGAATCCACCTTTGTGGAATAATAATAACAACAACAACAACCAGAAGCCGAGGTGACTGCCAGCGGAGAGGAGGAATGGGAGAGTGTTTGCTCTCAATGCTGAGGAAGCAGACAAAGATAATGAAGTTATTGAAGGTACCTTGCATCTTAATATGCATCCTATAAAGGCACTATTTGATTCTGGATCATCCAATACCTTCATATCATGTCAGCTTGCTTCTAGGTTAGAAATAGAATCTGAGTATACGGATCATATATTAGATGTAAAAACCCCTAGTGGTAAGATCTACTCTTCATATCTCAAAACTCCAACCATGGACCTCTATATATCTGGTATAATGTTTCCCTCAAATTTCATCTTGCTCGACATGACCGCCTTTGATGTCATCCTAGGAATGGATTGGTTGAAGATGTACAAAGCTATTTAATTTTGTGAAGAATCAAAGGTTAGTTTGTCACATCCTATTGAGGAAAGATTGTGTGTCAAGGGTAGGAAGCGAGAAGATCGGCAATTTGTTATTTCGACCATCAAAGCTGAAAAGCTAGTCTCGCAAGGGTGTAGAGCTTTCTTAACCTCTATTGTCCTTGAGGCTACACCTCCTTCTATCGACCACATAGATGTAGTGAAGGACTTCCCGGACGTCTTTCCCGAGGAGTTACCTGGTTTGCCACCAACTCAGGAGGTGGAGTTCTCCATCGAGCTTGTACCTGAAACTTCACCAATTCGAAGCCGCCTTATCGCTTGGCCCCTGCCGAGCTTGCCAAACAGAAGAAGCAACTAGAAGAGCTTCTCAACATGGGCTTCATCTGCCCCAGTGTTTCACACTGGGGAGCCCCTAACCTGTTCGTAAAGAATAAGTATGGTTCGATGTGGATGTGTATGGACTACCGCATTATTAACCAAGTGACGGTAAAGAATCGTTATCCTTTGCCTCACATCGATGACTTGTTCGACCAGATAAAGTCAGCCCCTATGTTCTCCAAGATGGATCTACGAAGTGGCTACTACCAGATGCGCTGGAAGGATAATGATGTACCGAAGATGGCATTCAGAACTCACTATGCGTGTTACGAATTCATGGTCATGCCTTTCGGCTTGACAAATGCCCCTGCTTCCTTCATGGACTTGATGAACCGAGTGTTCTGCCCATACCTTGACAAGTTCATGGTGGTGTTTATCGATGACGTTTTGGTTTATTCTGAGATGTTAGAACAACATCGCGAGCATCTGTGGATTTTACTCAACACACTATGAGAAAATCAACTCTATGCAAAATTCTCAAAGTGTGAGTTCTAGATAAAAGAAGTGATGTTTCTGGGTCATGTGATTTCTATCGGACATATAGTTGTTGATCCTGCAAAGGTAGAACTTGTGACCAAGTGGAAAGCTCCAAAGAATCCCTCAGAGATCTGTAGTTTCCTTGGATTAGTAGGTTACTATCGAAAGTTTATCAAGAACTTCTCTAAGTTGGCCTTACCTTTAACCAAGCTAATGCGAAAGGAGGTCAAGTTCTCTTGGACACCAGAATGTGAGAATAGTTTTTAGAAACTGAAGAAGAGCCTGACTTATGCTCCCATGCTTGCTTTGCCTGTTGAGGGCATACACTATGTCATCTACACCGCTGCATCCAGACAAGGCTTAGGGTGTGTTTTGATGCAAGACGGAAAGGTGATCACCTATGCTTCTCGACAGTTGAAACCTAATGAAGCTAATTGGCCTACACATGATTTGGAGCTTGCTGCCATAGTTCATGCTTTGAAGATCTGGCGACACTATCTCTATGGTGAAAAGTTTGAAGTATTTTCTGATCACAAGAGTCTGAGATATTTGTTGACTCAGAAGGATATGAACTTGCAACAACGTAGGTGGATGGAGTATCTTAAAGATTACAACTTCACCATTATCTATCATCCTGGTAAAGCAAATGTTGTACATGATGCTTTAAGTCGCAAGAAGGATGTTGTTTGTGCTGCTTTGAGATGTTCAGTATGGGAAAACCTTGAACATGTGGCTAGATGGAGACCTCATCTTGTTGAATCAGTGGATGAAGACAAGTTGTGTGTTCATATGGCCAGCTTGACCATTACACCAACATGGATCTCTGAAGTCGTGGTTGCACTGTTGTAGAGTTATGAGCTTGAGGAGATGAAAGCTTTAACTGAGAAACCGCAATCTGACTTCTCAATCAGAGTGGATGGTGTTGTCTACTTCAAACAAAGGTTGTAGATTCCTAATGTTGGTGATCTGAGATAGAAGATTCTGAGTGAAGCTCATGGGTCCAAGTACACTATTCATCCTGGCACAACAAAGATGTATAAGAACTTACAACAAAGCTTCTGGTGGAAGAACATGAAGAATGATATAGCTCTATTCGTCGTAAAGTGCTTGACATGTCAGCAAGTCAAGATCGAACATCAACGACCTAGTGGTCTTCATCACCCTCTTGAAATTCCAGAATGGAAGTGGGAGAAAATCACAATGGACTTCGTTACCGGTTTCCCCAAGTCCAAGAAAGGTTATGATGTTGTTCGGGTGGTTATTGACCGTCTTACAAAATCTGCTCATTTCTTTCCTGTCAAAACCAATTACAAAGTTGCAGATATGGCTCAATTGTACGTTGAGTGGATAGTACGTCTGCATGGAGTACCTGAGGTAATAGTTTCTGATCATGACCCAAAGTTTACTTCTCGTTTATGGGGTCAGATTCAGGAGGGGATGGGTACTGACTTGTGTTTCAGTACTGCTTACCACCCGCAGACTGATGGTCAATCTGAGAGAACATTTCAGATTCTGGAGGGCTTGCTTCGTGCTTGTGTGATGGATTTGGGTGGTGCATGGGATCAGTATCTGCCATTAGCTGAGTTTGCTTACAATAATAGCTACCAAGCTAGTATTGGTATGCCACCTTTTGAAGCTCTCTATGGTAGACCGTGTCCTTCACCTTTGCATTGGGATGATGTCGGTGAACATTCTCTAGTGAAGACCGATGACATGCAAATGATGATAGAAAAGGTGCAGTTGATAAAGAAATGCATGAAAGCTTCTCAAGACCGACAGAAGATGTATGCCGATAAGAAGAGGTCTGATGATAACTTCCTAATGGGTGACTATGCATTTCTGAAGATCAAGCCTATCTGTTCTATTGCTAGATCTAAAGTTAAAGGCAAGTTGAGTCCCCGCTATGTTGGACAATTTGAAATCTTAGATAAAGTTGGAGACTGTGCATACCGCTTAGCCTTACCTCCTTCCTATGATAAGATTCATAATGTGTTCCATGTCTCTGTGCTGAAGTAGTATATGAAGGACTCTTCTCATGTGCTTACTATTGAGCCTTTGGAGATACATGAGAATCGGACCTATGAAGAGCTACCTGTGAAGATTCTTGACTCCTGAGTAAAGCAGATGAAGAACAAAGAGATTGATTTGGTAAAAGTTTTTTGGAAATATCATGGTCTGGAAGAAACCACTTGGGAGTTGAGAGATGAAATGTTACGTACTCACCCTTCTCCTTTTGCTTGAGATTTCGAAGGTGAAATCGTTTTAAAGGGATGGAGTGTTGTAACATAATAAATCTTAGATGTAATCTCCATGTAAACCTTTTTCCCATGTTTCCCTCTCATTTCTATCCTTTATGTCATTTATGTTTAATTAGTGGAATTTATAGTGGTTTAGTGAAAATTTATTCACTAATTGTACCAATATAAGAGTTTGTGCACAAATACCTCAGTAAAAGCTTAATTACCATAATTAAGTTCTATAAACCTTAATCTAACTTTTTGATATGATTTGAAAACATAAAATGAGGCTAAGTTTCAAATTTGGTTTGATTTGGATGTTGTTTGTGTAAGTTATGCAATTTTAGGTACATTCTAGGCTTTTATGCAATTTACCCAGTTGGGAGGTTTTCTTTGCAAATTATCCACTGAACTTTAATCCTTAGATATTCCCTTACCATTAATGAGATTTGAAGTCATTGGATAACCTAGTTTCACCTTGGTTTGATGGTATTTCTTTCCAAGGGCATTATAGGGATTACCCTCTTTATAAAGATGCTTATCCTTAAAAGCTATCAACCAATGAGGTTATTTCTTCCTTGCAAAACGGTGGGGATGGCCTAGAATAATCTATTCACTCGTAGAACCGACTTTGGATATGCATGAAGCCTCTATGAGCTATCCTCTTACATGGCCATCAATCCCTAGGCTAAAGACACATGGAAAGTCCCTTAAGACTCCTCATGCTTCACCTCTTTCTATATATAGCCATGTATACGCCTTCCCAACTCATAATTTGAAAACTCTTGCTCTCCTTTTCTTTCCTCTAGTGTATATAATAGTTTCTTCTGTATTTGTCCACGAAGTTGCTGCCCCAAAGCAATAGAGGGAGCCTACCTTGGTGAAGAAGGCTCCTAGGGCTTCCAAATTGCCCTATTAGGGTTTCTAAAGCTCCTCCTTAGTAAATTCGACCAAAACTAGTAAGTTTCCTCCATTCCGTTCCTATTTTCATACTTTTAGTCTTCGTTACACCTTCTTCTAGGTCGGAACCATGACCATACATGGTAAAACTCCACCTAAAACCCTAAAACATATCATCTCCTTGCTCTTTTGCTAGGGTTTGCACCTCTAAAGTGGAGAAGGTGATCTTTGCTCAAAAAAGAAGATTGGCTTGGAGCAACCAGACCTTCTAATCTTGGAATCCTTTCTATTTGAACCTTATTCCCTTCCTAGCGGCAATTTTGGTTAACACCCTTCTCATATATTGCTTAGTACAATGCTTAAAACTCATGCTTTTATGTTGAAAATCGATGATTTCCATCTCTTTTTACCATGCTCTTCTAAAGTTTTGATTTCTTGCTGTTTTACCTTCTCTAGAAGCTCTAGTTTGGTTACCTATGCAACTTCAAACCTGATCTTGGTGGAATGGTGTTTTCTCCCTCTCCCTCTGTCTTCAATTATCTCAATCGGTTTGATGGTGTGGCAATTTCTGATTGGTCAATATTGAAAAATTCATATCCTCTAAACCGCTTATCCAAATTTGAAAATAAAATATGTTTGGAATCAGGAGAACGAGATCTATCCAATAAAAATATTTTAAAGGGCTGATTTTATGGTTTGACGAAGGGTGATTTTTGTAAAACAAATTTAATGCATCAAATCCATAAAAATTACATCTTAATCATCATAAATCCAAAATTAACATAAATATATGTTTTCTTGATCAGGAAAACCTAATAAGTTTATTGGTGATGTTTTAAGAGTCTAAATCCGAATTTTGCTAAAAAGCTCTAAAAATAGGGTTTCTATATATTAATGTGCACTATGTACTCTAATATATGTTAATACATTGAAAATAGGCAAAGTGGAACTTGGACTCAATTATAGTGGTGAAACTTAGTAATTGATATCAGTAAGAGAGGTATGTCCATTCCTTACACCCTATGTTGGGATAATTGCAGCCAAACCCTATATTTCCCTAATGAGGCTTAAATGAACCCTAAATATCCTATTCTTGAATCCTAATGTTGTTCATGCCTCAAATTAGATTATAATTTCTTCTTGTTTGGGTCTTATACCCCACTGCCATGCTTATTGAATATTATGACTACTCTTTCCATGACTACTTTTCTAGCATGTGGATTTATGTTCTATTTAATTTAAAGTAGCGGTACTTATGTACAACCACCCACAGAGGGTATGTAAATAATCACCCTGGGGAATGTCTTATTCTCCCCATAATATTATAGGTGACTGGGAATGTCTTATTCTCCCCTCACCTAATGTTAGAGGTCCAGTAGGTGCCTCAACCCTACTTAGTTAGGTAGACATAATTATCTTACATGCAAATCCTTTTTGATATAATTGTTAATGGCAAGTTTCTTTGGAATATAGCCTCATACTCTTGTTATCTTCATTGTATGATGAACCCTAGCCTATTTTTTTTTGTACTTATCTTGATATCCTAGATTAGATTTGTGACACATACCTTGTTTCCTTTCCCCTTTTTCTGGGTGCTTTCCCAACCACCCAGGTGCTGGTGCTGAGCAAGGAAAAGGACAAGTTTGAAGGAATTCATCTCAGGAGTAGATCTCAAGCTATCAAAAAGGATGTCTAGGTTGCTATAGCTAGATCCTTTTATCTTATCTTTTTCTTTTGAGAATAATCATGTAATGAACAATGAAAGCCATGTAATAGGCTTAGTTCTTTTATTTCTGCTGATATTGACATTTTGTAATGTATCTGGTGCATGCTTATTTACTTGGAATATTATACATGCATCCCTCAATATCTTTTGTCCTTCTAAAAAGATGGATGTTTTGTACTTCCTTTAAATTTTAGTAAGGAGGTGATCTCGCCTATTTACAACTCCATTCCTTGAGTTCAATCTGAACAATAGTGACACATGAACTATACTAACACTACAACACCAAAAATGGATTGTAGGTTGAAGTTGTTCTCCAAGTTTACATTTATGTGGGTAGCATTGATGTGCGATTCGGAACCGCTCATTTTTTGTGATGTCATAAATTGTTATGGACATTCATTGCCAACATAAGATGGGACCTATAGGGTCACACACATAGGTCTCGACCTAGTAGAGGAGTGTAATCTTAAATGAGTTGAATTATGTACTCAAGTGTTTAGGTATTTGATTCATGCAACAAGCATCCTGAATGCATGACAAAATGCCCATTCCATGGCATGAGATGGCCGTCTCGAGTGCCAAATAGTCGTCTCAAGGGTAGATATGGGTGTTTGGAGGATTAGGGCATATTCGAGTTGAAATTGGCCTAGGAACAAACTGAACGGCCCGACACAGGTCAGTAGATGACCGTCTGGGTGACCGAGATGGCCTTCTCACATGGGTGAGATTGGCCTGGTCGACTGAGCATAGGTTATGGATACTTTTTTATATTTGTTTCATTGCACATTACTTGTTGTGCAAGCAATTAATGTATGACATTAATGGAAAATGAATTGCCAATTTGTATGTGATTGGAAAATTGTGAAACGTCTGTCTCACATTGTGAGACAACCGTCTCACATGCCAAATGACTGTATGGTGTGTCCGATGGCCGTTTGGCTGGTCATAGGTTGTGAAATATGAACATCTTCTGGTCCCTTCAACTCCCACATCAATTGGGAACCCTGACCCTGGACTCTACTAAAAATAGAGGGGTATTGGGGGCTTCCAAGAACACAACATAGATAATTGAGAATCCATTGCTCTAAAAAATGTTTTCATATTTGGTTGTGGTAACCGAGAGAGCCCAGGCAAGTCCTACCCGACAAGGGAGGGGTATCCAAGGGAGAGAAGCAACTGAGTTCAATGTTGTGGGAAAGCAAGTTGGTGACTAGTACACCAACAAAAGGGACAACTCCTTCATGTCCATTCTAGTAGGACAATAGGAGTTCTAGGTGGTCCATGTGGACTTCTGTAGAGGCAGGTGGCTGTCGTCTTCCGCAAAGGAGGACATCATCATCCAACAGTCCATGATGATAGGATTTGTTGTAGAAAGACGACGGTCGAGTCTGTTGTCAGTGAGATAGCAGTGAGACGAGTCCTAGTGCAACTAGGAAATAGAGTTGCACAACTACTGCAATGAGTATTGTCTCTGAACTTGCTCCAAGACCAAGTATATCCTAGAAACCATCCTTCTTGTATTATAGTAATTGACATGATCCGTTGGTTATGGGAATATGGTAGATAAAATATTTGTTTCCATTGCCTTCTCTTTAGCCATATGTCCCTATAGGTGCACCATTAACAAGAGTTTGAAATGAAGTTGAGTTCATACACTCATGTATCTATTTCAACAAGAATAAGGAAAAGTCATTTCTTTCATTACATCAAGTATGTAAACCCTTCTTATTGTGTCATAAGATTTATTGAGATCAACTTTTTGACACAATTTATGGTCAAAATGATGGACTAGTTCATTTGCAAGGAAAATTGCATCTGAAATTTTTCTTCCTTTGACAAAGGTGCTTTGATTCAAGCTTAACATATGAGGTAATATATCCCTAATATGATTTTCTAAAGTTTTAGAAATTATTTAATAAATGAAGTTGCACAAAGAGATGGGTTTCCACTCACCTATTTTCCCTAGTTGATTGACCTTTGGTATCAAAGAGATATAACTCTTATTCACCTATTTTAGGAGTCTACCTTTATAGAAGAAATCTTTGATGGATGTGTATATTTCCTTCCCCAGCTTGTCCTAGGTTGATTTGTAGAAGTGATCATTCAATCCATCTGGACCTGGACATTTTTTATCATTTGAGTTTTTAACAACTCTGTAGATGTCTTCATCAGTTGGTAGCTTGCACATATCTTGCAATTGTTCTTCATTTAGATTTTTATGTTGAACCAAGTGTGATATACTCATGAACCTTGTGGTTTATTGGATCACATTTCATAGTGTTTCCTAAAAGTTTCTCTAATTGCATCCCCATCTATTATATGTTCTCCATTGTGCTCAAACATTTTGATTTGATTCCTTCTCATTCTTGTTTTGAGAGAGGCATTGAAGAACTTGGAGTTTCCATCTCTATGTTTTAGGAAAAAGAGCTTGGATTTTTGTATAGAAAGGACTCTTTAGCCAATTTTGCTAGGATTGTAGCCTCCTTTTTCTATTTAGCAATCTCTCTTAGCATAGTATCATCAAGATATCTATCTGCTTGTTCTTGTGCGTTAAAAACTTCATATTCTATATTTTTTGCTGAATTAGAGATATCACTGACTCTTTCCCAGTTCCATGTTTGAAGACATTTGTTTGTATGCTTCAATTTGTGAACCAACTTGTAGATCGGATTCCCATTTTATTTTCTACTACATGCTTCAAGAACAATTTCTTTTGAAACCATCAAAAGTATCCCAAGCATTGAAATATCTTTTCAGGTATTTATTCCTCCTTGTCTCTTCATCCAAGTGGAGGACATGGTCATAATGGTCATTGTAGATCGTTGGCATGATTTCCACACACATCTTAGGGAATTCATTACAACCTGAAGTTGACAATGATTTTTGTCAATTTTACTTCTGGTGTTGTTGCTACCACATTATTGATTGTTCCATGTGAAGAAGGGCCCCTTTTTTGGTATCTCTAGGATGTCAACATCAGTGATAACTTGATTGAAATCCTCCATTGTTCTAGCTGAAGGTAAGGACCTTCCCTTCCTCCCACTAGATTCTTTGATAGTATTAAAATCTCCAAGTACAATCCATGGTGATTTGGATCCGGCCTTGATTGTCAAAGTTCCTCTGAAAGCTTTACTCTATTGGAGTCTTCATTTTAAGCATATACAATTGTTATCACCAGGTTTTTGTCACTACAAGTTAGTCTAAAATTAATAACTTGTTTCGATAAAAGAACTAGAGTAATGGAGTAATCCTGATTTTCCCATACCATCAATGTAAGGCCCCTAAACTTGCTTAATGAGTCGAATAATTTTAATTATCATAATTGAATTCTTATAACCCTAATATAACCTTGTGATGTGCTTTGAAATCACAAGATAAGCTTAATTTTCAAATTTGGTCCAATTTGGACATTGTTTGAGTAAGTTATGCATTTTTATGCACATTTTGGACTTTTCTGCAATTTACTCAATTGATAGGTTTTCTTCACAATTTATCACTTGCATTATGTTCCTTGTATATTATATCATCATTATTGATCTTTTTGATCTATGGGGCGCCTATGTAAACCTTAGTTGGAATGTGTTTTCTCCAAGGGTATTTTAGGGTTTACCCCTTCATGGATGAGCTACCTTTAGTAGCTATCAACTAATGAATTATTTGATTGGCTGGGAAATTGGAAAAAGGAAATCTAAGAAGGTCTATATAGATGCTGGGGGAGCTTCTTGTGTCTGTGCTTGTATATTCTTAATAAATTAAGGCCATGGACACTTGGATAGATACTAGAACTTCAACTTTTTCTTTTTCTTTAACTTAAAGTTTCATATACTTATCCCCAAGCCCCAAAATGAGTCATTTTCTCTACAAAACTTCCCTCCTTCTTCCAATCAAGTTCTCCCTCTGTGCTAATACTAATTTTCCTATCCAAGGAAGAAGAAAGTGGGGACCTTCTTGGAAAAAGGATCTAGGGATACAATTGACTTCCTTTTATGGTTGAAAAAGCTTCCTTCGAGTGATCTTGACCTAAAAGAGTAAGAATCCCCTTCTTTCCTCCATTTATTTCTTTTTTATCCTTCCTCCTACCTTTCTCCAGGTCAGAACCTTGTTGTTCCATGATAGAAATTGCTCTAAAGCTCTAAAACCTTACCATTCTTGCTCCTTATGCTTATAATTTGCTCATATGATGAAGGAAGGTGCTAGATGGACGAGTTCATAGCCTATGCTTGGATTCACTACCCTACCTACTCGACATTTCTTCTATGTAAGGTTTTATATTCTCATTAGAGGCAAGTTTTATAACTTGCTCCATGTTTATTGCTTACCATAAGCTCGCTAGCTCATGTTCTTGCTTGAAAATGATGATTCATGCACTAAAAAGCTATGCTTGTCTTGGATTTCGATTTTTATAATGTTACCTATTCTAATTTCAGTTCTAGATGAACCTTTGATCATGTGTATGTTATTCCTAAGGTATAATATGACTTGGATCAGGTTGGTTTGACAACCTATGGTGCTAAGCACCGATCAACCAATGGTCAATTTTAGGGTTTTAAGCTGATTTCTTCTATAAACCCATGACCTGATGATGGTACCTTGCAACAACCCTATGGTGTTGTCTTCACGACAACTGATGGTTGGGATCAAAGGAGTCATATGATGGTGATAACCTATGGTCACCCCCTTATGTCAGGTTTTGGATCAATTAGAAGTTTAATGATCAACCATTAAGTACCCTACTGAAGTTATGAATCAATGATGACATTAGCTTAATATTTGATGTTGATTAATGAATGTATTGTTGATCTAACAAACTATGGTGACTTAATGGTCACTAATGATGGAGGATCAGTTCGCTACAATCTATGGAGAATTAAGCATTATACTTGTAGCATCAATTAAGCCTTATACCAATGGTTTCTTAGGTCACTTGATGCAATGGTCAGACCTATATTGTAATTGATGGTTTTTGAAAAACCACTAGGGGGGGTGAATAGGGTTTTATGGATATTTAAAATAATTCAACTCAAAACAACCACAATTGAGATAATATGAAGGAGATAAGGTGTTTAGAGTGGTTCAAACCTTAGCAAATACTAAGGCAGTCAATCCACTACCCGGTTGCTTACCCGACCGGGATTTTGAAAGTATTTAATTTTATTACCTCACAAGGGTATTACATAAAATTACAACACTTTCAACACCCTTTGGACAGCCTTCACCTTGAAGTAGTCTCACCAACCTTGAAGCAACCTTCCTTGAAGTAACTTCAAGCTCCCCCTTGAAGTAGCCTTCCTATTGAAGTAGCTTCCCGTTGAGACAACCTTCTAGAAGTAGTCCAAAAATCTCCTTCTTCACCAAGAAGATAAAACTCTCTCCAATTCGTAGCCTCCAACCCTAGGAGTAGCAAGGAGAGTACAAGAAATACGAAAGAACAAGAAAGGAAATAGAAATTACAATTACCACTTGAAGCACAAGGCTTGATTTCCTATATCAAGCGTATTGATCTCCTAACCAATGAGCATGGAAGTGTAGGTTTAGTGGATAGGAGATGCTAGCCTATAGGAAACGAATTTGGAGCAAAGGAAATGAGTAGCAAGTACTAGTGTTGCTTAATTGCTCAAAAATAGATTGCCAATTGCAAGTATGAAAGCTCAAGTATTACACAAGTGTGTCTTGAGTGTCCTATGGCTTGTCCTATTTATAGGAATGGCCTATGGATGCTTAAGGACGTTCTAGACACTTTCTAGGGGGTTCTTAGTGCTTAACTAGCCGTTAGGTAACCATTGGTTGCTTTAGCAATGGCTAGTTAATTAACTCTGAAAAGTGCAGACAGAACTCATCTCGGTCGAAGAATTGTCGACCGAGAGTCCTTCTCGGTCGAGGACTTGTCGACCGAGGGACTGTCTGGAGCAAGTGTATATATAGTTCTAATCCAACTCCCAACTACCTTGTTTGCTGTGTCTAACGACTACCTGGGTCATTTTCGGTCGAAGAGTTTGTCGACTGAGAGTGTCTCGGTCGAGAACTTTGTCGACCGAGATTAACCCTATTTCAATGTTTTAATCCAAGTACTAAGTGTGTGTATGAGTATGCAGTTGTGACATTATTGTAGGGGATGACCTATCTAAGTGTTTGTGATTGGCTATGGAAGATCTAACGCTTGATTTACATGATGTCTAAGTACTTGTACATTATATATTTGTACAAGTTTTTACATTTGATTACAATCATGAATTAAAGCAATTTGAGCATATAGATCTTCCAAGTAGTTTGTCAAGTAGCACGTTAGATCCACAAGAATGAAATGTTTGTCATCATCAAAACAAAGGGATTATAATAATGTCCAATTTAGCCAACAATCTCCCCCTTTTTGAAGATGAAAAACATTTCCTAAATATAAAATAAGGAAATATAAATCATATGTGTTTCATACCTGAAGTTTACCGTTTGTATCCATTGCAAGTGTCTGTTGGCCAAGAGATTATGAAACTCATTTTATTTTATGTTTATATTGTTTCTCCCCCTTAGTTATTTCAAAAAGATAACCAAGATAATCATTAAGTATGACTTTTATTACTCCCCTTTTAAAAACAAGTGATTAATATGAATGCAAACTACGCATTGTCAAATTTAGCCATAATTTATTTTTCAATCATTTGCAAAGAATGAGATCCTTTTAGGTTCATTTCATATATTACTCCCCCTTATATTTATGATCCACTATAAAATTCTTGTATAACAAGGATTTGTCCAAATGAAGCCACAGAAAACACTTTTATTTATAACAACTTAGTGCTCATACAATTCATAAGATGACCTATAAAGCATAACATACTTGCTTATAAAAAGATATCCATTACAATCATTACAAAGATAGCCATTCATCTCATGATCTCACTGAAAAGACCGAAGGATCACAACAATTTTTGGGTCTTTTCCAAGAAAGGGCTCAACTCCATAGTATTTGACCAGTGTCTGCCACTCCAGGGCACCTGTCTTGGTTAAGGCATAAGCCTCCAAGAAGGTGGGAACACGATCAAAGCGAAAGTGGGCAGCAATATCTTGGAGTTGGATTGGGGAAAACTGAGTATGAGTGAGGTCAGGAGATGGTGGAGGTGGAATTTGATAGTAATTGTAGGAAGGATTGTATGGGTTTAGCATGCCAGGATTAAGTGAATGAGGATATTCGTCAGGTTGGTCAGGAGAAAGGGCTTGCATCCTTTGATTTAAATAAGTCATGGCATGATGGTTATAATCCAATTACCTACTTAGTTGATATTGAGATCCAGCTATGTATGTCAAAGTGTTTATGATAGGATCATGGGGTAGGCTAGTAGGAGGAGGTGGTGGAGGTATGTCTTGGGTGGATGGCTCCCCTTCAGTTCTAGCCCTTTTGTGACCAAAATCGATCCCCATCTTCTCTACTATATTTTTACTTATCTTTTGGGGTTTCCGATCCCATGTATAACCTAGGTCCTCAATATTCTTCTTAAGAAAATGTTGAGTAATTTGGCAAACAAAATCGGCATAAGGTGGATTGCCAGAGAACACAAGCATATTCTTAAGGATGATACGAATGAAAATTATGGGGATACCTTATAGAATGGCATAGATAAGGTACATACGAAAAGTGGGTACTTCAAATTTATTTTCCCTAGGATGGATATTGGTGAAAACAATGAGGTTTATGATCCAAGCTTCAGGTTTTAAGTTTATGGCATAATATGTACCCCTATCTTCATGGCAAGTGGTATTGGATAAAAAGATGGCTCTTTTAATGTCACTTAAGCTAGTGGTAGTGTCATCTTGAGAGAGTTTATTTAGTGGATTTCTGGTGGTGAGATTAATAAAATATTTATAGTCTTCTATATCTATGTTAAGAATGCTAAGAATGCCCTCCTCAGAAAAATGAAATCCATACCCATTAACCATAGAAGAGAAGGAATCATGGTCAGGATGTGGGGTTAAGTGGGAATAGAATTCGTTAACTACTTTTGAGGAGTAGGAATGGAAGGAGGGATTCAGAAATTCAGACAAATGTTGCACCTCAAAGAGTTCCTCCAGATCAACAATGATGTGGAAGTCCATGACGTCGACTGACCGTCGTGGAAGAGGGGTTCATGAGGATAGCCTGAGGTAGCGATCGTCGACAGCTGCGTCGTTGAATGGAATGTCGTTGATGAACGACAGTGCTAGAGAGACCATCCTTCCTTTCTTAGCTGCGACTTGCTTCTCTCCACGCGACAATGAGGAAGCCATCTTGTTGCTTTGAAGTGGAGAAGTAGCAAGGCAAGACTTGGATGTAGAGAAGCTAAATATTTGCACAAGAATGCACTAGAGAGGAGCTAGAGAAGTGAGAATGTGAGCTTGTGAAGAATGGGGTCGTTTTGGGCTCTATTTATAGCAAAACAGAACCCATTTCGGTCGAAAATTTGTCGACCGATGACCGCAATGGTCGTTTCTGCAGACGCTCCACTCGGTCGTCCAACGGTCGATCGAAAACTAGCCGTTACAATTTTTTTATTTTATTTTAATCAGAATATTGCCTTTTAATTCATGCAAATGGGGGTTCCCAAGGTTGACCTCGGTCGACAATTTTATAGACTAATGTTGGCTCGGTCAAATATTTTGTCGACCGGAAATATATCTGGGTTCGATTGTACAACATTTAGTTGGTGAGTATCGGTTGAGAAGTATAGCCAACCGAGATGTTTTCGGTCGACGAATTCGTCGACCGAGTATGTCTCGGTCGAATTTTTGCTGACCGACGAAGTTGCTGTGGATAAAATTTTGAGCTAGTGTTTAATGCAAGTGAGAGACTAGATTTGTAGAGTACATATATATATCTTCTAGGGGAGTAATAATGTAATCATTTTCTAGGATATTTGAGCAATTCTAAAGTCATAACTAGTCTTTAAGATTTGATTTTGACCTTTTATCAAAAGCACATTTTGAATCAAGATACTATGATTAAGTACATTAAAATGATGTACAACTAAGCATTTTGTCAAGCTTATTTTAGGTCGACCTTGACTACGACCATAGCGCCCCTTGGTCAAACTTAATTTCAACGAAGAGGCAATTTTTTACAGATTTCCAATTTGAACACTTATATGTGAAGTATAATTTCTACAAATTTTCAATATAAAATGCATTTGTGCCATGAAGTTTTACTGTTTATCCAAAATGGCATCTTCATATGAGCTGAATCACAATGATCAAGATAGAAGCATATGATTATGATCATTTAAGCTAAATTTCAATACACATGGTTCCTATATAGATAGACCAAAGAATTCGTAAAAAAATGTGGATTATAATATAATTGTAATTTGCTTGATTAAAGCAATCATGGTTCATAGTTTTCAATTTTAAGTCCAACCATGTACATGATAACCCAAAATAATCTCATTCAAGGTTCATAAATTTTCAACTTTAAGAAAAACCATGAACATGCTTAATAAATTTTTTTTAAACAATGAATAAGGTATATTCAATATCAATTTTCATATAGCATTTTTGCAATATGTTAAAACATTTCATATAATGTTATACCTTCTTTCAACAATATATGATTTAAGAGATCAATATGTTTTGATTTAAAGATGGTCTCTAAGATTCATTCTTGATTTGCATATCAATCATTAACAACAAATTGATAGTAAACTATACTAATTAAAAATAGGTTCAACAAAACTTGGTTTGGTCGAACTTTTTGTCGACCAAATTTATCTCTGTCGAAGTTTTGCTCGACCGAGAATGCTGCTTTTTGTACAGGTTTGTACAGATTTGTTGTAAGTTCTAAACAGTAACCTGCTCGGTCGACTAATGCTCGGCCGACGGTGTTCTCGGTCGAACAGTTTCTCGGCCGAGAATCTGTCTATACTGTTTTTCAGTAACTATTTATAAGTAAGTCATAGTTCATTTTCAATTCAATTATGCAATTTGAAAACTCAGTTTGGTTGAGATACAACATATGAATATCAAAGTAACATTTAGATCAAATCTCAACTAATTTAATTTAAATCTTTATGTTTTGAGGACCCTAATTAAGGAAAATTTTCAAAGATGTGTCTTGGCAGATGTATATTTTCAAGTTTGAAATTGCTTGAATCAATTTGTTATCTCATTATGTTAAGTTGAGATAGACATAGAGATATACAACTAGAGTCTTTGGTCATATCTCAACTTAATTTTGTTCATTTAGTTTGGGGGTTTTGGAAACCATACTAACTCAACATCCTTTTTCTTGTAAGGACATGAGAAAGAATAATGTCCGAGACACAAACAATAACTACAATATATAGAATCAACCTCATATTTTTTTCTATGATTTTGTTCTAGGTTGTTCTTGGGTACATGTGTATTTTTGCCTCTAGGTACATACATAAATTTATTTTCTAGTATTTGTGTCTTTCTCCAACTAGTTTTCTGGTAAGATTTTCCTTTAGGATTATAACCTAGTCCTCTCCTTCCAATTTGACGATAAGAATCATTTAAAATTTTATCAAGGGTATCATTGTTACTCAAACTACTAACTTTTTGTTGTAGCTTAACAATCTCATCCATTCTCTTATTGATGTCTAACTTTGCTTGATCTAGATTAGATAACAAGGAATCTCTTTCTTTCACAATAATATCATAATCTAGATGTGTACACAAAATAGGTTGTTTTTTAAGATCATTTACTTGAGTTTGCAAGTTTAACTTTTCTAGGGAAAGAAGATTGCAATTTGCTTCTACAGATTTTAGCTTAATATCATGATCTTCAATAAACTTTTTGAGATCTTCATTTTCAGATGTGAGAGCAAGAAGTTTAGCATGTAACTCATCATTTGCTTTATTAGATTTCTTTAATTTCTTCTTGCACTCAATATACTTATTATGTGTCTCTTCAAGACTAGCAATTAGCTCTTCTTTAGGTAAATCAAAAAGGCTTACCTATTCTTCTTCTTCTTCTTCACTTATTGTAGAAATAAGGCATTCTTTATGCATATCTTCCTTCTTTGACCTCCATGGATAGCTAGGTGTAGTGTGTCTTGTTCCTAAGCACCAATTGCAACTTGTTGAAGATTGGTCCATGCTTTTCCTTTGCTTACGGTTGTAGACACCACCACCCTTCATTCTTCAAGACTCGATTAGAGTTCCTTGAAGCCTGCTCTGATACCAATTGATAAACCACTAGAGGGGGGTGAATAGGGTTTATGGATATTTAAAATAATTCAACTCAAAACAACCACAATTGAGATAATATGAAGGAGACAAGGTGTTTAGAGTGGTTGCAACCTTAGCAAATACTAAGGCAGTAAATCCACTACCCGATTGCTTACCCAACCGGGATTTTGAAAGTATTTAATTTTATTACCTCGCAACGATATTACATAAAATTACAACACTTTCAACACCCTTTGGACAACCTTCACCTTGAAGTAGTCTCACCAACCTTGAAGTAGCCTTCCTTGAAGTAACTTCAAGCTCCCCCTTGAAGTAGCCTTCCTATTGAAGTAGCTTCCCATTGAGACAACCTTCTAAAAGTAGTCGAAAAATCTCCTTCTTCACCAAGAAGATCAAACTCTCTCCAATCTGCAGCCTCCAACCCTAGGAGTAGCAAGGAGAGTACAAGAAATAAGAAAGAACAAGAAAGGAAATAGAAATTACAATTACCACTTGCAGCACAGGGCTTGATTTCCTATATCAAGCTTATCGATCTCCTAACCAATGAGTATGGAAGTGTAGGTTTAGTGGATAGGAGATGCTAGCCTATAGGAAACGAATTTGGAGCAAAGGAAACGAGTAGTAAGTACTAGTGTTGCTTAATTGCTCAAAAACAGATTGCCAATTGCAAGTATGAAAGCTCAAGTATTGCACAAGTGTGTCTTGAGTGTCCTATGGCTTGTCCTATTTATAGGAATGGCCTATGGATGCTTAAGGACGTTCTACATACTTTCTAAGGGGTTCTTAGTGCTTAACTAGTCGTTAGGTAACCATTAGTTGCTTTAGCAACGACTAGTTAATTAACTCTGAAAAGTGCAGACAGAACTCATCTCGGTCGAAGAATTGTCGACCGAGAGTCCTTCTCGGTCGAGTACTGGTCAACCTAGGGACTGTCTGGAGCAAGTGTATATAATGTTCTAATCCAACTCCCAACTACCTTGTCTACTTTGTCTAACATCTACCCGGGTCATTCTCGGTCAAAGAGTTTGTCGACCAAGAGTGTCTCGGTCGTGAATTTTGTCGACTGAGATTAAACCTGTTTCAATGTTTTAATCCAAGTACTAAGTGTGTGTATGAGTATGCAGTTGTGACACTATTGTAGGGGATGACCTATCTAAGTGTTTGTAATTGGCTATGGAAGATCTAACGCTTGATTTACATGGTGTCTAAGTACTTGTACATTATATATTTGTACACATTTTTACATTTGATTACAATCATGAATTAAAGCAATTTGAGCATATAGATCTTCCAAGTAGTTTGTCATCCACCTAATTCCTGCAACACTCAAGTAGCATGTTAGATCCACAAGAATGAAATGTTTGTCATCATCAAAACAAAGGGATTATAATATGTCCAATTTAGCCAATAGTTTTAACATATGAACTTGACCCAATGGTCAAGATCTTATCTTTATTCCTCCAATAAAGTGGAATGATGACTAATGTAATATGTTGGTCCTAATAATGTGATTTAGATGGTTTTCTTTATATGATCAACTTCAAGAGCTTACTTGTTGACAATGGATAGCTTGTTTTAAATGAACAATCAATTGTGGGTTTTACACTACATTCAATGGAACTTTTTGTGTTGTTAAACAAGGGACATCTAGGGTTATATTGTGACTCTTTCTAGAAAAAAAATCAAGGACTTCATAGGTGTTTATCCAAGGTGTTTACTTATGTAAACAACCAATGGTCTTACCTTTTAAACATCGAATGGTTCTGGGTGACATTGTGGTATGGTGATAATGGTTGAATGACGATGGAACAAATGGAGGGTTAGCCTTAATAAGGTAGTCTTACCTATTCACTCATATGAATAGAAGGGATGATAACCATATTGTGTTGATATGTAACCGTAATGAGGTATAGCTTGTTATACCTAACTTTAATATAACTAAATGGTGGTAATTGGGTATGAATAGTCCTTGAATGATTAATACAATCATGGAGTACTCTCTAATTGTTGTTGAAACCCTAGTATGCTATAACTTGATGGTTACAATGTGCTAGACTGGATTTCTGGCTTAATTCTAAGGACGGAATTTCTTTTAAGGTGTGTAGGATGTGATGGGGTTGACTTTTGGAATCCTAAAATGTCCAATGAGGCAAGTGAAGACATGCGTGTTGAGATATTTTGAGAATCCCAAGTGTTTTAGTAAAGTTGGAGTTTGACCTCAATGTTGGCAAGAAGGTAGCTTAGGATATTATGGGCCTGAATCTAAAGTTTCATGTTCAAATGAGGTTCCTATTAAAAGATATATATGTTTGAATATTGATGAATTAACATTTAGATTTACGATTGATGGATATAGTTCTCAATATTTTTATAAATTAGGCTATGATACTGCGGTCGGCTCTGCCACTCAGGTGCGTGCGCAATGAGGCCTTGTTTAAGTAGCCACAGATCAGGTTTTGTTGAGCACTTATCAGGACCCTTAGATAGAACCGAATGACTGAGGAGTTAGGGAGTTGTCTTCATCACAATGGTTACAATGAGCAAAGGCACCAGCTTCGTTTGATTCCCACATCTAGGTCATGGCCTGAGGAAGCGAGAGTGGTGAGCGGTTTCATTTGACTTAGGGTCCCCCATTCAAAGCATATGCAGGACTAGAAATAGAGAACGAGACCTCTCCAGCTCAATAGTATCTCCATCGCCAGAACAGTAGATAGAGTGGGGCATAAGTTTAGTGGAGACACCAAGCGAGAAGAAGGCTTCTTTTCCTGTTTCCTTACCATCGGGTTCAAGCACAGGTGGGCGAGGAGGAGGTTGTATTGCTCGATTGCTCGCCAATTGGTTCAAGCGCAGCCGAAGCATGGAGTTCACCATGGCTGATGAGGAGGCATGTGGATGCTAAATCTGTTGCCACTGTTGAGGAGTTGAAGAAAGGGGATGAAGCCAGAGAGCTTCGTGGGTGCAGATCGGTGGAACTCGTGCTGGAGTACTACTGCATGCATCATCGGCCAAAGACCAGTCAGCGGCTATGGAGCTCCGACGCACATAGGTGCCGATTTGGATGCGAGAAAGGATCAGAAGGAACTCGATGCTGATTGCACACAGGAGGGTGGAACCTCATGGAAGAGGGATCATGGAGGTGCCGCAAGACTTCCTAGCATCTGAGGGGGTGATTACGAGGTTGTCATAGGAGGCAATGACACCATGGAGAGACTGTTCTCCATTGATCCAGGGAACACCGGCGGCGCTTGTTCCAGAAACAGAGCAGAAGACGCACCCGGGCGTCGTCGTACGAGGGTGAGAAGATAAAAGAGAGAGTTTGATCGTGGGCAAGAGAGAAAGAAAAAAACCAGACCCAGTAGTAGAAAACCGAACAAATCCCAGACTAGACCTGGCAGCTCCAACCCAAAATCGGACGACCCACCAAAGCAGCGTCTACCCTCCAAGCCACATGGTGGCTCCCCATTGGCCATTTAAGGTAAATCTTCAATTAATTCCCAGTTCTTCAATAAATCTTAGAAAATAGCTCGCTTATCATAAAAATACAAGTAATATACCAAAATGCTCAGAAAAATGAGTAGAACACAATGAAAGCATAATATCAATCTTTTGAAGCTTAAATATTAATGATATCATGTAAGATGTGTAATGCATATTTCATGGATAATAAATATCAAATGATGATATAAAATTATGGAAAAATATCAGTAACTCCATAATAATGTTTGTAATGCACATGGTGATAGTGATGATCAGGTTGATACACAAAATCAAGTAATTTTCTTAATATGACTAATTAGGGCTAATAACACTAAAGATAATGTGAAAAATAGATACATTCTTAATAAATGATGAGATTTACAGGAAACCCTCATATCTATAAATGGAAGATAATAAGTAAATATGAGATCAATTTTGTACACAAAAACCTTGTTATATGAAGATGACCCTTGATACATGAGTTGTTACCCTAATTTGAATAATGTATATAAACTAGGGTTAATATGTGCACAAAAATGACATGGAACCTAATGTTCAGATAATGAAGTATAATCTAGGGATATCACATCAATAAGATGATTCTAATACAAGAATATAAGTAATGATGCACACATCCTAATGAACTAAGCTAAACCCTAATGAACATGATTAGGGTTAAGATGAGATGTAAGATGATAAGAACCTGATGATAGTATATGGTCTTTTCTTGATCAGGTTTGACCAAGCTTATAGTTGACATCAGTAATATGTCATTAGGAATATCTCTTTGGAAGGTATGCCATTACCTCTTACTTGGCTTATTATACAATATGCTTGTGTTATATGTGTAGTAAAATACTTGACATATGATATTGGATGAAATGATTGTTCTTATAGACTACGTTGTTTGAGCTTTCCATACTTATGATTATGAACACATCAAACATAATATATCTATTCCATTATATGACACACTATATCTCTTTGGTAAGCATAGTACTAGTGAGTAATTTATCTCTTTGGTAAGCAGATCACACGTACAATGATCTATCTCTTTGGTAAGCAGATCATGAGGCATGGATGCATCTATCCCATTAGTAGGCAGAAGCACAAACAGATAATGGAAAATTAGCTTAAAATATGTGTTCTCTTTCATTAATGAACATCTTTGTGCAAGTATATGATCTTCCTTATATTTCTTTATAACTGCCAAGTATTAGTTTTATCTTATTGCCAAGATATGATGAGAGGTATTTAAAATACACGTAGGCATACTCAGTACATTATTCTTGAATATTGTGCTGATGTGTACTGCATGTAATCTTTTGTTTAGATTGTGGTTATTCTCTTGAAGATCCAGGATAGTGAGAGTTGTGTGGTGAGCTTATGTACGGGTGGACATGTTGTCTTAAGATCCTATAGTTTAGTGGTAGTACATGTATATGTAAATGTTTGCTGTCAATATGTAATATCAAATATTGTAACAATTCATGTTGTAATTATATGTTGAATGGTGAACATGTGTTGTATGGTTTTATTATTGTTCATGTGCATGTGATACTTGTTGTTTTCTTCTGACTCCCTTGATTTTCTTCTTCTTAGCCTAGTGTGGGGTGTTTAAATTTGGATTCTTGCTGAGGTGAGGGTTTCAATTTGGACGTCACACATCAGATTAAGTTTTAGAAAATATGAAGACGTCACAGGAGGTATCATAGAATGAACAATAGCAAAGCCTAACATTTTCTCATTATGAAACTTGAAACTAAAGAATCTTGAACTTAAACAAATCTTTAGGGGTAGATTAGTCATATTTTAGAGACTAGATCTGACCTAGCCTCTAGGATAGCACCTAGATGTCTGAGAATTAGTTCTAGACTGGTGCTTGTTGTATAGCAAGTCCTTAGATGTCGTACTTTCCTTGTGGTGCAGCGGTATGGGACGTTGCACTATTTGGAAATGACATGCATCAAGGGAAGAGAAACCCTGGACATATTGTGCACGTTGTCTAGAGTAGCTACCCTAGTCTACACCATGTTCTCACCCTTTTCACTAGTTTTCATGACACAAGACTTTCTACTATGTGTGGGACACTCGTTTCCAGGATTTGGTTTTTTATTCCAAAAAGATTGAACCTCAATAGTTTTCTCTAATGTTTGTTTTATCGGAGAAAAAACTATATAATATTTTAATATGTATATGTATTAAAAAAATGTGTCCCCACACATGTACGAGTAGGAGGTGGTCATGTAACCTAAGTGAAAGTGAATGACATCAGTCTAGAAGAGAGTGTAGTTCTAGATTAGACGTCTAGAGCCTTGTCGATATATGTGATAGATGGAATAGATGAAATAAGTTTTGATGATATGATGTAAGTCCTATAAAGATGATATAAGATGGTTTATGATGATTAATATGTCTTTCAGGACTTATGTCCAGTTTTGAGGTTTTGAGATAAGTTTTGATGATGCAAGTATGCATCCTTTTATGAGATAAGATATGTTAATACAACATTATGAGTCAGCATGAGCCTCAAGCTCTTTTACAAAGGAGGACCTCTAGTGTTGGGACTAGTTTTAGGGTTAATTCCAGAGAGAGTGAGACCCACAGGGAGAAGGTTAGAGAACCTAAACTCCGAGATATGAGAATTACGAGACATGTGATATGATATGTCCTAAACTAGACTACTCCTGAGTGATTGAGATGAGTTGCTTTATGCATGATTCCTATAGATCTTATGAAACCTAGATGTACTTGGGAGGACCAAACCCTAGAGACAGAGAGAGGCTGGTTATATATGTGCATATGTGAACATCAATATGAGTGTCTGCCATCTGGGTGAGGGAGAGAGCCTAAGACCCTAGAGGAGGTATCTATGTTAGTTTCTATGGAGCCTCATTCTCGGGTTGGTGGTTTCCCACATAGGAATATACTGGTGTATATAAGAGAGATTTGGGTATGATGTTTCATTGGTAGAAGACCTATGAAGAGAATGTCATAACATGTTTGGTTGGTGCTTATGTGGCTAGATCTTATAAAGCAATCGCTAGTGCCAATGAGGTATACCTGAGAACCCTAGACTAAGAGAGGAAACATAAAGTTTGTATATGAGATACTCATTGAGTTGAGTTAGCTCAGAGAGACTGAGCATGCCACTACCCTCGCAGTATAGGTCTGGATACCCTCAGTTGGACTAGAAGAAGTTTTGATATATGTTTGATTAGCCACTCACATAAGTTTGTTTAGCACAACCATGATAGAATATATGTGAGAGTATGATCTAATACAAGATGTGATATATTGACATGATATGATGGAAACCTAGAGATGGTTTAATAGATATCAAAGTATATATGGTCAACCATATACATGAATAGTGATGATCATGTTATATTTTTGGTTAATCTTTTGATGAAATAAGAGTATATGAATGAAACATGTTACATGAGGTGTTAATATTAGTGCTTAACAAAGATGAAAAATATAGTTTGAAAGTTAGTACAACATGGCGAATATAACACCTTGATATGATCTAGATGGATAACACAGGTTAGTTATAGTTAATCTCCCTCTTAAAAGGAATATGTTAATGTTGAACATGTTATAACAATTAGCTTAATAAAATGTTGATGACACCTTGATGTATGAGTTAATCTTAGATAAATCCTTTTAAACATGGTAATATGATGTGGGAACCCTAATGCGTGGGTAAAGATGAAGATGCAAACCTAATATATGAGATATGTAATGACATAACCAAAGTTTCTAAAGTTTGAATGGAGTGTTTGTGCACCAAGATGGATATAACCCCCCCCCCCCGAATAGTTCTTTGGGTACATAGTTCTGGGTAACCTTTGCATATAGTTTCCACATTGAATAGTGCCTACTTGTCAATGAACGCAAGATAATGTTTCCATAGAAGTATGAGTATGGTTATCTTTTGAGGATGAAAGTTCTTTTAAGATGTATATGATGTGATAGACTGGATTTCTGGCTTAATTCCGAGGACGCAATTTCCTTTAAGGTGTGTAGGATGTGATGGGGTGGACTTTTGGAATCCTAAAATGTCCAATGACGCAAGTGAAGTCATGCATGTTGAGCTATTTTGAGAATCCCAAGTGTTTTAGTAAAGTTGGAGTTTGACCTCAATGTTGGCAAGAAGGTAGCTTTGGATGTTATGGGCCTAAATCTATAGTTTCATGTTCAAATGAGGTTCCTATTAAAAGATATATATGTTTGAATATTGATGAATTAATACTTAGATTTATGATTGATGGATATAGTTCTCAGTATTTTTTATAAATTAGGCTATGATACTGGGGTCGGCTATGTCGCTCAGGTGCATGCAAAATGAGACCTTATTTAAGTAGCCACAGATCGGGTTTTGTTGAGCACTTATGAGGACCGTTAGATAGAATCGAATGGATGAGGAGTTAGGGAGTTGTATTCATCACAGTGGTTACAATGAGCAAGGGTGCCAGCTTCATTTGATTCCCACTTCCAGGTCATGGCCTGACAAAGTGAAAGTGGTGAGTAGTTTCCTTTGACTTAGGGTCCCCCATTCAAAGCATATGCAGGACTAGAAAGAGAGAACGAGACCTCTCCAGCTCAATAGTATCTCCATCGCAACAGCAGTAGATAGAGCGTGGCATAAGTTTAGTGGAGACACCAGGTGAGAAGAAGGCTTCTTTGCCTATTTCCTCACCATCGGGTTCAAGCACAGGCAGGTGAGGAGGAGCCTTCGTTGCTTGATTGCTCGCCATTGGGTTCAAGCGCAACCGAAGCATGGAGTTCACCATGGCTGACGATGAGGCATGTGGATGCTAAATCCGTTGTCGTTGCTGAGGAGTTGAAGAAAGGGGATGAAGCTAGAGAGCTTCATGGGTGCAGATCAGTGGAACCCGTGCTGGAGTATTTCCGCACGCATCATCGGCCAAAGACCAGTTGGCGGCTGCGGAGCTCTGACACACATAGGCGTCGGGTTTGGACGCGAGAAAGGATAGGAAGGAACTCAATGTTGATCACACACAGGAGGGTGGAACCTCGTGGCAGAGGGATCATGGAGGTGCCACAGGACTTCCCAGTATCCGAGGGGGGTGATTGGGAGGCCGTCAGAGGAGGTGATGACACCATGGCGAGACCGTTCTCCATTGATCCAAGGAACATGGACGACGCTTGTTCCAGAAACAGAGCAGAAGACGCACACAGGCTTCATCATACGAGGGTGAGAAGATAAAAGAGAGAGCCTCATCGTGGACAAGAAAGAAAGAAAGAAACCAGACCCAGTAGCAGAGCACCAGACAAATCCCAGCCTAGACCAGGTGGCTCCAACCCAAAACCGGCCGGCCCACCAAAGCAGTGTCTACCCTCCAAGCCACGTGGCGTCTCCCCATTGGACATTCAAGGTAAATCTTCAGTTAATTCCCAGTTCTTCAATAAAGCTTAGAAAATAGCTCGCTCATCATAAAAATATAAGTAATATATCAAAATGCTCAGAAAAATGAGTAGAACGCAATGAAAGCATAATATCAGTCTTTTGAAGCTTAAATATTAGTGATATAATGTAAGATGTGTAATGCTTATTTCATGGATAATAAATAAAAAATGATGATATAAAATTATGGAAAAATATCAGTAACTCCGTAATAATGTTTATAATGCACCTGATGATAGTGATGATCAGGTTGATACACGAAATAATGTAATTTTCTTAACATGACTAATTAGGGCTAATAACACTAAAGATAATGTGGAAAATACATACATCAATAATAAATGATGAGATTTATAGGAAACCCTCATATCTATAAATGGAAGATATATGTAAATATGAGATCAGTTTTTTACACAAAAACCTTGTTATATGAAGATGACTCTTAATACATGAGTTGTTACCCTAATTATAATTATGTATATAAACTAGGGTTAATATGTGCACAAAAATTACATGGAACCTAATGTTCAGATAATGAAGTATAATCTAGGAATATGACATCAGTAAGATGATTCTAAGACAAGAATATAAGTAATGATGCACACATCCTAATGAACTAAGCTAAACCCTAATGAACACGATTAGGGTTAAGATGAGATGTAAGATGATAAGAACCTGATGATAGTATATGGTCTTGTCTTGATCAGGTTTGACCAAGCTTATAGTTGACATCAGTGATATGTGATTAGGAATATCTCTTTGGAAGGTACACCATTACCTCTTACTTGGCTTATTATACAATATGCTTGTGTTATATGTGTAGTAAAATACTTGGCATATGATATTCAATGAAATGATTATTCTTGTAGACTACGTTGTTTGAGTTTTCCATACTTATGATTATGAACACATCAAACATAATATATCTGTTCCAATATATGAAGCACTATATCTCTTTGGTAAGCATAGTGCTAGTGAGTGATCTATCTCTTTGGTAAGCAGATCACATGTACAATGATCTATCTCTTTGGTAAGCAGATCATGAGGCCTGGATGCATCTATCCCATTGGTAGGCAGATGCACAAACATATCATCGAAAATGAGCTTAAAATATGTGTTCTCTTTTGTTAATGAACATCTTTGTGCAAGTATATGATCTTCCTTATATTTCTTTATAACTGCCAAGTATTAGTTTTATCTTATTGCCAAGATATGATGAGTGGTATATAAAAGACACATAGGCGTACTCAGTACAATATTCTTGAATATTGTGCTGACGTGTACCACATGTAATCTTTTGTTTAGGTTGTGGTTATTCTCTTGAAGATCTTGGATAGTGAGAGTTGTGTGGCGAGCTGATTTACAGGTGGACTTATTGTCTTAAGATCTTGTAGTTTAGTGGTATTACATGTATATGTAAAAGTTTGTTGTCAATATGTAATATCAAATGTTGTAACAATTCATGTTGTAATTATATGTTAAATGGTGAACATGTGTTGTATGGTTTTATTATTGTTCATGTGCATGTGCTAATGGTTGTTTCCTTCTGACTCCCTTGATTTTCTTCTTCTTAGCCTAGTGTGGGGTGTTTAAATTGGGATTCTCGTTGAGGTGAGGGTTTCAATTTGGACGTCACACATCAGATTAAGTTTTAGAAAATTCAGAGACGTCATAGACCTTGATTTATGTGTGGGTTCATACTTGAAAATAGTATTGAATGTAATGGTGATGCTTCACCTTATGAATCCATGATCCAACGGGGATGCCATGAGTTAGGGTTTGGGTATAAGTGCTAATTAGTAACATTAATATAATTTTATCTTGTTAAACCCAATTGTAATTCAAATAGATAAAGATTAGTATTCATGTTTAACATGCTTATATGATGGAATGATGGTGAAATAACATCCTTAATATGATCATAACCTTAATATGTTAATTGGTGGTTATCATAGCCACATGGTTGATACTTTCTTATGCTAAACATGTGCATTATGAATATGATGAGGGTTAATCATATCTAGATTCCTTGCATGTTGAAGTAATAAAGGAATGTTCTTAATGTTAATATAACCTTTCTACGGTTGTTTATGAATATCTCCTAGCTCATTAATGCAATATCGTGTTGATCTGGTGTATTATATGTAAGTGTTGTCGTTGAGCCTTCTTTTAAGGCATGCAAAGATAATGATGAACTTGTAGGCAATAATATGATGGTCTTAATGACCTTAAGGCATGGTTGAGCCATGAATGAGGTGTAATCCTCTTATGTTGATAAGGGTTGATACCCTGTGATATTGTGAAAATGATTTATTTCTTGTGATAGTATGATGACTAGTGTGGTCTCATGAATGGAAAGTGAATATTACCATGTGATGATGAAATGAGAAATTATGTTTCACACGTTTTATATATTTTCAAAGTCGTGATATTTATATGCTTGATAGAAGTGAATTAGGGTTTGTATGTCCACTTGTTTGATGCAGCCTTAATTCACCCAATTGGGATAACTAATCAAGTGCAACTCTAATCATGTAGTGCCCTATGCCGTAGAATCATCTTCAGTGTCAGAATTTGTTGGATGGTGAAATGAGTATTCCTAAGGGAAACTCAGAGCGCATACTATTGAGTATGTGGGGGTGGCAGGTTGAGGATATATCCTTTTCATCCACAATGTAGATTGTGGAGGTTGGCTATGGTCTTGCCTCATACATCTGATGTTATTGAGAATGGATGTGATTGCTTCTTGATGATTATAAGATGATGTGATTAGAGGACAACTGTGTTAGTACCTTAGTGATTGGGTTTGAATACCCTAGTTTCTAGTGTTGTGACCTGTACTAAGGGCAGACTAGCGGCTAGTAGCTTGACTATATGTCACTATGGTGGCAACTTTTGAATGATATGTCACTGCGTTTTACTCTTACTGACTGAGGGGAAGAGATCTTAGGATATTGGCACTCCTAGATCTTGTACAGAACTGAATAGCCCTTGCAGGGGTTGGTTGTACTTTGAATGGTACAATTCAAATTCAGCAGGGCATAATACAAGATGTAAGACAGTCGTCTAGCATATCTATTTAGGGTTATACACAAAGTTTCATATTGGATGATAACCCTTGTTTGCTTTCTTTTCTCTGAGATAATGTATAGTACAATAAGAAATAATAGATATGCTTATGTTGTAGTTATGCTCATGTTGTAAACATGCATATGTTGTCAAATATATTGACATTGATGGTTATGATGTTGTTTCTATCTATGTTTAATATTGCTAGCGATGCCTATGTAATTAAAAATTCTTAAATTGCTAATCATGCCTATGTAGTGCATTGTGTTATGATCTTAGTTCTACTTATGATATAGATATGTTCCCTTTTATTTGAGATGCCAATATTGATAGCCATGTTATGTAATTAGACATATTCATGATGTCAGGGATGTTTATTCTACTAGATTGCTTATACTGTTAGCAAGGAATATGATGACAGACAAATTAAGGATAATGATTGTTATTAGATGCAATTTGATGATATTTGAGTAGATATCTATCCAAAGAAATGGATTTATTTGTTATCTATATATGCATTGATGATCATACTTGTTGCCAAGATTAATTGATTAATGTGTTTAGCATACTTGAACTATTCAATCTATTCAATTGATTGTTATATACTCCAACTGCTCAGTTATCTACTATTTAAAATATTATAATCAATAAGCATTGTTGGAGGTTATATCTCTTGTTGGGACTAGGTCTCACCCTTGTGGTTCACCACATTTTTTTAGGTAATCAAAAGTGACAAAAACAAACATGTGGCAGCAATGAGGAGCTATAGTAATGAATCTTTGAGAAAGTTGATTAGATGTCTAGTTTGTCCTAGATTCATCCATGTACTCTCAGGTCTGGGCAGGTGAAGTTTGTATATGGTGTTTCAAACAAATCGAAATTTTGTTAGCATGTTAATGTTTGTTGTGTGGCATATACAAATATTGTTGTCCTCTGTATATATGTTGTGGCTAAGGAGATAGAAAAATTTATATCAAATTCTTGGCATAGTATGGATACAAGAAAGATGTTGGGATCTTACGCAAAAATTATTTAGCGAGTTCTGATGTTGAAATCGCTTTTAATTTACCCATATTGTTTGGTATGTGATTAGTTAGTGATCGGTTGTGCTTTATGTTTTGAGTAATCTCGTTTAGTGTAATGGGTTCTCACAAGTTGGTATCAGATCTTTAGGTTCACTGAGTCTATAGGGACATTATGACTTAGGACTACGATGATGTCAAAATTAGGAATATGACATAAAAATATGGTGCATACTACCTAATCTCAGTATTTGGGTGCCTTGGCCAGGTATTCAATTATTGAAGAAAAGATAAGTATGGAACTCTTAGATTGTTATCTTTTTTATTGCTCTGATCAAGTAATCATTTTGAGACAATCTAAAGAGAATAATGAATAAGAAATCATGGTGTGAATATCTCAATCCTACCTTAAAGAAGATGAGAATTGCACCATAATCTATGAAAACTTGAATGTTTGGTAACTATAAGAGAAAGATACAACACCACGAAATCTAAATTTGAATACAAATAAGAAAAAAAGGAGTTCTTGAAGATGTGATTCAAGAACATAATAAAGTAAAAGACCGATAAGTCTATGCTTATAAATTGATTCAAGGTATGAAATACACATAAGATGGAGAGAACTCCAATATTAAGTATAAAATGAGAAGATGAATGGGAACAATGACAAAGGAATAAGGTGGAACCTGAGTTAATCCCAGACCAACATATGTGTATAAGAAAGTGTTAATGTAAAATAAGGATGGCACTTTAAAGAAATTAAGGAAGATGATCCATGTTTATTGAATAAAATGTGGAATATGATGATTTACCTATTGATAAATGGTTTAAAAATATAATAAAATACGAGAACATACCCAAGTGTGATAAATAGTCACCAAGGAAGGAGTAATGAGATATGTTAATTATGATGATTCCTATGCTAATGGAAAGGAACCCAAAATGAAAAGCGTGAAATGATACATAAGAAGATGTAACTTGCATAATGAAAATAGAATTGGTTACCTTTTTGCTAGTGACCCTTGAAAAATACAACTATGTGGGAAGTGTGTTTCACTTTGTGTCTTTCCTTTCTAGGGCATAGATTTCAGGTGGATCATTGCCACTTGGTACATATGGATTCACTGCAAACATGAGGATAGATAGCTTATTATAGTATAAGGTTGCTTGGACTATGGTTCCAAGATCATAAAGTTTTTGATGATTTTGCTTTTGAGCCTTCCAATAATTAGGAAGACTCCTCTTATATGTCTTGATATTTGTTACATTGGTAAAAGTGGATGAGATAATGATGTGAGTTCCTTATAACACATGAGGTGGATACCAAGGTAATGAATCCTAGTATGCAAGATGTATTAATAGTATGGGAAGTATGTGAAGGTTGGAAATGTTTCTTAAATGAACATTCCAAGTGTTCATATCCCTTAGAGAGAGAGAGAGAGAGAGTTGATGGTGACCCTCTAAATGTTATTTTGAAGAAAAAATAAAAGTGATTCTATAATGTTGTGTATGGTTTAGTTATAGTTGGGCAAGACCACTATCAAGGATAGATGGTTTGTTGGTCAATAGATATGTGATATTGTGTTCCTTTAAGATAAACCTATGATCAATTATCAATGCATAAGAGTTAGATTGGATGACATAATTCACATTACCATGATGAGTTTAGAGTTATATCCTTTAGACTAACCAATGTACAAAAATAATTTATGAATAGGAGGAATAGAGTGTTTCAGTCATGTCATACAAATTATATCAAGCTTTGAATGATGACATGTCAAAGTATTTCAAATATGGTCAAAACTATGATCAATATTTCTTCAAAAACCTTAGCATTGTGATAAATATGTTTTCATCATTTTTATTTACATCTTTTAGATATCTTTTTAGGATTTCTTTGTTATTTATTTTCTTAGTTTATAATTAATTATATTATATTATATTTTTCTCTTTTAGTAGAATTTTAATTATGTTTTCTTGTGTTTTTTAGGAAATGGAATAAATATTCTTGGAGTATAATTGTACAATTTGCAGCAGTCATGTAATTAATGTATACCTGACACCAAAAGTGTCATAACTCTGGCATCTAGAGTTCAAATTGAGTGTACAAGTATTTATTGGAAAGGAAATCTTATTTCCTAAAAGAATATCCTATTCTCTGGACCACTTTTATGCTTTTGATGGGACTGAAATACATTCGAAAATACTTTAGCAGAAATTTGCATTGAAGATAGTTACATGGTCAAGACAATTAAAGCCAATCAAATTTCTATTGACCAGATCCAGAAAATTCAAAAGGACGGCACCCTCTCCTTCCCCCCCCTAATGTTTTAGGCAGACTACCCCATCCTTCTCCTAAAAAATGAGGGGGAGTTCTCCATCTATCACATCATCTTTTGTATCATATTTCTATGGGATTTCTGAGCAATCGTTCTTGCGTTCTTATGTTATTGTGTTCTATTCATCAATAAAGTTTGATTTTTGCAAGCTAAGCGTTCCTTTGAATTATTGTTTTTACTTTGCTCTTTTAGAGCTAGTTTATTTCTTCTTATTATTCTTCCATGGACTGGAGCAAGGGATTAAGCGTCGACCATTTCATTGTCTCTATCCTAAGGAACTATCCTTTAGTAAGACTAGACTATGGCTAGAACTCTTCTTCCCTCCATCTCCCTTTTCTCCACAAGCATGAGTGAGTAGTTATCTATCGAGGCAAGGGGAATAACCCCTTAGCCATGGATTTATCGACTTTTCCTTAAAAACGATCCTATGGCTTTTGGATTTGATAACTAATTGATCTATCAAAGTAATTAATTGGTTTGATCAAAAGTTAATCTGGATGGATATGACCGTGGAAGTTCATATTTAGAACAATAAACCCAATCACATAGGAGTTTTGAAATGATCATTGATCTTCTTTTTTGAGGTTGATAAACTAGGAAACATGAGCACCAGGACCAATGGGCTCATGTGGAGTTCATCTTTAGTGGGTTTTCATTAATTCACTTGCCTTCTTCGAATTCATTGTTTTCTAAGCATTAGTTTGTTTCTGCCTAGGCTAAGATGGTGAAAACCCCTAAAGCCTCGATTTCCATCTCTTCATTCCAATCACCGCTTGTTTTGCTTTCTTTAATTCCCAATCTTTCATTAATAATAGTTTTCTTGTGCTAACAACAATCTTGATTTTCCATGTGACAGGGAAAATTTATATTCTTGTTAAGTGCATTTTCATTCCTGCAATTATTTCTTAAGTGTTAATCATCATCCCCCAAACTCAACTTTTAATTTCTGTTCCAAATCTGAAAATACCAAAAACAAATAACAAAGTACTTCAAAAACAATTGGGTTTAGATTTAACAATCTTAATAAAGTTGTCATGTGGAATCGACCCTTTCTATACAAGCCTTAATCAAAAAGTTGCAAAAGGATTAAACTCTAGGATAATTATCTTAGTGATTGTAAGTGCACTGTGACACATTAACAGGTTGCTGAAGCAGCAAAAGCTATGAGACAAGTTGAACAAAAGTGAGATGGGGTTGATTAAATGTCTTTATGGGATCATGATATGTCTTCTAAGTAGGTTGTGTAAATCCTAGTAAGGTGAAGATAGTGTTGTTGTTTCACCCCTAAAAATGTTGACTAGGAATGATGTTTCCTTATATGTAATGACAGGTGCCAACATCAACATTTTTTTTGATGCTGAAAAAGAACTGACAAGTGTTCCAGTGTTAGTGTATCTAGAAAGAAAAAAAAAGGATGGATACATCGCTTTTTTTATGCTTCAAGGAATGCTATGTGACGCATACCATAAATTTTGAGTAATGTGTTGATACAATAAATATAATTTTAGAATGATATCTAGAATTTAAAGTTGAACATTACTACTAGAGTTGCAGAGATGACACAACAAGTTCCTATGTTCCATATTTGCAAATGTCTTCTTAGGTGGGGGTTTTTGTTCGGACCCAAGATGATATGTATGAATTATGTGACATCACCATGATATGTAAGTAACCATGTGAAGGTAAAAGGATGAAGTGCAAAGGAAGTACCCATCTTTGGTTACCTTGGATTTTGGGAGCGAAATCCCTATTAGGAGTTTATAGTTGTAAGGCCCCTAAACTTGCTTAATGATTTGAATAAGTTTATTTATCATAAATGAATTCTTATAACCCTAACATAACCTTTTGATTTGATTTGAAATTACAAGACAAGATTATGTTTCAAATTTGGTCCAATTTGGACACTGTTTGAGCAAGTTATGCAATTTTATGCACATCTTGGACTTTTCTGCAATTTACCCAATTGAGATGTTTTCTTTGAAATTTATCACTTGCATTATGTTACTTGGATATTCTCTCATCATTATTGATCTTTTTGATCCATGGGGAACCTATTTAAACCTTAGTTTGAAGGTGTTTTCTCCAAGGGTATTTTAGGGTTTACCCCTTCATGGATGAGCTACCTTTAGTAGCTATCAACTAATGAATTATTTGATTGGCTGGTAAATTCGAAAAACGAAAGCTAATTAGGTCTATAAATATATTGGGGGAGCTTCTTGTGTGTCTGATTGTATATTCTTAATAAATTAAGAACATGGACACTTGGATAGATACTAGAACGTCAACCTTTTCTTTTTCTGTTTCTTAAAGTTTCATATACTTATCCCCAAGCACCAAAATGAGACATTTTCTCTGCACCACTTCCCTCCTTCTCCCAACCTCATTCTCTCTCTATGATTCTGTGAATTTTCCTATGCAAGGAAGAAGAAAGTTTGGACCTTCTTGGAAAGAGGATCTAGGGTTGAAATTGACTTCCTTTTAGGGTTGAAAAAGCTTCCTTGTAGTGATCCTGACCTAAAAGAGTAAGAATCCCCTTATTTCCTCCGTTTATTTCTTTTTTAGCTTTCCTCCTACCTTTCTCCAGGTCGTAACCTTTCTATTCCATTGTAGAAATTGCTCTAAAGCTCTAAAACCTTACCTTTCTTGCTCCTTATGCTTAGGATTTGCTCATTTGATGAAGAAAGATGCTAGATGGAAGAGTTCATATATTATGCTTGGATTCTCTACCCTACCTGCTCAATATTTCTTGTGTGGGGTTTCATATTCTCATTAGAGGCAAGTTTTATAACTTGCTCCACGTTTATTGCTTACCATAAGCTTGCTAGCTCATGTTCTTGCTTGAAAATGATGATTCATGCACTAAAAAGCTATGCTTGACTTGGATTTTGATTTTTATAATGTTACCTATTCTGATTTCAGTTATAGATGAATCTATGATCATGTGTACATTATTCCTAATGTGTAATATGACTTGGATCAGGTTTGTTTGACAACCTATGGTTCTAAGCACCTATCAACCAATGGTCAATTTTAGGGTTTTAAGCTGATTTCTTCTATAAACCCATGACCCGATGATGGTACCTTGCAACAACCGTATGGTGTTGTCTTCATGACAACTGATGGTCGGGATCAAATGTGTCAAATAATGGTGACAACCTATGGTCACTGCCTTATGTCAGGTTTTGGATCAATTAGAAGTTTAATGATCAACCATTAAGTATCCTACTGATGTTGTCAATCAATGATGAAATTAGCTTAATATTTGATTCTGATTAATGAATATAGTATTGATCTAACAACCTATGGTGACTTAATGGTCACTAGTAATGGTGGATCAAGTCTCTACAATCTATGGTGAGTTAAGCATTGTAGTTATAGCATCAATTAAGCCTTATACCAATGGTTTCTTGGGTCACTTGATGCAATGGTCGGACCTATACTGTAATTGATGGTTTTAACATATGAACTTGACCCAATGGTCAAGATCTTATCTTTATTCCTCCAATAAAGTGGAATGATGACTAATGTAATATTTTGGTCCTAATAATGTGATTTATATGGTTTTCTTTATATGATCAACTTTAACAGCTTACTTGTTGACAATGGATAGTGTGTTTTAAATGAACAATTGATTGTGGGTTTTACCCTACTCTCAATGGAACTTTTTTTGTTGTTAAACAAGGGACATCTAGGGTTATATGGTGAATCTTTATAGATAAAAAATCAAGGACTTCATAGGTGGTTATCCAATGTGTTTAATTATGTAAACAACCAATGGTCTTACCTTTTAAATATCGAATGGTTCCGGGTGACATTGTGGTATGGTGATATTGGTTGAATGATGATGGAACAAATGGAGGGTTATCCTTAATAAGGTAGTCTTACCTATTCACTCATATGAATAGAAGGGATGATGACCATATTGTGTTGATATGTAACCCTAATGAGGTATAGCTTGTTAGACCTAGCTTTAATATAACTAAGTGATGGTAATTGGGTATGAATAGTCCTTGAATGATTAATACAATCATGGAGTACTCTCTTATTGTTGTTGAAACCCTAGTATGCTATAACCTGATGGTTACACCTTGATTTATTTGTGGGTTCATACTTGAGAATAATATAGAATGTGATGGTGATGCTTCACGTTATGAATCCATGATCCAATGGGGATGCCATGAGTTAGGGTTTGGGTATAAGTGCTAATTAGTAACATTAATATCATTTATCTTATTTAACCCAACTCTAATTCAAGTAGATAAAGTGAGTATTCATGTTTAACATTCTTATATGATGGAATGATGATAAAATAACATCCTTAATATGATCATAACCTTAATATGTTAATTGGTGGTTATCATAGCCACATGGTTGATGCTTTCTTATGCTAAACATGTGCATTATGAATATGATGAGGGTTAATCATATGTAGATTCCTTGCATGTTGATGTAATAAAGGAATGTTCTTAATGTTAATATAACCATGCTATGGTTGTTTATGAATATCTCCTAGCTCATTAATGCAATATCGTTTTGATCTGGTGTATTATATGTAAGTGATGTTGTTGAGCCTTGTTATAAGCCATGCAAAGATAATGATGATCTTTCAAGGAATCATATGATGGTCTTATTGACCTTTGGGCACTGTTGAGCCCTAAATGAGGTGTAATCCTCTTATGTTGATAAGGGTTGATACCCTGTGATATTGTGAAAAGGATTTATTTCTTGTGATAGTATGATGACTAGTGTGGTCTCATGAATGGCAACACTAATACAAAAATGTCCTTTATTGTCAGTTATATAATCCTTTTGGCGTCGGTTTACAAGTGACACCCATGTGGGCGCCGCTAAAAGTTTACATTTTCAGCGTCAGTTTCATATCTGATGCCATAACCCTTCCCACCACCAATAAAATGCACCAGTAAGGGCACCATAGGCATCAGTTTATATCAACAACCGACACTATATCCCTGCTAAAAGACGTCATCTTTATACTAATAACTGACACCATACCCCATCTCGAATAAAAAAAATCAGCCCCCATAAAAGCACAAAGACGTCGGTGTTATACTAATAACCGACGCAGTAAGGTTTTGTTGTCGGTTTTATACTAATAACCGATGCCTATGTTCTAATTTTTTTTTCTTATCAAGGCTTGTTGTCCGAATGGTCAGTAGGATGCAGAACCTGCAGTTCAGTTCGGAACTACAGGTTTACAACACCCTTTGATTTCAGCCATCAACATGCTACAAACCTGCAAAATTAACACGGATAGACAACAATTTATGATCATCTGATTCACACACATGTATAAGCACATTTAATTCATATTATTTTTCATCACACACATGTTGAAACTAGTAGTTCCATTTCAAATTCTCTCCATTTTAACACACATTTAGCAACCTATAGTTCCATTCATTTCATCTCTTTTCACATTCAAGCACATGTAGTAACATTCATGTATTCATCTTCACATTCACACATATGACAATTCAAAAAAATTCATTTAGACATGTATACATAAAAGTTTCACATGTCATCAAATACAAAAATAATTATGAGAACAAAGTTTAGAAATATCATTTTTTATTATTATCATCATCATCATTATCGTCATCAGTATTCCAATCATAATAAAAAATCCCCACTACTTGTAAGGCTTTTGCCCATTGTTCTCTTACATCATATAATTCTTCTATCATATAGGGAGTATGTACATCTAATAACGTTTCACATGTAGTGATGTCACTGGTTTTAAATACCTGCAAAGAGAATGACATCTATATATAATTAATAATATATAATAAGATTGATATATGTCATATTATCTAATGAGACTATATATAATTCATGTTGTATGGTATCAATTTCCATTGCAGCATGTTTGATAATTAGGTCCATATATCACATCATATAGTATGCACATGCCCAACCATTGTCTTGTTTAGCACAATAAAAATTGAAACATACAAAATGTTCAAAAATACAAACAAGCACAGTTCACATAAATAATATATACATTGGAGTTGGGAAATTACTTTCACATTCTCCCAAATTAGTAATTGTTTCTTTTTCTTGGAGATGTTTCCTCCATCTTTTTTGAACTCTCTTAAAGCCCTACATGTTAATGTAACACATTAAATTGCATAATTATATAGTAATGTAATAACATATCTTAACAGATATAAAAATATGAAATATTTCTCACGTGAATAATGACCTTTTCATTGGGTATCCATATAATGTGTCAAATTCCTTCCCCGCAGGATCTAGATAATAAATAGTGAATGTCTTAGGGACAATAACTAGTAACTCCCAATGCCTACCACTAGAGGTAAGAAAGTTAAAAATTAATAACTCAAAATCCACAATAAAAATGTAATTTTGTTACGTCCAAATTATAAGAAAAGTAAACTTACTCAACATTGAATGGAGCTATTATCACCGACTTCTTTTTTGTACCAAAATAATTACAAGTGACAGAGCAGAATGAGGAAACTGATGAAGGATCTTTATCTACGAGACTGATCAAAGATGGAACTAGAAATCTCACATAGGAAAATAAAAAATCTTTACAAATCATGTGTAAGTGGCTGCAAAACATGTATTATGTATGCATTATTATACAAGAAACCAGATCATCGTATATAAAGCAAGGTATATGGATATATAAACAAGATCTCACCATATCCATAGCTCTATCATAGTTGCATCCAGCCAATCATAATGAAACAACTCCAAAATATCTTGTATAAATAGATTGTTATCGTATGATTCACCTACAACATCCACTGGAGTAGAAACTTTTATAGGACAAGTTGGGTTATGTTCGCCTATCCATACTTCCATACCCTTACAATTAGGACCTAATGAGGTGTATAGGTCCCTTAGAAGCCAACTAGGTACTTCAAGAGGTGGAGGTGGAGGCCGAGATGTAGTGGGTTTCTTCCATTTTACATGTATATATAATTTTAGATCAATTGACTCATATATATACACTAATAAATAAACATAATGTAAATTTACCATACAATATCAGTATAGGCGACATCCATATTGGGCCATAATATCACTTTGCCTTTTGCTTCACCAAGCATTTCAGAATCTGGGTGTTGATATGGCAATGGATGATCCCTCCAATTGGGGAGTACATGTATCAGGCTCACACGAACCGCACCATCTGGTACTAAAGTCCCATGAAACGTGTCCCCTGGAAGGGGTGGGTAAGCCTCGACCTCTACAATGATAAATTCTTTTCTTTTTAGACGGCATGGCCTCAACCCCTACAAATTTACGTAAAGAATGCTATATACATATATACATAAACATATCAATTTCAAAAGATAAGCTACTATGTCATAAAAATACTTATAGAGGGCGTGCTAGGTGGTGGGTCTATACAATTACTCCCAACCTCTGTAATAGGAGAAGAGCGGCACACCACATTTACTGTTTGAGTGGCAGTCTGAGACACCTGCCACTTGATAATTGCTTCATGGAGTCACTTATCAAGTGCTTCCTCGACTCTCCTATTAATTAACTCATCTACCTATACATGGGTAAAAGAAACGCTAGCTTCTGATTATTGAATTCTCTTTTGCAATAACATTCTAAAAAAAAATAGGTTACCTCAGCTTGTGAAAATCCTGCTTTTGGGACATTTTTACATTGTGATGGCATAAAGAACACTTTTATGGCAACACCAGCGCATGCACCCTAACACGTCTAGGATTCTCTGGGATACCAAGAGCAACTGTCAATTCATCCCTTGTGCCCCCATGGATGAACTCGCCTTGCTTCCTCGCCATCAATAGAAAATGATAAGTAAACATAAAAATAATCAATATCGATTTCTCTAAGAGTTGAATTTTACCATTTTTACAGCCACCTCAGTAGTTGCAGGCTTGGTTATATCTCCTTTCTTGTTTTACCTCCCAACTATCCACATAGCATGGCAAGGAAGAGGTGTGGGAGCAATAGTAGAGGACTCCACAATCTCCTGAGTAGCATTAGACTTAGCTGTAGACTCAGCATGTAGTCATTGGTGAACGCTTGCATAGCCTTTTAGACCCATCGTATGGTCATGCACATTCAGTGTGTGCCTTGCTCTTTGAGCATCACTGATAGCCTTGTTAGTAAGCACATTGATTTGGTTAGTAACACTTAAGGTTAATCTTGAATAGATGAATACCTAAGAACGTATATTAATTAAATTGGGAGTGGCGCTTAATTCCTTGAATTCATCAATTTTTCTTTTGGTAACAAACTCCTCCCAGTCATTGGGGTGCAGGTAGTTCCATTGCTCAGTGGCTGACTTCTTCCTCTTCTTAGCATATCGTATGTAATCTCGGGTGAGATTTTTCCTATATTTCCTCACGACCCTCCCATAGCGTTGGATCATGCACTTACGATGCAACTTTTCATCCAGTTTAAATATACTCTGCAAAATAGAACTGCTATTAACTAGTATCCTAAAAATTAGTAATCTAAAAAATAGAATTGCAAATAATAATAACTCACCCATAGTTCCTTCCATACTAAGTATTTCTTCCCCTTAGAAACTTTATGCCAAGATTCTACATTAGGACTACAATGGCTATGAGTAAGAACCCCAAGATATGAAATAAATGAGTTGCGGTTCACTCCAATCAGATTTCCTGCATGATCAAAATCCACAGTCAATTTGGGTCCATTGCCCCTTTGTTGTAGTAACATGTTCATCATAGCCCCCTCAGTTTTCAATTTTTTTTTGTTGCTCATCAAGTGCCCCAAGTTCTTCAGGGGGTACAACATCAACCTAAAATTTGACAAAATAAACACACTTACATGATATAACTATAAATGGACATATAGATAGAAATATAGGATATATTTTTAAAACTTACATTGTGAGGTGGCACATTGATATCCTCACCCTCATGGTAATCATCATCACGTTCATCATGGTCAGCCATCTGAAATCAAATATTTAGCATTTGACATAACTAGAAGATAATAAAACATACAAAAAATATAAACATGCATGCCTCTAATATTGTGATCTATTATCAATTATCATTCCTTCATTGTGATCTCCGCGCACATACAAGTCATCATTAGCTTTAATATTTGGTGGTGTTGGCAACCCAACTAAGAATGGAATGGATTCATCATACTTATCATTGCACTCTTCTTCATCAATAGTATCTTCAATGAACTGTCTTTTACCATGAAGAACAACTGACCATTTATCATTTGCAGTATCATCGATATAAAATACTTATTTCGCTTGTGATGCCCATATGAATGGTTCACTCTTCTCGCCAATATTTTCAAAGTTCACTAATGTGAAACCCAATTCATCCACTATAACCCCTTTGGTGTTATCAACCCCGTTACATTTACAGAGCATAATTCTAAAATCTACGTAGTCAAACTCCCATATGTCTTCAATGACACCGTAATATGACATTTTAGCTTCATGTGGACTCTTATCCTTTGCACATGCATAAAACAATGAAGATACTTAAATGGTGACCCCATTGTTTTGGACGACACTCTTATCATCTTGATACTTTGTGCAATATGAGAATCCATTTATGTCAAACCCTTCATAGGACATAACATTCAATTTTGGTTTAAAGGAAAGGGATTTGATAGTTTCAGTAAGATTATTTGGTGTTTGAGATAGTTGATGTAAGTCTTTATGTCACACCCCGATCTCACACTAACCACTAATCACGAGATTAGGGCGCGACGGAGGGATTATCACATAAACAAATCACTGAAAACTTTTTTTTCTTTAAATCTCGTAATGATATCCGGATTATTGTTGTAAATTAAAACATAAATAACTATTGCGGAAGCATTTCAATTAAACTGGCTAGAGAACATAAACAGAGTTTACAACATGTAATATTGTTTAACAGAAAGTAAACATAGTAGTTAATTTACATCTTTATACACATTTGCCATACGTACTCTCTCTCACCCACGCCATGTCCCAAGGACCGAGGGGAAGGGACTAAGAGACCTCTAACTAGACTAGCTACAAACCTTCTGCTGATTAAGCGTTAGGACGAAAGGATCCTTCAGATTCCTGCTGCTGACGATAACCTGAAAATGTTTTGAGTAGAGGTATGAGCCTACTCGCTCAGTGAATAGCCTTTCATTTAGCTATCACTAAACAACTCATCAGGTTTATAGAATTGAAATAAACATAAATACAGTACAAGCTGGGCAGTTCAAATGACATAGCAGATTACAGAATATAATCGCATTTCTATGCAACAACAGGTAATTTAGACCAATAAACAGATATAATAAATTGGCACAAAAGTTCGGATATATTAATTTACTGTGATCCTATATGATTACATAATTATATTATTATTATGCCCTAAATATATGCAGTGTACTCTGCATATAAAGATCCGCAGCAAGTTCATGCTACGGTCCCACCGTACAAGACTTAGCGACACACCCGGGAAATGCTAAGTCTGACTGCTGTCTTGGTCTGCTACAGGACTCTCAGGCTCACACGGCCTCACTGCACTCTCAAAAGAGTGTACTCTAGACTCCTCCTTGAACCTGAGCACACAGGCGGAGAGTCGGGGTTACCACCGTGACACACGCACGGATTATTGTTGAATAACCCCCATATATTCCAGTGCCACCGTGACACACGCACGGATTATTGTTGAACACTGCCTTTCTGCCCTCGTGCCACCGTGACACACGCACGGATTATTGTTGAACACGAGTCACCGACCATCTAGACACACGCTAGGTAGGTCGTTTCACCCCAAGGTGCAGACCTCACGAGGGGTTCTACGGCGTTAGGGCACCTAAGTCTATTAACTGATTAACAAATAAACATTTAAACAGGAATATCACATTTACTAATTTCGTATCAAATCACAATACACGGTCATTCTAAACCGACAGAGCAATATATTTCAAATCATTGTAATTTCTGATAAATTCTCATACCATGCATTCAAGCAAATTAGAAATGCATAAATAACCCAACTTATTTCAATTTGGCACATACATAGTGAATTTACGTAATTGAACATCTTATTGCACAAATTAAAGAAATTTACTTCACATATGAGAATCATACTCAACAATTATCAATTCTCTAAATTTCTCGAAAAACGTGCACATTAACCCAAATCCTGGTTTGTGCATCACTTAACTCAATTAAGAGTTAATTACCTATCACAACACAATTTAATAACAATACTTGAGAATTTCTGGAAATATTTCAGAGAAATGTGCCATTTCATGTAAATATCAATTTACACATATTAACGTCAAAAGATATATACAATTTAGGGTTTTATTGCATATTTTATTTATTCATATTAACTTTGAAATCGTACATCTGATAATTTATCAGAAATCCTTATTGTCTGGGTTCATACCCAATCCATACCATTTTTAGACATGAATTTCTAATTTCAACATTCAAATAAGCAATTTAGGTTCCAATGAACCATATAAATCTACCGATTCAATCCACACTGATCAATTGCTAAATTTAATCATATAACAGCGTCTAGAAGCAATTTATGAAATAAAAAGTCGGGCGACGCCAAACGCTGCCCGACGCCTGATAACGCCTGTTGTCAGCGTAATTCGCGCACATAACTGGAAATATTCAAACGCCTGAGTTATTTAATGATAAATGAATGAAATCCTACTCACCGTATTTCAAACTGTCCGGATTCTTCCAGAATTGCTTCTAGAGGCCTATTTCGAGGCGTTCTTTGGGTCTTCTTCAACCTTGAATTGCTCTATTAACGAACCGGTTCATTCACACCTAGGCTTAGGTAAAAGGAGTTTCGATTGAATGCTGGAGCTTGGCTAGGAACTAGGAATCCTACCTGGACATCACGGTAAAACTCAAAGGCAACTTTCCCATTCTTGTTATTGACAAAATTTGGACACAGCTATACTAATTATGGACACCAAGCAGATGTACATCCCTGCGTGGGTGTGTATTCTCAATGGCTCTGAGCTCCTGGCTGTTGTCGATGCTAGGGTCAGGGCTTCATGGCCGAGGTCAAAGGTGGCTTTGTGTTGCAGCTCGTGCCAAGATGGCTTTCTTAGCCATTGTTGCAGCTACCGAGCTGTTGGTGTTGCTGGATGCGGCTACTCTTGCCCAAACGGCCCAGGTCACTGCTCAGCAACAACTGCTACTTGGTAGATGGGGCACTGCCCTATGTGGTTGTCGCTGATAATGGTTGTGATTGCATGTCTGAATCTCATCACCGAACTCAAGGGCAGCGTTCCAGGGTGTTTGCTCGCCCAACAGAACTGCTGGCCGCAGCTGCAACGGTAGCTAGATGATGTTGCTAGGGGGCGCCACCCCTTACTGCTTGAGAGGCGGTTGGCCGCAGATGGAGGAGGGTGTTGTGGGTACTTGCTCGAACCTCAAAAACGAACTCATGGCGGTTGATTTCATGTTGTTAGCAGCACCAAAACTCCCCCTGGCCGGCGCCGCAACTGCAGCTAGGGCGGCCCCTACTGGCGGCGCCTAGCAGCTTGGCTGCCTCGTTGGGTCGTGATTAGGGCTAAGGAAAGGGGAAAGAGGAAGAGGGAAGGTAGAGGAGGGAGAGGTGTAGCTGAATCGGCTATGGGCCAAGAAATCGCCCAGCCATCGCCTCCGTTTTCCTCTGCAAGTCGCGCGCTACAGTGCGCCGACTCTCCCTGTTGTATCGGGTGGGAGATGAAAGGATAAGCAAGAATAGGAAATAAAAGAAAAAGGAAAGGGTTTATAACCCAGATTTTGGAAAAATTACATCTTAAGTCCAGAATACTTAAAAATGCCATAACTCCCGCCTCGAATGTCAGTTTAAGGTGATTTCTTTTGCAAAATGCCAAGCACGGAATCCACTACAATCTCAAAGCGAATACTCATGCCAATTAGACTGTCTCACTTGATCAAAGAACTAATTGCATCTTGGCATTTAACTGAACCTAAATCACCTTAATTATGCACTAATTGTGTCTTGTGTATTTAATTCAACTTAATCAACTTGATGATGCACTAACCATCACTTGAGCACTTAACTTATCTCAATTAACTTAGTTATGGACTAATCATGATACTTATTGGTTAACTTTGAAACAGGTCATAACAATCTCCCTCCCTTATAAGAATTTCGTCCCGAAATTCCTAAAAGAGAAAAGGAAACTTGTTACGCATCTCAGACTCAAGCTCCCACGTGGCTTCCTCTAAGTTATGATTCCTCACAAAACTTCCACTAATGGTATCTCGTGATTCTTGAGTTTCTTGATCCTCTGATCAACTATATGTATTGGTCCTTCAACGTAGGACACATCTATTCTCAGCTGTGTAGGTTCTGGATCCACTATCCTCTCTATACCAGGATAACATTTCTTCAACATCGATAAATGAGATACATCATGTAGATTAGCCAACTCGGATGGCAAATCTAATTTATAGGCTGTAGGTCCAATCCTTTCAACAACAAGATATGGCCCATAAACCTAGGAGTCAATTTGCCTCACTTACCAAACCTCAACACTCCTTTCCATGGTGAAACCTTCAAATATACTTCATCACCAACCTGAAACTCAAGAGGTCTACGTCTTTTCTCAGCATAACTTTTCTGCCTGTCCTGTGCAACTTTCAACTGTTCTTTGATCACAGTAATCTTTTCAGTGGTCAAATCCACTATCTCGGGTCCAAGAATCTGCTTTTCACCAACCTCATACCAACATATGGGTGATCTACACTTTCTACCATACAGAACTTCATACGGGGCCATACCAAGACTGGAATGGTGACTATTGTTGTAGGCAAACTTTATAAGGCTTAAGTGTTCTTCCCAACTTTCACAGAAATGCAAGACACCTACTCTCATCATGTCCTCAAAAGTCAGAATGGTCCTCTTAGTCTGACCATCCGTCTGTGGTGAAAAGGTTGTACTGAACCTTAACTTTGTGCCCAAAGTACAATGCAACTCATTCCAAAACCTGAATGTGAACTTAGGATACCGTGCAACCTGACTATCTCATCCATGAATATCTTAACCAACTTCAGAACGTCAAAGGTTGACTTAATATGAAGAAAGTGAGCAGACTTAATTAGTCTATCCACAATCATTCATATCGAGTCACAGCCTCTAGGTGTCATGGGCAACCCTATCACAAAATCCATTGTGATATGTTCCCACTTCCATTCAGGCATAGAAAGAGATTACCAGGTAGCTATAGAATTCTAGAGTTCAACCTTAATCTACTTGGTATACACTACTTTTAACCACATACTTAGCTACATTCTTCTGCATATCTGACCATCCATTTCAACTTCTTGGGATTCATATACATCTTAGTGTTTCCTGAAAGCATAGTATACATCAATACATACACTTTCATAAGAATCTTTTCTTTCAGCCTTTTCCCCTTAAAAGAATTTTACACTATCTCGAAGTACACACAACATGTCATGCATAGTCTGGTTTAACTCACTATCACCCTATAGTAGTTCCTTGATCTGATTATAAGAAGTAAGCTTAACTTACATCTATACAATCAAATCACTCTGTGTTATTACCCCTAAGTCTAAGTCCAACTCCCACATTTCTACTAACAGGTCTTTTATTGAAACCTGTCATGGAGAATGCATTAGTTGTTAAACTTGACTTTCTGCTGGAAGCATCATCCACCACATTCTCCTTACCTAGGTGATAATCTATTGTCACATCATAAAGATAGTGAGGCCATGCCTTAAAAATATGAACTTCATCAGCTATCTTTAGATCCTATATCGGATAATACTCCGCATTCCATGCTACTTTCTTATTGTTACATTTTAGGTTTATGTTTTACTCTTTTCTCTAAGTCATTTCATGTTGTTCATGTACCGATCAGATTATCTTACTTCAACACCCTAGATCACTATCAAAGCCAGTTTACTTTTCATAGAACAAATCTCAAAGTCTTATTTAACAAAGATACTGGTATACAAGGTTACATCACTAATGATATCCCTTAAACTACTACAACTTTAATCATTCTAGGGTTTTAGTCCATATTAGTAACATAGCATTATTGTGTGTATGTGTGATCGATCATATAGATCAATTTGAGTTGCTTGGGTCAATAGCATATTAATCCAACACTCAACTTAATTATATTAGCTGAAAATTCAGTTTTCATAATAGTTTCTGTAATTTGTTTATTAAACTGCTAACAGAAGCTCCAAAAATTCTGGAAATTTTATATGTTGTGCCTAATGAAGTTTTAGACCTCCAGTAAAAATTTCAAATCATTTCAAGTTACCAATAATCAATTAAAAATCAAACAGTGCACTGCTATATTGCAGTCTGCAGCAGGTTCGGCTGAGTTACAAACTCGGCCGACCCTCACTGCAGGGGTCAAAAGTCATCCAAAAATCATGCCAATTTAACAGAGTGTCTAAAATTGTATTTTTCAAGCACAGTTAAAATTTGAGATCAATTGGATATACCAATAAAAAGATAAAATTCAATTACCACACTGCTATATCATTCAGAAAATGTGATCGTATAATTGTAAATACTGAGAATTTTTTTTTTTTTTTATATCAAGCATTCATTTTCTAAGTTATGTGTTTGTTCTTTATTTTAAAAACTAATTTGTTAGTTTATAGAGACTTAGAATCCAAAGGTAATATGTATGAATGTATTTAACTTTATAATAAAGATATGCATTCCATACTCTCAATTATGTCTTGTAATTCTCGTTCCTTAATCAAGTCATCATTTTTAACATTTCCTTTAATCCTACTAAGTTTCTTGTCTTGATCTTATGATTTTCATAAGACTCTTTATTTATATGTACTTATTGTATGTTCAACTTATTTTCTTCTATTTTCTATTTGCTTTGAAATACATAAACGTATTTTACTCTATTACATGATCCAATCCATGGTCGATTCTTACGTCCTAGCCATTACATACTTTTCTCATTTCTTTTCCATATTCTCATATTCAGAGTTCATATAATACTAATCATTAAATTTAATATGAACCTGATATCGTTTCCTTTTATTTCCAATTAAGGATTGCTCAAATGAGACGCCAACATTAGGCTTCTGATATCAGTTCCAGCTACTTCTTAGCTGTTCTAATCTTTCCATTATATTTCAACATCTCAGTGTATATACATTCTCACTATGATACGAGTCTAAATCATCCAGAATCTATTTTTATAATATTGTTAATAGGAGTCATTAAATCCCAGTATCGCATCCTGCCAGCCGGACCAGGCCGAACCTGCAGTCCTGAAGCCAAGAGCTGCTCAGGATTAACCAACTCCTATTAATCTCAAACATGTGGAAAGAATATTCACTTAGGGTAGACTCATTTAAACATAACTTCTGGTCTACTTAATACAAAGAATATAAACAATAAATAAATCACTTCATGACACTCAATCAATATAAAAGAATCATATTTATTCTACAAACTGAAAATTTAAATCCATACATATAAGAGCATTTCTAGTGATTTCCAATCAAATAAACAATATAAAACAAGAGTTGTATTGCATCCTATATTTAATCTCTTACTCTTACATTAATTTCTGATTCTTAACCCTAAGATTTCTAGGGTTTTCTCTCTAGCCTATCCTTCCTCTGTATACCTGGCCAGGGCATCCAGAGAAGAACAGACAGAGTAGCTTGATATTGGTCAATCTAAGTATTCAGACACCTGGCCAGGGTGTCTAAACACTCAGACCTTCCAGAGCTAAAACTCATCATTTATTATTCGCCTTACTTATAACTTTATCTTTTGACCCTAATGATTCTTAACGACTTATCTTAAGCTCATTACTTGATTCTCGTGACCACATCCTCTTCCTGCTATCTGCAATAATGTAACAGAACACTTCCTGTTAGAAAATTACAGATAGAAGAAAGATACCTAAACCTTAATCCTATTGGTCTCTTATCGTTCCCTGACCTTGACTTAGAGTATTCATATACTCAACCTATGCTCTGATACCAAGATGTCACACCCCGATCTCACACTAACCACTAATCACGAGATTAGGGCGCGACGGAGGGATTATCACATAAACAAATCACTGAAAACTTTTTTTTCTTTAAATCTCGTAATGATATCCGGATTATTGTTGTAAATTAAAACATAAATAACTATTGCGGAAGCATTTCAATTAAACTGGCTAGAGAACATAAACAGAGTTTACAACATGTAATATTGTTTAACAGAAAGTAAACATAGCAGTTAATTTACATCTTTATACACATTTGCCATACGTACTCTCTCTCACCCACGCCATGTCCCAAGGACCGAGGGGAAGGGACTAAGAGACCTCTAACTAGACTAGCTACAAACCTTCTGCTGATTAAGCGTTAGGACGAAAGGATCCTTCAGATTCCTGCTGCTGACGATAACCTAAAAATGTTTTGAGTAGAGGTATGAGCCTACTCGCTCAGTGAATAGCCTTTCATTTAGCTATCACTAAACAACTCATCAGGTTTATAGAATTGAAATAAACATAAATACAGTACAAGCTGGGCAGTTCAAATGACATAGCAGATTACAGAATATAATCGCATTTCTATGCAACAACAGGTAATTTAGACCAATAAACAGATATAATAAATTGGCACAAAAGTTCGGATATATTAATTTACTGTGATCCTATATGATTACATAATTATATTATTATTATGCCCTAAATATATGCAGTGTACTCTGCATATAAAGATCCGCAGCAAGTTCATGCTACGGTCCCACCGTACAAGACTTAGCGACACACCCGGGAAATGCTAAGTCTGACTGCTGTCCTGGTCTGCTACAGGACTCTCAGGCTCACACGGCCTCACTGCACTCTCAAAAGAGTGTACTCTAGACTCCTCCTTGAACCTGAGCACACAGGCGGAGAGTCGGGGTTACCACCGTGACACACGCACGGATTATTGTTGAATAACCCCCATATATTCCAGTGCCACCGTGACACACGCACGGATTATTGTTGAACACTGCCTTTCTGCCCTCGTGCCACCGTGACACACGCACGGATTATTGTTGAACACGAGTCACCGACCATCTAGACACACGCTAGGTAGGTCGTTTCACCCCAAGGTGCAGACCTCACGAGGGGTTCTACGGCGTTAGGGCACCTAAGTCTATTAACTGATTAACAAATAAACATTTAAACAGGAATATCACATTTACTAATTTCGTATCAAATCACAATACACGGTCATTCTAAACCGACAGAGCAATATATTTCAAATCATTGTAATTTCTGATAAATTCTCATACCATGCATTCAAGCAAATTAGAAATGCATAAATAACCCAACTTATTTCAATTTGGCACATACATAGTGAATTTACGTAATTGAACATCTTATTGCACAAATTAAAGAAATTTACTTCACATATGAGAATCATACTCAACAATTATCAATTCTCTAAATTTCTCGAAAAACGTGCACATTAACCCAAATCCTGGTTTGTGCATCACTTAACTCAATTAAGAGTTAATTACCTATCACAACACAATTTAATAACAATACTTGAGAATTTCTGGTAATATTTCAGAGAAATGTGCCATTTCATGTAAATATCAATTTACACATATTAACGTCAAAAGATATATACAATTTAGGGTTTTATTGCATATTTTATTTATTCATATTAACTTTGAAATCGTACATCTGATAATTTATCAGAAATCCTTATTGTCTGGGTTCATACCCAATCCATACCATTTTTAGACATGAATTTCTAATTTCAACATTCAAATAAGCAATTTAGGTTCCAATGAACCATATAAATCTACTGATTCAATCCACACTGATCAATTGCTAAATTTAATCATATAACAGCGTCTAGAAGCAATTTATGAAATAAAAAGTCGGGCGACGCCAAATGCTGCCCGACGCCTGATAACGCCTGTTATCAGCGTAATTCGCGCACATAACTGGAAATATTCAAACGCCTGAGTTATTTAATGATAAATGAATGAAATCCTACTCACCGTATTTCAAACTGTCCGGATTCTTCCGGAATTGCGTCTAGAGGCCTATTTCGAGGCGTTCTTTGGGTCTTCTTCAACCTTGAATTGCTCTGTTAACGAACCGGTTCATTCACACCTAGGCTTAGGTAAAAGGAGTTTCGATTGAATGCTGGAGCTTGGCTAGGAACTAGGAATCCTACCTGGACATCACGGTAAAACTCAAAGGCAACTTTCCCATTCTTGTTATTGACAAAATTTGGACACAGCTATACTAATTCTGGACACCAAGCAGATGTACATCCCTGCGTGGGTGTGTATTCTCAATGGCTCTGAGCTCCTGGCTGTTGTCGATGCTAGGGTCAGGGCTTCATGGCCGAGGTCAAAGGTGGCTTTGTGTTGCAGCTCGTGCCAAGATGGCTTTCTTAGCCATTGTTGCAGCTACCGAGCTGTTGGTGTTGCTGGATGCGGCTACTCTTGCCCAAACGGCCCAGGTCACTGCTCAGCAACAACTGCTACTTGGTAGATGGGGCACTGCCCTATGTGGTTGTCGCTGATAATGGCTGTGATTGCATGTCTGAATCTCATCACCGAACTCAAGGGCAGCGTTCCAGGGTGTTTGCTCGCCCAACAGAACTGCTGGCCGCAGCTGCAACGGTAGCTAGATGATGTTGCTAGGGGGCGCCACCCCTTACTGCTTGAGAGGCGGTTGGCCGCAGATGGAGGAGGGTGTTGTGGGTACTTGCTCGAACCTCAAAAACGAACTCATGGCGGTTGATTTCATGTTGTTAGCAGCACCGAAACTCCCCCTGGCCGGCGCCGCAACTGCAGCTAGGGCGGCCCCTACTGGCGGCGCCTAGCAGCTTGGCTGCCTGGTTGGGTCGTGATTAGGGCTAAGGAAAGGGGAAAGAGGAAGAGGGAAGGTAGAGGAGGGAGAGGTGTAGCTGAATCGGCTATGGGCCAAGAAATCGCCCAGCCATCGCCTCCGTTTTCCTCTGCAAGTCGCGCGCTACAGTGCGCCGACTCTCCCTGTTGTATCGGGTGGGAGATGAAAGGATAAGCAAGAATAGGAAATAAAAGAAAAAGGAAAGGGTTTATAACCCAGATTTTGGAAAAATTACATCTTAAGTCCAGAATACTTAAAAATGCCATAACTCCCGCCTCGAATGTCAGTTTAAGGTGATTTCTTTTGCAAAATGCCAAGCACGGAATCCACTACAATCTCAAAGCGAATACTCATGCCAATTAGACTGTCTCACTTGATCAAAGAACTAATTGCATCTCGGCATTTAACTGAACCTAAATCACCTTAATTATGCACTAATTGTGTCTTGTGTATTTAATTCAACTTAATCAACTTGATGATGCACTAACCATCACATGAGCACTTAACTTATCTCAATTAACTTAGTTATGGACTAATCATGATACTTATTGGTTAACTTTGAAACGGGTCATAACACTTTATCTTCAAACCACTTAGTAAATATCTTGTTATACTCTCTAGCAAGCCACATTGAATTGGCTCGAGGATATTGTCTCTTGATGAAACTGGTATGTTCCTCGATATAAACACTCACTTCATCGATGTTGTGTAAAATATACAAGTGACCTTGTTCCAAATGCTCACGGCTGATTACTTTCATCCGTGATCCCAAAATTCCTTTGCCAGAATACTCCTCAATATTCTTGTTATTAATAGGAGCATCATTACCACTCAGAAAGTCATTGTAAAAATCCATAACCTCTCTCGCCACATAACCCTCAATAATACTCCCTTCCGGATGACTACGGTTTTGAACATCACCTTTAAAAATGCTCATGTATCATTCAAAGGGATACATCCAATGCAAGAAAATTGGTCCCAACATTTTCACTTTCCTAGTCAAGTGGACAACAATATGTACCATGATATCAAAGAACAAAGGAGGAAAATACATCTCAAGCTGACATAGGGTAACAACAACTTCTATTTACAATTTATCAAGAGCATCGGGGTCAATAACTTTGTTGCATAGACTGTTGAAAAAGAAACAAAGTCTGGTGATTGCAAACCTTACATGATTCGACAATATAGATCGAATTGCCACATGCAATATTTGTTGCAATAGATTGTGACAATCATGAGATTTAAAACCTATCAACTTCAGACCTTTCATTGAAACCAATCAATGGATGTTGGATGAGTAACTCTGTGGCACCTTAACATTTACCAAGAATTCACAAAAACCTTTCTTCTGCTTTCTAGACAACGTGTAACAAGCGGGAGGTAAGTATGTTCTCTGATCACTACTAATTACTTCTGTTAATTTTGTCCTTATTCCTATTTCACGTAGGTCCTTTCTGGTTTTATCCCATATTTAGTTTTACCTAGTATATTCAATAGAGTACCAATGAAATATATTTTTTCTCAACGTGCATGACATTGATGCAATGCCTGACTGCCAAAGAACTCCAATAAGGAAGATCCCAAAATATTGACTTCTTCTTGAATAAAGATTTGTCAAATTGTGTGGCCATGGTACATTGTGATCTCTTACCAAATTCATTGGAAAAGTATTTTACTCCTTCGTAAACAACCTCCCCTGGTATAGGTTTAGGTTCACTTCGTTCCTCATTTCGTTCATTGAATGCTTTGTGTAACCTACGATACAGATGGAATTTTGGGAGAAACCTTCAATGACCAAGAGATACAGTCTTGCCGCCATGTTTTAGTCATATTGAATCAGTGTTCTCTTCACATATAGGACACGCTTTAGATCCTTTGACACTATATCCAGACAAATTCCCATATGCTGAAAAGTCATTAACAGTGCAAAACAACATAGCACGCAAATGAAATGTCTATCTTCATGAAGCATCATAGGTCATCACACCTTCACCCCAGAGTTTTTTAAGTCATCAATGAGAGGTTCAAGATAAACGTCAATATCATTTCCAGGTTGTTTAGGGCCCAATATCAACAACAACAACATAACATACTTATTTTTTATACACAAATAGGGAGGAAGATTGTATATAACAAGCATAAGTGGCCAAGTGCTATGTTGGATGCTCAATGTCCCGTACAGATTCATCCCATCTATACAAAGCCCAAGTCTTAGATTCCTGACTTCTTCACCAAATTTAGGGACAATAAATCAATCTTCTTCCACTGTGGGGAATCAGACGCATGTCGTAGGATCCCATCATTATTTTTCTTAACATCTGCATGCCACCTCGAATCCTTTGCATCTATCTGATTGTCAAAAAAGTGTTGAAATCGTGATATTATAGGTAGATACCACATCACCTTTGTAGGCGAACCAGTTTTGGACTCCCCTGAAGTCGTCAATTTATACCTTGAAGCACCACATTTTGGACAATCTTTCAAATCCACATAGACCTTTTGAAATAATACACAATCATTCGGGCATGCGTGTATCTTCTTGGCCTCCATTCCCATTGGGCACAACAATTTCTTTAACTGGTATATTGAGATTGGCAGCTCGATTCCTTCAGGAAGAATTTCTTTCAACAAAGACAACAATGACGTGAAGCTTTTGTTGCTCCATCTATTGTTAGATTTCAACATATACAATCTCAACACAGCGCTAAGCTTCATAAACTTAGTACAACCTATGTATAATGGTATCTCAACATCATGCACAATGTTTCTAAACATGGGAGGTGGATCAGTGTGCTCTACCCCACAACTATCCAGCATCGCATCAACTGTGACATCCCCGGATTTTCTGAAACTTAATCTAATGTGTGACGTCCATATTGAAACCCTCACCTCAGCGAGAATCCCAATTTAAACACCACACACTAGGCTAAGAAAGAGAAAATCAAGGGAGTCAGAACGAAACAATCAGTAGCACGTACATGAACAATAATAAAATCATACAACACTTGTTCACTATTCAACATATAATTACAACATGAATTGATACATCATTTGATATTATGTATTGAACATAAAACTTATACATATACATGTACTACCACTAAACTACAAGATCTTAAGAGAACATGTCCACCTGTACATCAGCTCGCCAAACAACACTCAACTATCTTGAATCTTCAAGAGCATAACCACAACCTAAACAAAAGATTACATGTGGTACACGTCAGCACAATATTCAAGAATATTGTACTGAGTACGCCTACATATCTTTTATATACCTCTCATCATTTCTTGGCAATAAGATAAAACTAATATACTTGGCAGTAACAGAAGAATATAAGAAAAGTGTATACTTGCACAAAGATTTTCATTAACAAAAGAGAATACATATTTTAAGCTTATTTTCCATTATATCTCAAGGTCTTTATGATCACTACCAAAGAGTTGGATCATATGTACAATGTGACCACTACGAAAGAGTTGGGTCCAAGCACACTACCAAAGAGTTGATGCTTGCATATGTACAATGTGACCACTACCAAAGAGTTCGGTCACTTCCAAGCACACTACCAAAGAGTTGGTGCTTTCGTATAATGGAACAAATATATTATGTTTGATGTGTTCATAGCAGTAAGTATAGAAAACCAACAAACATATCATACAAGAACAATCATTTCATCCAATACCATATGCCAAGTATTTTACTATGCATATAACAAAAGCATATTGTATAATAAGACAAGTAAGAGGTAATGGCATACCTTGATCAGGAGACAAACCAAATCATCACATATTCCTCATGTCAACTATATCTTGGTCAAACCCCTGGTCAAGACAAGATCACATACTATCATCAGGTTCTCATCATCTTAACCCTAATTATATCCATTTTAGGGTTTACTTAACTTAGTAGGATATTCCCAGTTTTACTTGTATTCATGTCTTAGAATTATCTTACTGATGCCATATTAAAAATTATAGTTCATTAACTAGATATACTCCTGTGTCATATTATTATGTCAACATATTTAACATTACGTCACTTTCATTAACCATATTAGGGTTACATCACTTGTATTAAGGTTGCTCTTCATATAACATGAATTTTGTGTATAAAACTGATCTCAGATTTACATATTATCTTCCAGTTACTGATATGAGGGTTTTATGTAAATCTCATCATTTATTGAGCACATAAGTATTTATAGCATTTTATTTGGGTTATTAGCCCTAATTAGCCATGTTAAGCAAAATTACATAATTTCGTGCATAAACATGACCATATATGACAACATATGCATTCTAAACATGGTTATGGACTTACTGACATTTTTCCATAATTTTATGTCATCATTTACTATTTATCATGCATCAAACAAGAATTACTCACATTACATGATATCACTGAGATTTAATCATCAAAAGCCTGATATTATAGTTCAATTTTGCTCTATGCATTTTTCTGAACGTTTTGGTACCTTGTTTGTATTTTTAGGATAAACGAGCTATTTTCTACGTATTTTGGAAGATCTGCATATTAAGTAAAGATTTACCTTTTTCGTCCAATCACCATGTGCCATGTGGCCACTAGGGTGCCTCCTGGCTCTTGTTTGCTCAGCGGTTCAAGGACCTGTTGTTCTGCTAGTTGGGTCGGCCGGTTCAGCGGTCTGGACCAGGTCCAATTCTTTCTTTTCTAGTCACATTCTCATCCCAGCGGTGTCTTTGTGGGAGTCATCCTCACGCTGCTAGCACCGTTAGAGTCCTGAGCGGGACTCCCATCTTCGGCGAGGCACCAATGCCACCTTTGGATCCCTCTCCAAAGAGTCATCCAAGCTGCAGTGCTCTTCCACTAACAACTCTGCCCAGATCCCTTCGGTTGGGTTTCTGGTCTCTTGAGACGTGCCCTCATGAGGCCAAGGAGGCTACCGCCGCTGGCTATGCTTCAGATCTGCTTCTCGGAGATTGGGAGCCAGATCTGGTTCCACAGCGAAAGCGGTGAGGGCGTTGCCGCATCCATGGCTACAACGAGGAATCTGGGAAGCAAAAGACTGCAGGTGACGACACCATTGAACTCTACTGATCTCAAGCTCTGCACCCGTGAGCTGTAGGTGATGGCTACCGCCATGGCCTCTACTCCGATGAAAAACTGACTATGAGCTCCAATGTTTCAGTTGGCTTCTTTTGCAGGTAGCTTTTTCTAGTCAAACGCCATGCACCCAGCCTCTCTGGCTCACCGACAAAGGTTCTTCCTCCCCTTCTACGCTGCTGGTGGAGAGGTCGAGAAGGTGAAGACCTCCTTCTCTTTGTTCTCTCACCCTCACGATGATAGCCTACCCATATTCGTCCGCTTCGCACCACCTTATAGTTGAGAAGAAGTAGAGATGGGAAGATGGATCTCTCACATATCTACCCCATTATATCCAATCAAAAAGGGTTAGTCTGTACTTTGTAGTCTTGACGATGCTATTATAACTATTGACTTCTTTCCTCTATCAAACCACGAACACAACGTGGGGATATGGTGAAACAAGGTGTCTCATTCACCTTAACTGCTGTGAAACGTCCCCAGCCATGTGACTGTCCAAGGGTCATGATAACTATTCATAAAAGACTAAACTGTGGCCACTAAAATGAGGCCATGTGCTCATATACATGGTTTGGACACATGACTCACTAATGTCACCACATATTTTAATAAGTTGAGAACTATAGTCGTCAATCTTAAATCTAATCATTAATTAGGAACCTCCTCTGAACATGAAACTTAAGACATAGGTCCACTATATCCTAAAGTACTTTCTTCCCAACTTGAGGTCAAACTTCAAAAGGCATGGACCTAGGGATCTTGATCATATATTCAACATCAAATACCATCCAAACTTGCATAGAAATTGATACTTAATCCAAATACACGAACTCACTTACATCATCGGATATTTAAATATTCCAAATGATCATTCTGTCACATTCTATACACCTTAAAAGAAATTTCAACCTCGAAATTAAACCAAAAACTAGTCTATCACATCAACAATGTGTACTGGAACTGGTTCGTTCACATCTACGTCATCGGAGGCAATTTCTTCTTCCACACAAGCACTGCTATCCACATTCACTGATTTTATGTTTGAAATCTCTCCATGGCAGTGCCATTCTGTATAGCCTTGTACAATCCCGTTGCACATGACATGACTTTTGATTTCGTCACCAGTGCTGACTTTCAAGTTGTTACCGCAATGCCTACATGGATAGTAGAACCTATCTCCAGGTTGTTTCCTATGTTCCTCAGCAAATTTAATAAACTGATCAAAACTAGAAATAAACATTGGGGTGCAGCGATTTGGAATGGACATCAATGATCTATCCATTCTATGATCAAAGAGAAAACAAGTATATATTAGGGTCTAGGGTTAAAAGATTAGGGTCTAGGGTTAAAAGATTAGGGTTTATGGTTGAATGTTTGGGGTTTAAGGTCTTATATATAATAAATGTGCACCACCTATCCCATTCTTGAACACCTAATCTCACTAGTAAGTGTATAACGTATATTGGGTTTTCAAGAAAATTTCGGCAACATTTCCCCACTATTCTCCAAGTACATATGTACTTAGAGAACAAATGGGGAAATGATACCAAAATTTTCTTGAAAACCCAATACACATTATACACTTACATCCTAATTGAGATTAAGTGTTCAAGATTAGTCCCAAACTGGGGACAATCCAAGATTTACTCCTAATGAGTAAATCTTGAATGGGTTTCTAGGCCAACAAATACATGTATGTTGTCATTCTTATGCCTACAATCCTAGTTTCATCAATCTTATATATAGTCTTACCGCCATGCTTTAGTTGTATTGAAGTAGTGTTCTTTTCACATATAGGGCATGGTTTGGGTCCTTTTATATTGTATCTAGACAAATTCTAATATCCTAGAAAGTCACTAATAGTGCAAAATAACATAGCATGCAAACAAAATATCTCTCTATATGAAGCATCATAGATCATCACACCTTCTCCCCAGAGTTTCTTGAAGTCATCAATTAGATGATCAAGCTAAACATCAATATCATTGATAGTTTTTTAGGGCCCGATATCAACAACTACAACATAACATACTTATTTTTCATGCACAACTAGGGAGGATATATTTGTCTAAAATTAAGGTTTATGATTCTATCAATTCCGTGTAAATATTAACACATAATTCCATAAGTCACATACATATAATCATCATTTCATCACATAACATCCTATATCCTTATCAGTGTTCATACTAAAATTCACATTCATGTTTGTATGCTTAATGAGAATTGATCTCTCACACTTTTAGATATATTCATCCAATCATTCATTAAATATTTTATATATTTTCCCCATAAGAATCATAATTTTTCTCCTACTAATTAACAATCTTAGGTTATCGTATCTCATCAAGTATTGATGTTTCTCATTAGACAACTTGGTTCTAATAAAATTTGGGTTATTAATAACCCAAATTTTCAATTCATCATTTAGGAATCCTACCTAATTAGAAAACCAACACATACACTATTTAACAACTAAAAAAGAAAACTAAATTAACATTTTACCTTATTCATCATTCACAGGTATAATATTCATTTAGGATGCAAGAAATGGGAACTATTTTCATTTAAGTAAAAAAAATACCTTAGTCTGCTGGCAACAATGGCCAGCAACAGAAGCATAGAGGAGCAGTATTGATAGACACAAAAGAGGCGATGACGATGATGGTGGCAAAAATGGTTGCTCCACTTGCGACAATGGCTAGCTCGAGCGGCAGAGGCGGTAATGAGCTCCAGTGATGGTGGCATCAAGCTCCAATGATGATGTGCTCCAACTATGACAGTAGCAACAAGCTTCAATGATGGCAAGCTCCAATGATGGCAGCAGTGGTTAGAAAACTAGGGAAGGCACAACAACTCGAGAAGAGAAGCGATAGCGACAATCGCTAGATTGAATTGAAGAAGAAGATAATCAAAATTATGGCATGATTTCCAAAGTGGCATGTATAATAAGGAGATGAACCATAAGAGGATGAAGAAGCAGGAGAAAGAGGAACTGAGCACAGCTGAGGGGGAGGTGATATCATTACACTGTGAGATGGAGTGAAGGGGCTCGTCGTGCGCACTCTCAATGTGTCTCTCTTTTATTTTCCTTTCTCTCGATCCCTCTCCTGACATAGGTTGGAATCCCTGCATGCCTCCCTTTCTTTCCATTCTTGGGTCGTTGCTCCCTGTCCTTTTATCATGCCACAGAGGTATGGGCTGCACTGGCGCTGTACCAACAAAGAAAGCCTAGAGCCACAAAAGGAGGGGATCATACAATGGCGGCGACGATGGTGGATAGAGTAGAAGAGAGAGTGGAGGTGGAGGAACAAATCGCCAAATCTAGCTAGGTCGGGAAAAGAATGAAATAGAGAACAGGGATGGGGAGGAAATTTCACTGTTCTTAAGTGGCACATAGGCGTCAGTTATAAGAAAACTGACATCTATACACATATTTGACATCGGTTGTACCAAAAACCACCACCTATGTGCAACCATAGTTGTTAGTTTCTACAAAAAAACCAACATCTATCCACATATGCCGACAAAAAAAAATTCGCAGAAAATCACTCAAATGAACCTGGTCATCGGTTATTTAGAGACACTGACACTATAGACCTCAGGGGCAGAGGCAATTTTTTGCATGGGGGCATGGAGCGAACATGTACTATGTCGGTTCTATGAGAAGAATCGACAAACTATGTTATAAACCACTTGTATCGGTTCATTTATAAGAAACCAACACCAAAGACCTCTAGGGTACAGGCAATTGTTTGCATGGGGGCATGGCGCGAACAGTTGTTGTGTCAGTTTACCATTAACCGAAAACCTAAGTGTAATGATTTGGTGCGAAATTTTGGCACCAAATTTTTGTATTTTGCAGGCCACATTGGACATCGGTTTTACTACAGCAAACCAAAATTGTATATAAAAGCGGTACCCGTTTTTTTCATGTGCGTAGGTATGTTGCTCATATGTGTCAGTTTGCTTCAGAAACTGACATTTTTGTTTCTTTGTGTTGGTTGTGCAACCGAAGTTATAGATCATATCTGTACTAGTGCAAGTGAATAGTACCATGTGATGATGCGATGAGAAATTATGTTTCACACGCTTTATATCTTTTCGTAGTTGTGATATTTATATGCTTGGTAGAAGTGAATTAGGATTTTTATGTCCACTTGTTTTGTTGCAACCTTAATTCACCCAGTTGGCATAACTAATCAAGTGCAACTCTAATGATGTAGTGCCCTATGTCGTAGAACCATCTTTAGTGTCAGAACTTATTGGATGGTGAAATGAGTATTCCTAAGGGAAACTCAGAGCACATACTATTGAGTTTGTGGGGGAGCCAGGTTGAAGATATATCCTTGTCATACACAATGCAGATTGTGGAGGTTGTCTATGGTCATACCTCATACATCTGATGTGATTGAGAATGGTTTCGGTCATGTCTCGGTGATTATAACATGATGTGATTAGAGGACAACTGTGGTTGTACCTCAGTGATTGGGTTTGAATACCCTGGTTTCTAGTGTTGTGACCTGTACCAAGGGCAGGCTAGTGGTTAGCATCTTGACTATATGTCATTGTTGTAACATCCATGACCTGGGTTATGAACTAACCCTAGGTGTTTTGCCTAAATATGTAATTAAATCCTTGTGATTAACTTTGGGCATGTAATTAAGTCCCTCAGAAACATATATTTCAATTTTGCTCCTTTATATATAAAGTTGTAGCATTGTTTTGTAATACAGGGATCTATGTGCAAATTACCCAGTTAAGGGATTAACTTGCAAATTGCACATGTTGAGATGTTCCTCTGATGTTGAGACATCATGAGGATGTTTATGATGAAGTTTTAGGGATTTCCCAAGCTTGAGCACCAAGGTGCAGCTGTGGAAGCAACCCCTGTACTTGAAAACCCTAAATTGGTGTAAAGTGCAATTTACCCAATTTGAGGGGTGCAACTTGTAAAATACATCATCTAAAATATTTTTTGTAACTTTTATCATTTATAGTAGAAATGATGAAGAGGGAACTTCATTTGAATAATCATATAATAAAGAACACCTTTGTGATTGAATAATCAAGGTGTATGTATAATAGCCCTTTTATGTGTATGCTTTAGTGATGGGTTGATCCTCTTTGCCTTCAATTCTTTACCTTAGAAGGAGTTTGTCTTTAGAAATAAGGGGTAGGGACGAGCAAAGAAGAAAGGAAGGAATCCTATTCCTAATTATGTAGGCTGATCACCCACAAATATTGAGGGGTTAACTCCAAAGGAATCGTGAGATATAAGCATATCAATTAGCAAATCCAATTGAATTAAGTTGTGATTTTCAATCTATTTAATTTGCCCTTTTTGGGAAAATGGTCTCCAGACCATTTAAGATGGTTGACTAAGTGTTGACCGTTTGGGATTACTCTTCATAATGATATTTATTAATGACTCACCAAATTTGATGGATTAATTCCAAACGAGTTATGAGTTGAAGGTTGATTAATAGGGCAAATCATAATTGAAATCAGTGCTGAAATTCCAATGAGTTAATTAGTGATTTTGGGTTGATTAGCCGAAACGGTCTCAAGACCATTTGGGGAATCATCCAAACGGTCTCAAGACCATTTGGGGATCACGCAAGACCGTTTAGAGGTCTGGGGTCAAGTATAGTTGACCAATTGAAGGTCCAAAGGTACCAAATCATATTGCAATTAAGTATTGGTGTGATGATTAACTCAATAGATCAAACCTTGATGAATTTTTCACTAGAGTACAAAGGATGGATGGGCAAACGGTCTCAAGACCATTTGGAACTCATCCAAATGGTCTCAAGACCGTTTGGTGTCAACCCAAGACCGTTTGGAGGTCTAGGGTTAAGGTAATTTGATCAATTGAGGGCCCAATTATAGTGGGTTATTGAAATAATCAAATTGCTGATTTGTGACTTAATTAAGGTTCAACCCCTATCAAATCAACTTAGATTTTGATGAATTCTTGGGCAAACGGTCTCAAGACCGTTTGGAGGTCATCCAAACGATCTCAAGACCGTTTGGGCCAAGTTTGGGACCAATTGGAGGTCAATTGATAGGTTCAACCTTGAATTGATTCACATTGTTGAATATTGATGACCATCCGATTTGGAACTCTAATTGAGATGGACTTAACCCTAATTGAATTTGAATTTGAAGGTTAATTTGGTGTCCAATTGATTGAGTCTCATCCTAATTGATTCAATTTATAAGTGGTTAACATGGCTTTGGCCAATTGAGGGCTTCAACATACTTAATCGTAAACAATTGCAACTTTTGAACCATGTTGAAGGTCCAAACGGTTTGAGCCCAATTGGACCAAACGGTCTCAAGACCATTTAAGGCCAAATGGTCTCAAGACCATTTGGGTCCAAACGGTCTCAAGACCGTTTGGGCTCAAACGATCTCAAGGTCATTTGGACCAATCGATCTCAAGACAAGTTGATCAAACCGTTTCAAACCGCATAAGCTCAAACGGTTTGGAAAGTCAACCTTTCCAAACGGTCAATGCACCCAAACGGTTTGGGCAAACGACCTTGAGGTCATGCAGTCTTGGAGTCAAACCTAGAAAACGGTCAACGCACCCAAACGGTTTCAAACCGTTTGGTGGTTAAAGGTTGAAACCGTTTGGAGGTTTTCAAGGTTATTTATACATAATCACTTGAAGTTGTAATTGGTTCAATGGTGATCTAATCTAAACCCTAATGGTAGCTTAGAACATTAAGGGACTAAGTGATTAATGAATTGACCCATGATGGTGATCATGAGGTAAATTACCAAAATACCCTTGAGGGGTTTAATTGAGTAATACCTTTTTCTAATAAAACCCTGATCACATGTTAATGATGTTTTGGCTTATGCTAGTCAATGAGGACTTAACCCAACCTGATCTAGAGTGGTGTTATCACCATCTACTAGTAAGAGGAGAGAGAAAGTATCATAAGAGAGAGAAAGTACCCTTTTATAATGGAAACTTAAGTAAAGTACCTTCAATACACATGAATGTGCATGATTAGGGTATGATCCACCTATGTGAGATCATGGAAACCCTAATTATGATGTTTAGTGAATTTTAATCTTATCTAGGAGCTTTAATGATGATGTTTCTCATACATGATGATGATATGAGTTCAATTCGCCATGAGGTGAATAGTAAACCCTAATTTTAGGGTGAGGACATGTATTGTGAATAGTAAACCCTGATTGATGAATATTGGGGAACTTGACTCTTCTAAGAGTTTGAAAGTGTAACTTCTAGAATGAATTGTTTACTGTTATCAGTTGAATTAACCATGTAGGTTGTCATGAGATGATGATCATATCCAGGTATGGATTATGAAACTATATTCATTGAAAGCATGCTTTAGCTTTATGAATAGTGATATATCTTGATGCATTGTCAATGACAACTTATGGATTAAAATGGGTTGTGAGAGCCATAATTACCATCAAGGTCATGCTTTAGAGATGACTTGTGATGAATGTATTGAGATATGATGATTGATGAGAGTTAGGCTTGTTACATTTAGTATTCTCATTTCATAGTTGTTATGCTAATGTTATTGTTTGAAGAACAATGTATGATGTTAAAAGAATACTGAATGTACCTAACTAATAAAGTGTAATGTAGAGCCCTGATCATAGATCCATCATTGTCAGAGATCAAATGATGGTGAAACAGGTTTTCCTAACGGAACTCCTGGATCACATACTTTTGAGTATGTGGGGTATATGGATGTGTAGAACCTTACATCCTAGTGTAGGTGTTTGATGTAGATGTGTAATCCATCAATCCTTCACTACAATCCTATACCGTATCAGTGGATGGTAAACATGAAACCTCCTGATGATGAAGAAAGCACAAATATCTGTATCAGTGGAAGATAAACATGAAGTCTCCTGATGACGAAGAGAGTACAGAATGCCACTGTAACTCTAAAATAGTGAAGGACCAGATTACCCTGGTAAGCTATTATAGTAGAGGCACGAGATGTCCTACAAATAATCCTCTTACTGACTGAGGAAGGTGAAGGTCATGAGAATCTGGCTCTTTCGATGACCTAGTATGATACCAAGGCACTTAGCAGTGATTGGTTGGAGGATGAGTGGTAAACCTCATCTCCACAGGACATAAAAGTAATGTTTGAAAAACATAATCCACAGCGTAGCACACCTTTTAGAGATAACTACGAGTTGATTGATTGATGTTACACTTTATAGTGCAAATGTCTTCATATTTCATAACTGTTTAACTCATGCTTACTATTATATCTGATGTTGAATACTGTGAAGCTGTTACTGTTTAAGTTATTCTTTGAGGTGCTATAATAAAGCTTCTGGTGGAGAGTTATAACTCTCACTGGGACAATTAAGTAAAATTGTCTCACCCTGTAGACTTCAACTTTTTAGGTGGACGTCGAGGACGGAGGAACAGGTCTACAGGTGACCAGTCCCAGCAGCAGCAGCACCAGGGGCAATAGTAAAATCTCAGGTGGAGATTTAGCCTGCCATGTGGTGTAGTTAGAGTCATTCCTATGTGTCCTCTGTACTCTCAGGTCTTGGAGTCTTTTGGTCTGAGATTTTGGTTATGAGTTCTTGAGATTTTATATCATGTTGTATATAATTACTCAAGAAGTAATTATCTGAGATGTAAACAGTTTATCTCCTTTTATGAAGGAAGTTTTATGGTTTCAATGCTTTATCTCAAAAAGTTTTAATTTCCACTGATTTTTTTGTATTCTGCTGCTAATCGAATCGCTTCCGCTACGTTTAAATCGTGTTTATATCGTGGTTTGGAGATAAGAGCCCACAATTGTGGTGGGCGCTTAGACTGATATGTCACTGCTTTTTACTCGTATTGACTGAGGGGAAGAGATCTTAGGATATCGACACTCCTAGATCTTGTACGGAACCGAATATCCTTTCGTAGGGGTCGGTTGGACTTTGAATGGTATGATTCAAATTCCTCAGGGCATAATAAAAGATGTAAGACAACCGTCTAGCATATCTGTTTAGGGTTATACACAATGCTTCATATTGTAGGCTCTGATCTCCAAACCATGATATAAACACGATTTAAACATAGCGGAAGCGATTCGATTAGCAGCGGAATACCAAAAACCAGCGGAAATTAAAACTTTTTGAGATAAAGCATTGAAACCATAAAACTTCCTTCATAAAAGGAGATAAACTGATTACATCTCAGATAATTACTTCTTGAGTAATTATATACAACATGATACAAAATCTCAAGAACTCATAACCAAAATCTCAGACCAAAAGACTCCAAGACCTGAGAGTACAGAGGACACATAGGACTGACTCTAACTACACCACATGGCAGGCTAGATCTCCACCTGAGATTTTACTACTGCCCCTGGTGCTGCTGCTGCTGTGACTGATCACCTGTAGACCTGTTCCTCCGTCCTCGACGTCCACCTAAAAAGTTGAAGTCTACGGGGTGAGACAATTTTACATAATTGTCCCAGCGAGAGTTATAACTCTCTGCCAGAAGCTTTATTATAACATCTCAAAGAATAACTTAAGCAGCAAAAGCTTCAAAGTATCCAACATCGGATATAATAGTATGCATGAGTTCAACAGTTAAGAATTATGAAGACATTTGCACTATACAGTGTAACATCAATCAATCAACTCGTAGTTATCTCTAATAGGTGTACTGCGCTGTGGATTATGTTTTTCAAACATTACTTTTATGCCCTGTGGAGATGAGGTTTACCACTCATACTCCAACCAATCACTGCGAAGTGCCTCGGTATCATACTAGGTCATCGAAAGAGCCGGATTCTCATGACCTTCACCTTCCTCAGTCCATAAGAGGATTACTTGTAGGACATCTCGTGCCTCTACTATAATATCTTACCAGGGTAATCTGGTCCTTCGCTATTTTAGAGTTACAGTGGCATTCTGTACTCTCTTCGTCATCAGGAGATTTCATGTTTATCTTCCACTGACACGGATATCTGTGCTTTCTTCATCATCAGGAGGTTTCATGTTTACCATCCACTGATACGGTATAGGATTGTAGTGAAGGATTGATGGATTACACATCTACATCAAACACCAACACTAGGATGTAAGGTTCTACACATCCATATACGCCACATACTCAAAAGTATGTGATCCAGGAGTTCTCTTAGGAAAACCTGTATCACCATCATTTGATCTCTGACAATTATGGATCTATGATCAGGGCTCTACATTACACTTGATTAGTTAGGTACATTCAGTATTCTTTTAACATCATACATTGTTCTTCAAACAATAACATTAGCATAACAGCTATGAAATGAGAATACTAAATGTAACAAGCCTAACAGCTATGAAATGAGAATACTAAATGTAACAAGCCTAACTCTCATCAATCATCATATCTCAATACATTCATCACAAGTCATCTCTAAAGCATGACCTTGATGGTATTTATGGCTCTCACAGCCCATTTAATTCATAAGTTTCCATTGACAATGCATCAAGATATTTTACTATTCATAAAGCTAACAACATGCTTTCAATGAATATAGCATCATCATCCATACCTGGATATGATCATCTTCATATCAAAACCTGCAAGGTCAATTCAACTGATAAAAGCAATTCATATCAAGAATTATACTTTCTACTCTTGCCATAAGAGCTAAGTTCCCTGATTCTCATCAATTAGGGTTTACTATTCACATTACATGCCATCACCCTAGAATTAGGGTTTACTATTCACCTCATGGCGAATTTAACTCATAACATCATCAAGTATGAGAAACATATTCATTAGAGCTCCTAGATAAGATTAAGATTCACTAAACATCATAATTAGGGTTTCCATGATCTCACATAGGTGGATCATACCTTAATCATTCACATTCATGTGAATTGAAGGTACTTTACTTAAGTTTCCACTATAAAAGGGTACTTTCTCTCTCTTATGATACTTTCTCTCTCCTATTACTAGTAGATGGTGATAACACCACTCTAGATCAGGTTGGGTTAAGTCCTCATTGACTAGCATGGGCCAAAACATCATTAACATGTGATTAGGGTTTTATTAGAAAAAGGTATACTCAATTAAACTCCTCAAGGGTATTTTGGTAAATTACCTCATGATCACCATCATGGGTCAAATCGTTAATCACTTAGTCCCTTAATGTTCTAAGTTACCATTAGGGTTTAGATTAGATCACCATTGAACAATTACAACTTCAAGTGATTATGTATAAATAACCTTGAAAACCTCCAAACGGTTTCAACCTTCAACCACCAAACGGTTTGAAACCGTTTGGGTGCGTTGACCGTATGCTAGGTTTGACTTCAAGACCGCATGACCTCAAGGTCATTTTCCCAAACCGTTTGGGTGCGTTGACTGTTTGGAAAGGTTGACTTTCCAAACCGTTTGAGCTTATGCGGTTTGAAACCGTTTGATCAACTTGTCTTGAGATCGATTGGTCCAAACGACCTTGAGATCGTTTGAGCCCAAATGGTCTTGAGACCATTTGGACCCAAATGGTCTTGAGACCATTTGGCCTAAAACGGTCTTGAGACCGTTTGGATCCAAACGGTCTTGAGACCGTTTGGTCCAAATGGGCTCAAACCATTTGGACCTCCAACATGTTTCAAAAGTTACAAATGTTTATGATTAAGTAGGTTGAAGCCCTCAATTGGCCAAAGTCATGTTAACCACTTATAAATTGAGTCAATTAGGATGAGCCTCAATCAATTGGACACCAAATTAACCCTCAATTGAAATCCAATTAGGGTTAAGTCCATCTCAATTAGGGTTTCAAATCGGATGGTCATCCATATTCAACAATGTGAATCATTTCAAAGTTGAACCTATCAATTGACCTCCAATTGGGCCCAAACTTGGCCCAAACAGTCTTGAGATCATTTGGATGACCTCCAAACGGTCTTGAGACCGTTTTCCCAAGAAATCATAAAAATCTAAGTTGATTTGATTGGGGTTGAACCTTAATTAAGTCACAAATCAGCAATTTGATTATTTCAATAACCCATTGTAATTGGGCTCTCAGTTGATCAAATTACCTTAACCCTAGACCTCGAAACGGTCTTGGGTTGACACAAAACGGTCTTGAGACCGTGTGGATGAGTTCCAAATGGTCTTGAGACTGTTTGCCCATCCAATCTTTGGACTCTAGTGAAAATTCATCAAGGTTTGATCTATTGAGTTGATCATCACATCAATACTTAATTGCAATATGATTTGGTACCTTTAGACCTTTCATTGGTCAACTATACTTGACCCCAGACCTCTAAACGGTCTTGGGTGATCCCCAAACGGTCTTGAGACCGTTTGGATGATTCCCCAAATGGTCTTGAGACCGTTTGGGCTAACCAACCCAAAATCACTAATTAACTCATTGGAATTTCAGCACTGATTTCAATTAGGGTTTTCCCTATTGATTAGCCTTCAACTCATGACTCATTTGGAATTAAGCCATCAAATTTGGTGAGTCATTAATAAACATTATTATGAACAGTAATCCCAAACGGTCAACACTTGGTCAACAATCTTAAATGGTCTTGAGACCGTTTGCCCAAAAAGGGCAAATTAAATAGATTGAAAAACAGGACTTAATTCAATTGGATTTGCTAATTGATTTGCTTATATCTCACGATTCCTGTGGAGTTAACCCCTCAATTTTTGTGGGTCATCAGCCTACATAATTAGGAACAGGATTCACATACGGTCGTCGCTTGGTCAACTGGATCAAACGGTCTTGAAGACCGTTTGCCTCCATGCGACCCTGAAACCGTTTGCCCACCAAACGGTTGTGCAAACCGCATGGGCAATTGGTTAGGACCATTTAGTAAAGTGGAAATCCGTAGATAAGCATAGAAATTAACGCCCTTATCTTCTACCTCAAGAACAGTAGCAGTTCTTTACGATTTTGCTTGCAAGGATACAAGGGAATATAGGGAAGAAGAAGAACTAGCAACTATATGCATAGAAAAAGATGTATAATCAAAGCATAAGGTTTAGAGTTATAAAACCCACCTAAAGGTTGTTCCTTGAGCTCCAAGCTTCCAAGCGTCAGGTCTTTAATGGCGTCTTTGAGCTCCATAGGTCGGACAAGGTGAATTCTCCAAGGAAAAGTTGGAAAGGAATGGCTAGAAAGATAAAGCTAGGTGAGCTAGCCATGAATTCAACCTTGAAAACGAGTTTCCTCCATGAATTCAAGCAAAAGGGATGGTCTAAACTTACCTAGGACCCTTGGTCGTCCTTCTCTGCTCCAGAGCTTAGCCTTAGTCGGTTTTGAGCAAGGGGGAAAAGAAATGAAAAGAAGAGGATCGTTCCCTTGCTAAGTGGGGAAGGTAGTATATATACTTAGGTGAAATTTCAACATAAGAACATATGTTTTCCTCATTTCTCATCTAAGTCCTTCCTTTCTTCTTTGCACGTCCCCACATCTTATTTCTAAGGACAAACTCCTTCTAAGGTCAAGAATTGAAGGCAAAGAGGATCAACCCATCACTAAAGCATACACATAAAAGGGCTATTATATATACACCTTGATTATTCAATCACAAAGGTGTTCTTTATTATATGATTATTCAAATGAAGTGAAATTTTCATCATTTTTCTTCTAAATGATGCCAAGAGTCATAAAAGATATTTTAGATGATGTATTTTACAAGTTGCACCCCTCAAATTGGGTAAATTGCACTTTACACCAATTTAGGGTTTTCAAGTACAGGGTTTGCTTCCACAGCTGCACCTTGGTGCTCAAGCTTGGGAAATCCCTCAAACTTCATCATAAACATCCTCATGATGTCTCAACATCAAAGGAACATCTCAACATGTGCAATTTGCAATTTAATCCCTTAACTGGGTAATTTGCACATAGATCCCTATATTACAAAACAATGCTACAACTTTATATATAAAGGAGCAAAATTTGAAATATATGTTTCTGAGGAACTTAATTACATGCCCAAAGTTAATCACAAGGATTTAATTACATATTTAGGCAAAACACCTAGGGTTAGTTCATAACCCAGGTCAGGGATGTTACAAATTATCCACCCCTTACAAGGATTTCGTCCCCAAAATCGATAAAACATATTAAGAGAAAAGGGCAGGGTATTTCCTTCTCATCTAATCCTCTAGTTCCCAAGTGGCTTCTTCAACACCACGGTGGTTCCAGAGGACTTTCACAAGGCTTAAATCTTTCTTCTTTAACTTTTTAATTCTGTTATCAAGGATTGACACTGGTCCTTCCTTATAAGATATATCATCATTCAATTCTACCTCCATACGTTGTAGAACTGACTCAGTATCTAGGTGACATTTCCTCAGCATAGAAATGTGAAACACAGGGTGTAACCTCTGTAACTCTGGTGGCAGCTCTAGTTTGTAGGCTACTTTTCCAATCCGTTCAATGATTGGATAAGGTCCCATAAATCTAGGAGCTAACTTCCCTTTCTTTCCAAAACGAAGGACTCCTTTCCAAGGCGAGACCTTGAGATACACTTTGTCTCCAACCTTGAACTCTAAGGGTCTACGATGCTTGTCAGCATAAGATTTCTGCCTATCTTGTGCAGTCTTGATCTGTTGCTGTATTACCTTAATCTTTTCTGTAGTTTGCTACACAAGATCAGGTCCTAACCACTGATGCTCACCAGTCTCATACCAACACAGGGGTGATCTACAACGTCTACCATACAAGGCTTCATAAGGTGCCATATCAATACTATGCTGATAGCTATTGTTATAGGCAAACTCTATCAAGCTTAGGTGTAGATCCCAACATCCGGTAAACTGGAGAACACATGTTCTCAACAGGTCTTCCAAGGTCTGTATGGTCCTTTCCGACTGTCCATCAGTCTGTGGATGAAAGGCCGTGCTAAACCTTAACTGGGTCCCTAAAGCATTATGAAGTCGTTCCCAAAAATGACTTGTAAACTAGGGACCTCTGTCAGAAATTATAGTGACAGGAACTCCGTGCAAACGCACTATCTCTTGAACATACAACTGTGATAACCTTTCAGCAGAATAGGTTGTTTTTACAGGTAAGAAATGTGTTGTCTTAGTCAACCTATCTACAAATACCCAAATGGAATCATGTCCTTTACTGGTCCTGGGTAGGCCAACAACAAAGTCCATGGTCACATGGTCCCACTTCCACTGTGGTATAGGTAAAGGTTGCATTGTTCCTGCAGGCTTCTGGTGTTCATCTTTAACTTGCTGACACACAGGGCACCTCAGAACAAATTCTGCAACATCCTTCTTCATTCCAGGCCACCAATACATATCTTTTAAATTATGATACATCTTGGTGCTCCCTGGATGCATAGCGTACATTGAAGAATGAGCTTCTTCCAGGACTAACTTCCTCAAGTTATCCACATCCGACACTATCATCCTCCCATGATAACATGCTACATGATCATCTGAATCATGGAAACTATCTCGCTTCTCATTTCCATACTCTGATCTAATCTGCTGAACTACAGCATCAACATGTTGTGCCTCCTTAATCTGCTCTCTTAGGGTAGGTTTAATATGCATCTCAGCCATCAACCAGGCTAACAATGACACCTTCAACTGTACATTGTCTTGCCTTAAAGAGATAAGCATATCTCTCTTAGAGCATACTAAAGAGTTTAGTTGTGCTCTATCCATGGTTGATGTTGCTGATTTCCTACTCAAGGCATCTGCAACAACATTGGCCTTCCCTGGATGGTAATCAATTGTACAATCGTAGTCCTTGATTAACTCCATCCAACGACGTTGCCTCATGTTAAGCTCATGCTGAGAGAAGATATACTTAAGGTTCTTATGGTCAGTGAAAATCTGAAACGTCTCTCCATAAAGATAATGTCTCCAGATCTTCAGGGCATGAACCACAGCAGCTAACTCTAGATCGTGTGTCGGATAATTCTCTTCGTGTTTCTTAAGCTGTCGGGAAGCAAAAGAAATCACTTGTTTATCCTGCATCAACACACATCCAAGTCCATTCTTAGAGGCATCACAGAAGACTACATATCCTTTTCCTTGCTCAGGTAGCACAAGCACATGTGCACTTGTCAACCTCTCTTTCAACAACTGAAAGGACTGTTGACACTTATCACTCCAAGAAAAAGGAGCATCTTTTCGGGTTAACTTGGTCAAAGGTAAGGCTATAGAGCTAAAGTTTTTAATAAACCTTCGATAGTAACCAGCTAACCCCAAGAAGCTTCGAATCTCCGTCGGTGTCTTCGGTTGTTCCCATTGTAGAACAGATTCTACCTTTGCAGGGTCAACACGAATTCCCGAGGCAGATATCACATGTCCAAGAAAAGATACCTTCAGCAGCCAGAACTCACACTTGCTAAACTTAGCATACAGCTTGTGTTCTCTTAGCAAGGTCAAAGCTTGGCGAAGATGTTGCTCATGCTGCTGAGCATCCTTACTATAGATCAGAATGTCATCTATGAAGACGACAACACACTGATCAAGGAAGGGTCGAAAAACTCTATTCATGAGTTCCATGAATGCAGCCGGTGCATTGGTTAGTCCAAACGACATAACCGTGAACTCATAGTGACCATATCTTGTCCTAAAGGCAGACTTGGATATGTCACTATCCTTAATACGGAGTTGATGATATCCAAACCTCAGGTCTATCTTTGAGAAGACGGTTGCACCACGCAACTGGTCAAAGAGATCATCAATCCTCGGCAGAGGGTACTTGTTCTTTATTGTTACTTTATTAAGTTGTCTGTAGTCAATGCACAATCGCATTTACCCATCTTTCTTTTTAACAAACAAGAACAGAGAACCCCAAGGTGAAGTGCTTGGTCAGATAAAACCCTTCTCAAGTAACTCTTGAAGTTGTTTCTTGACTTCTGCCATCTCGGCAGGCGCCATCCTATACGGTGTCTGGGCTATGGGTTTCGTATCTGGGACCAAATTGATCTCAAAATCAATCTCCCGAGGTGGTGGTATACCAGGAAGTTCTTCAGGAAACACATCCTCGAATTCCCTAACTATGGGAACTTCAGCAGGATTGGAACTTTCCTTGGTAACATCTACCACATGGGCCAAGAATGCATAACATCCTTGCCTCAACAGCTTATCAGCAACCATAGCTGATACAAGACAGGTGGGTAGAATCTTTCTTTCACCTTGAAAGATCCATGTGTTTCCTTCATCAGCAAACACAGCCAACTTGGATTCACAATCCAAGACAACTCTATACTTTTCTAAGGTATCCATCCCGAGGATTATATCAAATCCTTGCATATCAAGTGGTATAAGGTCCACTTGAATGCGATGATCAGAAAAGAAGAGGATGCAGGGAGAACATACCTCTTGCAAAACGGCAGACCCACTCAATGGAGTCTCCAACAACAAACTATCTACCCTATGACTAACCGTCATATTGCAGTCACGAATCACTCTCCGAGTGATAAAAGAGTACGTAGCACCCAGGTCAATCAGAACAGATACAACATAGGATGTAGACATATCAGAATATAAAAGTTCCATCTGACCTGCCACTACCCGTGGATTGATCACTGCTTCTTGTGGGTTCATCGCATAGAACCTCATAGTCGCCTGGTGTTGAGGTGGTGCTGATGATCCAGCTTGAGACACTTGTCCACGTCCTCGAGCTGCTCCTTGAGATTGCCTTCTCTGAGATCCCTGTTGACTCTGCCTCTGAGGTTGTGTCACACTGACAGGCCTAGATCGACAGTCCTTCATCAAGTGTCCCACCTTCCCACAGTTGTAGCAACTTCTTTCCAGTTGTTGTGGTCTTGGTGGTCCAATAACTGACATTGATGGAGAACTGTGAGTCTCTTGTTGAGGTAGGCTTCGTCCCCTGCCTCTACTTGGTGACCACTGAGTTTGGGAGTTTGATCTGGGTGGTGGAGGGTTAGGTACAGAGAATCTCGGTTTCTTGAAATCCCTAGATGAAGAACCCTGGAACTGTGGATATCTTTTCTGGGTTTGCCTCTTCTCAACCACAGATCTCTCTATCCTTCGGACTGACTCAACGAAGGTAGACAATCTCTCTCGGTTTTCTAAGGCAGACACAGGGGTTGATATATCAACATTCAAACCCTTCTTGAATCTCCTGATTCTTTCCTCTTCTGTGGCAGCCATGTGCGGACAGAACCGCAGCAACTCCATGAACTTAGCTTCATACTCGCTAATGTTCATCATGCCCTGCCTCAATTTCTCAAACTGAGAGATCTTTTCATCTAGGAAGGTCTTTGGAAAATATCTATTGATAAATTCCCGACGAAACTCTTCCCACGAGAACTCTATCCTAGGTCTCTTCTGCTCTTCCATGTTCCACCAGTGACCAGCACTGCCTTTGAGAAGATAGACAGCATGTCTAACCTTCTCAGCCTCCGGGATATTAAGAATCCTGAAAGCCTTCTCCAACTCTGTTAACCACAGATCAGCATCTGCGGGGTCGGCAGTCCCAAAGTACTCGGTAGCTCCGGCATGACGAAGTCGCTCGAACGTCTTACTGATACCTTGTCCTTCAGGATGGGCAGGTGCCCTAGGTGCAGGCATGGGCATCTTGTCAGTTATGTGTGTCGTGGCAGTCATAAACTGCCCAAACATTGTCTGAACAGCTGGGTTACCCATATCAGCTGGGTCAAACTGGGGTGGTTCAGGTGCAGGCTATTCTATTTTTGGAACCCTTGCACCGCCTCAAGGTGCACTAGCACTACTCTCTGCCACATACTAATCATGTGGCTCAGCCATCCTTATGTATCTTCTTCTCCTGAGGAGCAGAAGATTCTATTAGATAAGGAAGAGATACTAAGGATAGACTCGACATCCTAAGTCCTATGCCTCTGTAGACTCAGCGAACCTAGAGCTCTGATACCACTTAATTGTGGGCTCTGATCTCCAAACCACGATATAAATACGATTTAAAAGTAGAGGAAGCGATTCGATTAGCAGCGGAATACCAAAAATCAGCGGAAATTAAAACTTTTTGAGATAAAGCATTGAAACCATAAAACTTCCTTCATAAAAAGAGATAAACTGATTACATCTCAGATAATTACTTCTTGAGTAATTATATACAACATGATACAAAATCTCAAGAACTCATAACCAAAATCTCAGACCAAAAGACTCCAAGACCTGAGAGTACAGAGGACACATAGGACTGACTCTAACTACACCACATGGCAGGCTAGATCTCCACCTGAGATTTTACTGCTGCCCCTGGTACAGCTACTGCTGTGACTGATCACCTGTAGACCTGTTCCTCCGTCCTCGACGTCCACCTAAAAAGTTGAAGTCTACGGGGTGAGACAATTTTACATAATTGTCCCAGCGAGAGTTATAACTCTCTTCCAGAAGCTTTATTATAACATCTCAAAGAATAACTTAAGCAGTAAAAGCTTCAAAGTATCCAACATCGGATATAATAGTAAGCATGAGTTAAACAGTTAAGAATTATGAAGACATTTGCACTATACAGTGTAACATCAATCAATCAACTCGTAGTTATCTCTAACAGGTGTACTACGTTGTGGATTATGTTTTTCAAACATTACTTTTATGCCCTGTGGAGATGAGGTTTACCACTCATACTCCAACCAATCACTGCGAAGTGCCTCAGTATCATACTAGGTCATCGAAAGAGCCGGATTCTCATGACCTTCACCTTCCTCAGTCAGTAAGAGGATAACTTGTAGGACATCTCGTGCCTCTACTATAATAGCTTACCAGGGTAATCTGGTCCTTCGCTATTTTAGAGTTACAGTGGCGTTCTGTACTCTCTTCGTCATCAGGAGATTTCATGTTTATCTTCCACTGATACGGATGTCTGTGCTTTCTTCATCATCAGGAGGTTTCATGTTTACCATCCACTGATACGGTATGGGATTATAGTGAAGGATTGATGGATTACACATCTACATCAAACACCTACACTAGGATGTAAGGTTCTTCACATCCATATACCCCACATACTCAAAAGTATGTGATCCAGAAGTTCCCTTAGGAAAACCTGTTTCACCATCATTTGATCTCTGACAATGATGGATCTATGATCAGGGCTCTACATTACACTTGATTAGTTAGGTACATTCAGTATTCTTTTAACATCATACATTGTTCTTCAAGCAATAACATTAGCATAACAGCTATGAAAGGAGAATACTAAATGTAACAGGCCTAACTCTCATCAATCATCATTTCTCAATACATTCATCACAAGTCATCTCTAAAGCATGACCTTGATGGTATTTATGGCTCTCACAGCCCATTTAATTCATAAGTTGCCATTGACAAGCATCAAGATATTTTACTATTCATAAAGCTAACAACATGCTTTCAATGAATATAGCATCATCATCCATACCTGGATATGATCATCTTCATATAAGAACCTGCAAGGTTAATTCAACTGATAAAAGCAATTCAAATCAAGAATTATACTTTCCACTCTTGCCATAAGATCTAAGTTCCCTGATTCTCATCAATTAGGGTTTACTATTCACATTACATGCCATCACCCTAGAATTAGGGTTTACTATTCACCTCATGGCGAATTTAACTCATAACATCATCGAGTATGAGAAACATCTTCATTAGAGCTCCTAGATAAGATTAAGATTCACTAAACATCATAATTAGGGTTTCCATGATCTCACATAGGTGGATCATACCTTAATCATGCACATTCATGTGAATTGAAGGTACTTTACTTAAGTTTCCACTATAAAAGGGTAGTTTCTCTCTCTTATGATACTTTCTCTCTCCTCTTACTAGTAGATGGTGATAACACCACTCTAGATCAGGTTGGGTTAAGTCCTCATTGACTAGCATGGGCCAAAACATCATTAACATGTGATTAGGGTTTTATTAGAAAAAGGTATACTCAATTAAACTCCTCAAGGGTATTTTGGTAAATTACCTCATGATCACCATCATGGGTCAAATCATTAATAACTTAGTCCCTTAATGTTCTAAGTTACCATTAGGGTTTAGATTAGATCACCATTGAACAATTACAACTTCAAGTGATTATGTATAAATAACCTTGAAAACCTCCAAACGGTTTCAACCTTCAACCACCAAACGGTTTGAAATCGTTTGGGTGCGTTGACCGTATGCTAGGTTTGACTTCAAGACTGCATGACCTCAAGGTCGTTTTCCCAAACCGTTTGGGTGCGTTGACCGTTTGGAAAGGTTGACTTTCCAAACCGTTTGAGCTTATGCGGTTTGAAACTGTTTGATCAACTTGTCTTGAGATTGATTGGTCCAAACGACCTTGAGATCGTTTGAGCCCAAACGATCTTGAGACCGTTTGGACCCAAACGGTCTTGAGACCGTTTGGCCTCAAACGGTTTGGCCTCAAATGGTCTTGAGACCATTTGGATCCAAACGGTCTTGACCGTTTGGATCCAAATGGTCTCAAACCGTTTGGACCTCCAACATGGTTCAAAAGTTACAAATGTTTATGATTAAGTAGGTTGAAGCCCTCAATTGGCCAAAGTCATGTTAACCACTTATAAATTGAGTCAATTAGGATGAGCCTCAATCAATTGGACACCAAATTAACCCTCAATTGAAAGCCAATTAGGGTTAAGTCCATCTCAATTAGGGTTTCAAATCGGATGGTCATCAATATTCAACAATGTGAATCATTTCAAAGTTGAACCTATCAATTGACCTCCAATTGGGCCCAAACTTGGCCCAAATGGTCTTGAGATCATTTGGATGACCTCCAAACGGTCGTGAGACCGTTTGCCCAAGTAATCATAAAATTCTAAGTTGATTTGATAGGGGTTGAACCTTAATTAAGTCACAAATCAGCAATTTGATTATTTCAATAACCCATTGTAATTGGGCTCTCAATTGATCAAATTACCTTAACCCTAGACCTCCAAACGGTCTTGCGACCGTTTGGATGAGTTCCAAACGGTCTTGAGACCGTTTGCCCATGCAATCTTTGGACTCTAGTGAAAATTCATCAAGGTTTGATCTATTGAGTTGATCATCACATCAATACATAATTGCAATATGATTTGGTACCTTTGGACCTTTAATTGGTCAACTATACTTGATCCCAGACCTCTAAACGGTCTTGGGTGATCCCCAAACGGTCTTGAGACCGTTTGGATGATTCCTCAAATGGTCTTGAGACCGTTTGGGCTAACCAACCCAAAATCACTAATTAACTCATTGGAATTTCAGCACTGATTTCAATTAGGGTTTTCCCTATTGATTAGCCTTCAACTCATGACTCATTTGGAATTAAGCCATCAAATTTGGTGAGTCATTAATCAACATTATTATTAACAGTAATCCCAAACAGTCAATGCTTGGTCAACCATCTTAAATGGTCTTGAGACCGTTTGCCCAAAAAGGGCAAATTAAATAGATTGAAAAACAGGACTTAATTCAATTGAATTTGCTAATTGATTTGCTTATATCTCACGATTCCTTTGGAGTTAACCCCTCAATATTTGTGGGTGATCAGCCTACGTAATTAGGAACAGGATTCTCATATGTTCGTTGCTTGGTCAACTGGACCAAACGGTCTTGAAGACCGTTTGCCTCCATGCGACCCTGAAACCGTTTGCCCACCAAACGGTTGTGCAAACCGCATGGGCAAATGGTTAGGACCGTTTAGTAAAGTGGAAATCCGTAGATAAGCATAGGAATTAACGCCCTTATCTTCTACCTCAAGAACAGTATCAGTTCTTTACGATTTTGCTTGCAAGGATGCAAGGTAATATAGGGAAGAAGAAGAACTAGCAACTATATGCATAGAAAAAGATGTATAATCAAAGCATAAGGTTTAGAGTTATAAAACCCGCCTAAAGGTTGTTCCTTGAGCTCCAAGCTTCCAAGATTCAGGTCTTTAATGGCGTCTTTGAGCTCCACAGGTCGGCCAAGGTGAATTCTCCAAGGAAAAGTTGGAAAGGAATGGCTAGAAAGATAAAGCTAGGTGAGCTAGCCATGAATTCAACCTTGAAAACGAGTTTCCTCCATGAATTCAAGCAAAAGGGATGGTCTAAACTTACCTAGTACCCTTGGTCGTCCTTCTCTCCTCCAGAGCTTAGCCTTAGTCGGTTTTGAGCAAGGGGGAAAAGAAATGAAAAGAAGAGGATCGTTCCCTTGCTAAGTGGGGAAGGTAGTATATATACTTAGGTGAAATTTCAACATAAGAACATATGTTTTCTTCATTTCTCATCTAAGTCCTTCCTTTCTTCTTTGCACGTCCCCACATCTTATTTCTAAGGACAAACTCCTTCTAAGGTCAAGAATTTAAGGCAAAGAGGATCAACCCATCACTAAAGCATACACATAAAAGGGCTATTATACATACACCTTGATTATTCAATCACAAAGGTGTTCTTTATTATATGATTATTCAAATGAAGTGACCTTTTCATCATTTTTCTTCTAAATGATGCCAAGAGTCATAAAAGATATTTTAGATGATGTATTTTACAAGTTTCACCCCTCAAATTGGGTAAATTGCACTTTACACCAATTTAGGGTTTTCAAGTACATGGGTTCTTCCACAGCTGCACCTTGGTGCTCAAGCATGGGAAATCCCTCAAACTTCATCATAAACATTCTCATGATGTCTCAACATCAGAGGAACATCTCAACATGTGCAATTTGCAAGTTAACCCCTTAACTGGGTAATTTGCACATAGATCCCTGTATTACAAAACAATGCTACAACTTTATATATAAAGGAGCAAAATTTGAAATATATGTTTCTCAGGAACTTAATTACATGCCCAAAGTTAATCACAAGGATTTAATTACATATTTAGGAAAAACACCTAGGGTTAGTTCATAACCTAGGTCAGGGATGTTACACATATTGGATGATAACCCTTGTTTGTTTTCTTTTCACTGAAATCATGTATAGTACAATAAGAGATAATAGATATGCTTATGATGTAGTTATTCTCATGATGTAAACATGCATATGTTGTCAAATATACTGACATTGATGGTTAAGATGTAGTTCTTAGCTATGTTTAATATTGCTAGCCATGTGTATGTAACTAGAAATGCTTAAACTGCTAATCATGCCTATGTAGTTGATTGTTTTATGATCTTAGTTCTACTTATGATATAGATATGTTCCCTTTTATTTGAGATGCCAATATTGATAGCCATGTTATGTTACTAGACATATTCATAATGTCAGGGATGCTTATGCTGCTAGATTGCGTGTGTTGTTAGAAAGGAATAAGATGATAGACAAATTAATGATAATGATTGTTATTAGATGTAATTTGATGAGATTTGTGTAGATATCTACCCAAAGAAATCGATTTATTTGTTATCTATATATGCATTGATGATCATACTTGTTTCCATGATTAATTGGTTAATCTGTTTAGCATACTTGAACTGTTCAATCTATTCATTGATTATTATATACTCCAACTCCTCATTTATCTACTATTTAAAATGTTGTAATCAATAAGCGTTGTTAGAGGTTATATCTCTTGCTGGGACTGGGTCTCATCCATGTGGTTCGCCACATTTTTTTAGGTAATCAAAAGTGACGAAAACAAAGATGTGGTATCAAGGAGGAGTTGTAGTAATGAATCTTTGAGAAAGTTGATTAGATGTCTAGTGTGTCCTAGAGTTGTCTTTGTACTCTCAGGTCCGAGTAGGAGAAGTTTGTATATGGTGTTTCAAATGAATCAAAATTTTGTTAGCATGTTAATGTTTGTTGTGTGGGCATATACAAATATTGTTCTCATGTGTATATATGTTGTGGCTAAGGCGATAGAAAAAATTGTATCAAATTCTTAGCATAGTATGGATATAAGAAAGATGTTGGGCTCTTATGCAAATGTTTCTGAGCGGATGCTAATGTGGAAATCAGTTTTAATTTACCCATATTTTTGGGTATGTGATTAATTAGTGATCAATTGTGCTTTATGTTTTGAGTAATCTCTTTTAGTGTAATGGGTTCTCACAATCAGGATTCTAACTTTATTGGAACTAGTGGGGTTATCTAAACAAGAGGCATTTGGCCACACACTATTGATTACCTTCCTCAGTTTGTTTCTTTTTATCTTGATTTCAGTGAGCAATGTTATGTCTTCCTTTACTCTGCTTATTTTAGCTCGGACCATGTCTTGCTTGCCCCATTGGGACAAGCATATGACATTCCAAGATATCATGGTTGGAGAATCAACCATTGGTGTTTGGAGGGGGCTACATTTCCACCCCCAACACCATGTTTGAATCTAGGTACTTTAGGGATTTGAATCTATTGTCTTGATTCTCACCTTCCCTAGCCTTGACACTTATTTTTCTTGTGGTTTTCCATCTACTATTTGGGATTGTGGTTATTCTCAGGTACTCTAAACCATCCCCGTCAGTTCTGCTTCCCATCTTCTTCCCTATCAAAACAAAAATAGAATTGTGTTGAGTGTTGTTGGAGTTAGCAACATCCTATCGAATATGTTGTGTGCTACTCTATGTCTCGAGCTATGTAGTTTACACTTCTTGGTTTGCCTTTTCATGTTGTTGCCTCTACTTAGATAAAGACTTATCATGGTCAAATGTTCCACAAAGAGGGAATTTATCTGTCACCCATTTGTATTCCAGCTGCATAGTGTAATCTTGACCTTTGTCAGTTCTAAAATTGATTGACGTTGGGAAGCTAGATGTCACCTCCATCAGGACAGTAACTCTAGCATAGTCAATCTAGGCCCTCACCCTCCTCTACTTGTCTAGGAACTAGGGTCTTCCCATATAGGATGCTATCCATTCTATCATCTTCTTGCTCCAAAGCTCTAGGGACAAGAACTAGACCTCTATCCAAACTAGAACTAATTACAATTTTTTAGTTCTAATGATTTCCCCTTCTCCTAGTTCTTCAAGATCATGGGCTTTCCTTTGATGTACCATGGTCCTCCTTCCAATGTAGTGTTCATGTCAACTTCATTTTGGAAATTGATGATGAAACTCTCGCTAGCGATTAAAGTCGATGATAGTCTTGTGTTAACATCACCCACCAGAGTTTCACTCAGAGTGGCCTAGTATTTCAGGATGCATGCAACCCTTACGTGTTCAGAAATGGGCTGCCATGGGTGTCTTCCTCCAAGATGGACTAGAGGTCATCGATCATCCACCTCTCATTTCCATGGGGTATCAATACAAAATGAAGGAAAATATAAATAGAACAGTTTCAATAGTTCATTGAATTAGGTTTTCTCTCAAACAAGGGGTAAAAATAAAACCAAAAATCCCTACCAGCTCATCAGAAACATGGACACCTTTTTATAATTACGTATGACATGCAGTTACCATTTTAGTCACTTGTGTCCTACATACACAAGTTCAAAAAAAAAACTACTTGTGCCATAATCAACAATAAATCAAGTAAAAAACTAACCAAGGAAATTAGATGATTCCTCATGCAGAAAACTAAACTATGATATTCAAGAATTAGAATATCATGAGGCACCCAAAAGAAAGGATACATTCTTACCACTTGTAGTATGAGTTCAACACACAAATGTATTTGAACTCCATCACTGTAAATGACCATTCATGAAGAAGTGAAAGGCATTATAAAATATAATTAGGGTTTTCATTCGTGAAGGGAAGATATATGTAGGAGAGTAAAAATTATCAAATAAACAGAATACCATGATGATAGAGGTTTTAGAATGAGATGAAGTGACTTTGGTAGAGCCAACCTATGTTGATGAGAAACCTATAAATAATTATGTGGCTCATACGGTTGAAATTTGTCATAATTATCATTGAATTAGTTGATGAGTATTGTGTAGTGGACCTGGATCTGGTACTCATTTTTTCTCATATGTTGTGAGGACCTTCCACAAGGTTACATTATATATGTTTAGTTTAATCATTTGTTTTATTGACATGTAAATATCAATTATAGTTTGTACTGGGCTATCAACATTTTGGGTGGATGTAATCATGTTTGAGTTAAAATCTAGAACACAATTTAGGCTAATAAAAAATCTTACTCTGAAGATACATGCATCTTTTTAAATATAAAATAGTTTTTTATATCTATAAAACATAAAAGACATTGAGAAATTTCCATACTAGTATAGTGACCCAAATGACATTTTAGAATTCAAAAATGGAAGTGCTAGATCAGGTAAAAAGATGTAATGAAGCAGTTTAACTTGGGGTCTAAATTAATGTACAAACTACTACAAATTGAACTTGTTTAGTAACCCCAATTTCAAATTGAAAGTTACAAGTCTTGAAATAAACTAGTTGACAGAAGGTAACAAACTATGTTAGTACAAGATTCAAATGAAGGTTAAGACTTCTATGCGATCAATTCAACTCCTTGTTGCCACATGTTAATTTTTATAAAAACATTGAGTTATATAGAGAAAAAATACTATAAATGGAAGAATTTTCTAGAATAAGAATTAGTAGGAAATGTAATATGCAAAAATTATTATGAAGTCCAACTATAGAAATGGACCAAAGAACCATTTTTTTTTCTCTTTATATTGTTTATTGTTTTTTTAAAGAGTAGATAGTTTTTTAGAAAGTTATTGTTAGAACCTGTCACACTAAATGAGATTACTTAAAACTCAAAATGCAATCGATCAGTAATTAACCACATAGAGTAAAAGGGGATAGTTAAAACCAGTGAATCATTCCAAACTTATCTAGAAACAATTACATAAAAGCTTAACATCTCACATACATTCATATTGTGCCAAGTATGTTTTACAATTGTTCAGTGGCCTCAACCACAACATATGCATACAAAAGAACATTATACACATATAATACATGTACAAGCATTAAAATTCCTCTGAAAGCTCTAGTCGGCTGAAACATCATATACAAACTTCTCTGGCCGGACTTGAGAGTACATGGTGACTCTAGGAAATACTAAACATCTAAACAACCTTCTCTTAGGTCCATTACCACAAATCCTCCTTTCTTCCACGGGTGTTAATATCAATCACCTAAAAATATGAGGTGGCCCACGAGGTGAGACCCATGTCTCAATGAGAGATATAACTCTCAATAATGCTTATTCATTATAGCAGTTTAACTAATTAAATTGTTTAATTAGATTAAGCATGTTAAACATATAGGAATAGAAAAGGGCATGATTAACAAGGTACATAAATGAACTCATAAAATCTAACATTATAAGTCAGACTAACATCATAAACATAGCTTACATCATCAACAGGGCTAATAGTTTAAGTATGGCTAACAACAAAGCATATCTAGCAGCATAAGCATAACTTACGACATAAACATAACCAATAGTGTCATTATATGTAATAGCATGAGCATGGTTACTTTCTCTAATTACACTATACATCATCTATATGTGAAAATAGCAAACAACGGGTATCATCCAGTGTGAAGAATTGTGTATAACCCTAATCAGATATGCTACATGGCTATATTACATCTTTTATTAAGCCCTAGGATGTTTGAGTTATACTACTCAGACTCCAACTGACCACTATGAAGTGTTATTTAGTTCTGTATAAGTTCTAGGAGAGTTGGTGTCTCAGATCTCACACCCTCGGGCAGTATGAGTGTAAAGGCAGTGACATAATAGTCAATCTTCCTACAATGACATATATTCAAGCTGCTAACAGTAGCTCGTCCTTGGTATAAAGGTATGGATGATCGAAACTAGGGTATTCAAAACCCTATCATCCAAGGTACAACTACAGTTGTCCTCAATCACATCACATATAAAAATATTCGAGACACAACCTCTACCACTCTCAATCTGAGGAACACTACAACAAACAAAGGCATTAACGACTAAAGTAGCAAAAACATAATTTGTTTGTTGTAATTGTTACCCTAGTTGTGACCACACATTTTTATGGTCGATATTAGTATGGTTAATAAAGGCCAAATATATTAGTTGTCATAAATATGATGTCTATTCTGTCACTAAAATACATATATGTCATTTTGTTACTCCAACATTTCTTAAAGCATTTTTATGTATTTATATTTAACAAATTAAAATTTTATGTAAGTATATTTGACAAATTGAAAGAAAAAACGAATATGACCACTATTCTCCCTCCCACCCCTGGCCCCCGCCAACGCCACACCCCCGCACGACCAAGAACTGATGCCCAATCCATACAACGACAAAGACTGCCTGACTACCACATTCTCTCACTCCACCAATAATTACCACGCTTTTTGTGACGTCCCCAGATTTTCTAAAACTTAATCTGATGTGTGATGTCTAAATTGAAACCCTCACCTCCGCGAGAATCCCAATTTAAACATCCCACACTAGGCTAAGAAAGAGAAAATCAAGGGAGTCAGAAGGAAACAATCAGTAGCACATGTACATGAACAATAATAAAACCATACACACATGTTCACCATTCAACATATAATTACAACATGAATTGTTACAACATTTGATATTACATATTGAACAGCAAACTTTAACATATACATGTACTACTACTAAACTACAGGATCTTAAGACAACAGGTCCACCTGTACATCAGCTCGCTACACAACTCCTACTATCCTGGAACTTCAAGAGCATAACCACAACCTAAACAAAAGATTACATGCGGTACACGTCAACACAATATTTCAAGAATATTGTACTGAGTACGCCTACGTGTCTTTTATATACCTCTCAACATATCTTGGCAATAAGATAAAACTAATACTTGGCAGCATTAAACAAAATATAAGAAAAGGCACATAATTGTACAAAGACATTTGTTACCAGAAGAAAACACATATTTTAGGCACATTTCCATTATATGTAAACTCAATCAACCACATGCACTATTCTACCAAAGAGATTTAGTGCTCACATGTACTATTCTACCAAAGAGATTTAGTACTTCATAAATGCACTATTCTGCCAAAGAGATTTAGTGCTCACATGTACTATTCTGCCAAAGAGATTTAGTACTTTCATCAATGCACTATTCTACCAAAGAGATTTAGTGCTATCATATAATGGACCAGATATATTATGCTTCATGTGTTCATAGCAATAAGTATCGAAAATCATGCAACATATCATACAAGAACAATCATTTCATCCAATATCATATGCCAAGTATTTTACTACTCATATAACACAAGCTTATTATATAATAAGCCAAGTAAGAGGTAATGGCGTACCTTCCAAAGAGATAATCTAATCATCACATATACTCCTGATGTCATCTATATCTTGATCAAACCTGATTAAGATAAGATTACATATCACCATCCGGTTCTCATCACCTACATCTCATATTAACCCTAACTATGTTCATTAGGGTTTAGCTTAGTTCATTAGGGTATACGCATCATTACTTGCATTCTTGCCTAAGAATTATCATACTGATTTCATTTTCCAGATTTTGGTTCATTATCTGAACATTAGGTTCCATATCATTAATGTGCACATATTAGCCCCAGGTTGCATCATTAACCTAGATTAGGGTTTTATAACATGAATTAAGATTCATCTTCATATAACATGGATTATGTTCATCATGATGATCTCATAATTAAAACTGAGGTTCCATATACTGATATAAGCTTACTCTGTGAATTTCATTATTTAATGATCATTAATGTATTTAATACATTTTATTTAGGGTTATTAGCCCTAATTAGCCATATGAAGTAAATTACATGCTTTCGTTCATCAACATGAACATATCTGAGATCATATGCATTCTATATGTAATTATGGACTTACTGATATTTTTCCATGATTTTATGTCATCATTTGCTATTTATTATCCATTAACCGAGCATTTCACAACTTATATGATATAACTGAGATTAGTGCATAAAAAGACAGATATTATGCTTCCACTGCATTCTACGCATTTTTCTGAGTTTAGGTGTATTGTACTTATTTTTCTGATCACTGTGCTATTTTCTATGAATTAAAGAAGATCTGAGCATATATGGGGATTTTACCTTTTTCGTCCAACCAAGATGTGCCACGTGGCACATTAGGACTGCCTTGTCTCTCGCTTGGGCCGGCTGGTTCTCAAAAGCTTCTGACAGTCTGGATGGGATTTGAACCCAGTTCACTCCCCCCTTCTCTCTTCCTCCCGTTCTCGCAAAACGCCAGGGCGCTCGATGCCCGTGAGCGTCGCCGCCTAGGGTTGCATCTGATCCGATGAGCAAACCTAGAACTCTCCTCCCTCTAGCACATAGCCATACCCGAAGATCACTAGGTTCCCTTCTCATCCTCATCCAAGGCTCAGGCACTGTCGCTGCGGAGGTTCTGGAATCGTCCACCCAGATCTACCTGGTGCTTATCTACGCTCTCTTCTTGGCTCTTCTCCTTTGCGACGACCCCGCGATCTAGCGTCCGTAAGAGCCTGTTCTCCTGGGAACGATCAGCCACCACCGGTGGTTGGTTCTATCTCTGGTGAATAGGCATATGTGCCCTCCTCTTTGCATTCTCATCACGGTCACGACTCTACGTGAGTTCGTAACAGGCCTGCCGCCACTACTCTCTCCTCCGGCGGAAACATGCTCCAAACTCATGCGACACAACACTGAATCCTAGTACTCCCTCTCATCTCGATGCTTCAAGATTGTCACCTTACACAGCACGTCGCCAACCCATCCGATGCCAGCCTATTTCCTCCTTCGATGACCTACGGTCAGTCACCTCCATTGTTGCGGCTCCTCACGGTTGGATAAACTCGCTGCCACCAGTAGGGACTGCTGTATCAAGGAAACGAGGAAACGTCTTTGGCTCCTCCTATCTCGAAGCCCTGTCAACGCTGCATGACCAAAGGATCATTAGTAACAGGTAGAGACTCTTTCTCCCTTTGAGGCTTCCTCTTCGGCCATCCTCTATCTCAAGCCTTCTACTGCAATGCTACTGGGTGGTCATAGATGTGGGATCTTGCTCTCAGTGCTCTCACCTTCAAAACTCTCAAATGAGGGGTCAACCGTTTCCACTTGTCGTGGTGAGACCAATCAATCTTCAGTTGGTTTTCCCCTCTTGCCCATGTCCTCCATACCACCACGTCATGGATGGTCATTACGGGTGCAACTGCTATGAAGAAAACCACTCCTCAAACCATTTGATCTAGAAGATCCAAGGGTGGAGAAAGACCACACAGCCAATCTGTGGTTCACTCAAGTCTGGGTTGCATGACACTACATTCCGGATCTGAGCTAAAAGCAAACATGTACCTTGTTCCATTATGCTCAAAGCTACACATGATTTAATTATATTCAAACCTAAATAACTTCATCTAGGAATTTCTAAACCTCATGGAACTTTGACCATAGCTTTATTATCATCCAATCTACCTCCCATACGACTTTGGTTGCAAAACTCAATTATATGACCAATCAATTAAATTCCTCAAAAGACATTAAAGAGGGATCTTAATCATGATATAAACATCAATCCCCATCCAAACCTTACTAAAGCACTTGTAACACTTAAGATAACTCAACATGGAAAAAGTTCACTTATGTCATTGAACATATAGGGATTCTAAAATTCCACTTCATCACATCCTACACACCTTAAAAGAAATTTCATCCTCGAAATTAAGCCAAAAAAACCCACTTTGTCACATCATATACATCTTAAAAGAACTTTCGTCCTCGAAAGTAAACCATAAACATACTTCCAGGGAAAACCTTATCTTGCCTCCATCCACATGTGGGCACTATTCTACGTGTAACGTATCTGCAAAGGTTACCTAGAACCATGTGTCCAAAGCACTATTAGGAGGTTTCAAAAGCACCAAGGGTGAAACCTCACTCCATAGAAGGCACAAACAAGGGTTTAGAAGCTTAGGTTAAATCATTACATATCTCATATGTTAGATTTTCTTCCTTATCTTATCTCATGCATTAAGATTCCCACATCATAATATCATGTTCTAAATGAGTTAACTAAGATTAACTCATACATCAAGGTATCATCAACATTTTATTGAGGTAATTGTTATAACATGTTCATCATTAACATATGCCTTTTAGGAAGGAGTTAACTATAATTAACCCACTTTATCCATTTAGGTCATATCAAGGTGTCATAAGAATTTTTTTGTGTTAACTATCAAACTATACTTTTCATCTTTATTACGCACTAAGATTAACACCTCATGCAACTTGTTTCAATCACATGATCTTATCTCATTGTTCATACTAAATTGCATCATTTACTAGTGAATTCGTCGCAAGATTAACCAACACTATCAAATTATCATCATTATTCATGTACATGGTTAACCATTTATGCATTAATATCTATTAACCCATCTTTAAGTTTTCCATCATGACATGTCTATGTGGAACATCTCGAGATTAGATCACATCCTTACATGCATTATATCATGGTTGCGCTACACAAACTTATATGAGTTGCTCTTTAAACATATATAAAATCTTCATCTAGTCCAACTGAGGTTCCTATCCCATATCATAAGGATAGTTCCATGCTCAATCTCTCTGAGCTAACTCACTCTATGAGTATCTCATATACAAACTTTATCTTCTCTCTCTTAGTCTAGGGTTCTCGGATTACCTCATTCGAACTAGTGATCAACTTCACAAGCTTTAGCCACATAAGCACAAACCAAAGCATGCTATGACATACTCTTCATAGGTTCTAACCATGAAACATCATACCCAAAGCTCTCTTATATACACCACTAGATTCCTATGTGGGAAACCACCAACCCGAGCATGAGGCTTCACAGAAACTAACATAGCTACCTCCTCCAGGGTCTTGGGCTCTCTCCCTCACCCAGATGGTAGGCACTCATATTCATGTTCACATATGCACATATAGCCAGCCTCTCTTTGTCTCTAGGGTTTGGTCCTCCCAAGGACATCTAGGATTCAACAAAACTATAGGAATCATACATAAAGCAACTCAACTCAATCACTCAGGAGTAGTCTAGTTTAGGACATATCATATCACATATTTCTCGTATTTCTCATATCATGGAGTCTAGGTTCTCTGACCTTCTCCCTGTGGGTCTCGCTCTCTCTTGAGCTAACCCCAAAACTGGTCCTAACACTAGAGGTCCTCCTTTGTAAAAGAGCTTGAGGCTCATGCTGACTCACAACCTGTCTTAACTTAGCAAATCTTATCTCATAAAAGCCTATTTACTTACACCATCAACACTTATCTCAAAACCTCAAACCTAGCTCATGTCCTCGAAGACAAACATAAATCATCATGAACCATCTTATATCATCTCTATAAGACTTACATCATATCATCAAAACTTATATCATCTATTCCATCTATCATATATATCAAAAAGGCTCTAAATATCTAATCTAGAACTACACTCTCTTCTAGACTGATGTCATTCACTTTCACTTAGGTCGCATGACCACCTCCTGCTCGTACATGTGTGGGGACACATTTTTGTAATACATATACATAATAAAATATTATATAGTTTTTCTCTGATAAAACAAGCGTCAGAGAAAACTATCGAGGTTCGATCCGTTTGAAATCAAAAACCAAATCCAGAAACCAGTGTCCCACACATAGTAGAGAGTCCAGTGTCATAAAATCTAGTGAAAGGGTGAGAACATGGTGTAGACTAGTGTAGCTACTCTAGACAACGAGCGCCATATGTCTAGAGTTTCTCTTCCTTTTATGTACGTCATTTCCAAATAGTGCAATGTCCCATACCGCTGCACTACAAGGAAAGAACGACATCTAAGGACTTGCTAATCAACAAGCACCAATCTAGACCTATTTCTCGGACATCTAGGTGCTAACCTAGAAGCTAGGTCAGATCTAGTCTCTAAAAGACAACTAATCTAACCCTAAAGATTATTAAGGTTCAAGGTTCTTTAGTTTTTGAGTTGCATAATGAGCAAATGTCAGGCTTTGCTATTGTTCATGCTCTGATACCACCTGTGACGTCCCCGGATTTTCTAAAACTTAATCTGATGTGTGATGTCTAAATTGAAACCCTCACCTCCGCGAGAATCCCAATTTAAACATCCCACACTAGGCTAAGAAAGAGAAAATCAAGGGAGTCAGAAGGAAACAATTAGTAGCACATGTACATGAACAATAATAAAACCATACACACATGTTCACCATTCAACATATAATTACAACATGAATTGTTACAACATTTGATATTACATATTGAACAACAAACTTTAACATATACATGTACTACTACTAAACTACAGGATCTTAAGACAACATATCCACCTGTACATCAGCTCGCTACACAACTCCTACTATCCTGGAACTTCAAGAGCATAACCACAACCTAAACAAAAGATTACATGCGGTACACATCAGCACAATATTTCAAGAATATTGTACTGAGTACGCCTACGTGTCTTTTATATACCTCTCAACATATCTTGGCAATAAGATAAAACTAATACTTGGCAGCATTAAACAAAATATAAGAAAAGGCGCATAATTGTACAAAGACATTTGTTACCAGAAGAAAACACATATTTTGGGCACATTTCCATTATATGTAAACTCAATCAACCACATGCACTATTCTACCAAAGAGATTTAGTGCTCACATGTACTATTCTACCAAAGAGATTTAGTACTTCATAAATGCACTATTCTGCCAAAGAGATTTAGTGCTAACATGTACTATTCTGCCAAAGAGATTTAGTACTTTCATCAATGCACTATTCTACCAAAGAGATTTAGTGCTATCATATAATGGACCAGATATATTATGTTTCATGTGTTCATAGCAATAAGTATTGAAAATCATGCAACATATCATACAAGAACAATCATTTCATCCAATATCATATGCCAAGTATTTTACTACTCATATAACACAAGCATATTATATAATAAGCCAAGTAAGAAGTAACGGCGTACCTTCCAAATAGATAATCTAATCATCACATATACTCCTGATGTCATCTATATCTTGATCAAACCTGATTAAGATAAGATTACGTATCACCATCAGGTTCTCATCACCTACATCTCATATTAACCCTAACTATGTTCATTAGGGTTTAGCTTAGTTCATTAGGGTATGCGCATCATTACTTGCATTCTTGTCTAAGAATTATCATACTGATTTCATTTTCCAGATTGTGGTTCATTATCTGAACATTAGGTTCCATATCATTAATGTGCACATATTAGCCCTAGGTTGCATTATTAACCTAGATTAGGGTTTTATAACATGAATTAAGATTCATCTTCATATAACATGGATTCTATTCATCATGATGATCTCATAATTAAAACTGAGGTTCCATATACTGATATAAGCTTACTCTGTGAATTTCATTATTTAATGATCATTAATGTATTTAATACATTTTATTTAGGGTTATTATCCCTAATTAGCCATATGAAGTAAATTACATGCTTTCGTTCATCAACATGAACATATCTGAGATCATGTGCATTCTATATGTAATTTTGGACGTACTGATATTTTTCCATGATTTTATGTCATCATTTGCTATTTATTATCCATTAAACGAGCATTTCACAACTTATATGATATAACTGAGATTAGTGCATAAAAAGACATATATTATGCTTCCACTGCATTCTACGCATTTTTCTGAGTTTAGGTGTATTGTACTTATTTTTCAGATCACTGTGCTATTTTCTATGAATTAAAGAAGATTTGAGCATATATGGGGATTTTACCTTTTTCGTCCAACCAAGATGCGCCACGTGGCACATTAGGACTGCCTTGTTTCTCGCTTGGGCCGAATGGTTCTCAAAAGCTTCTGAAAGTCTAGATGGGATTTGAACCCGGTTCACTCCCCCCTTCTCTCTTCCTCCCGCGGAACGCCAGGGCGCTCGATGCCCGTGAGCGTCGCCGCCTGGGGTTGCATCTGATCCGATGAGCAAACCTAGAACTCTCCTCCCTCTAGCACATAGCCATACCCGAAGATCACTAGGTTCCCTTCTCATCCTCATCCAAGGCCCAGGCACTGTCGCTGCAGAGGTTCTGGAATCGTCCACCCAGATCTACCTGATGCTTCTCTACGCTCTCTTCTTGGCTCTTCTCCTTCGCGACGACCCCGCAATCTAGCGTCCGTAAGAGCCTATTCTCCTGGGAACGATCAGCAACCGCCGGTGGTTGGTTCTCTCTCTGGTGAATAGGCATATGTACCCTCGTCTTTGCGTTCTCATCACGGTCATGACTCTACGTGAGTTCGTAACAGGCCCGCCGCAACTACTCTCTCCTCCGGCGGCAACATGCTCCAAACTCATGCGGCACAGCACTGAATCGTAGTACTCCCTCTCATCTCGATGCCTCAAGATTGTCGCCTTACACAGCACGTCGCCAGCCCATCCGATGCCAGCCTATTTTCTCCTTCGATGACCTGCGGTCAGTCACCTCCATTGTTGCGGATCCTCACGGTTGGATAAACTCGCTGCCACCAGTAGGGACTGCTGTATCAAGGAAACGAGGAAACGTCTTTGGCTCCTCCTATCTCGAAGCCCTGTCAATGCCACAGGATCAGAGGATCATTAGTAACAGGTAGAGACTCTTTCTCCCTTGGAGGCTTCCTCTTCGGTCATCCCCTATCTCAAGCCTTCTACTGTAATCCTACTGGGTAGTCGTAGATGTGGGAGCTTGCTCTCAGTGCTCTCGCCTTCAAAACTCTCAAATGAGGGGTCAACCGGTTCCACTCGTCGTGGTGAGACCAATCAATCTTCAGTTGGTTTTCCCCTCTTGCCCATGTCCTCCATACCACCACGTCATGGATAGTCATTACGGGTGCAACTGCTATGAAGAAAACCACTCCTCAAACCATTTGATCTAGAAGATCCAAGGGTGGAGAAAGACCACACAGCCAATCTGTGGTTCACTCAAGTCTGGGTTGCATGACACTACATTCCGGATCTGAGCTAAAAGCAAACATGTACCTTGTTCCATTATGCTCAAAGCTACACATGATTTAATTATATTCAAACCTAAATAACTTCATCTAGGAATTTCTAAACCTCATGGAACTTTGACCATAGCTTTATTATCATCCAATCTACCTCCCATCCGACTTTGGTTCCAAGACTCAATTATATGACCAATCAATTAAATTCCTCAAAAGACATTAAAGAGGGATCTTAATCATGATATAAACATCAATCCCCATCCAAACCTTACTAAAGCACTTGTAACACTTAAGATGACTCAACATGGAATAAGTTCACTTATGTCATTGAACATATAGGGATTCTAAAATTCCACTTCATCACACTTTCCAACCCATGAGCAGAGAGATACGTATCTCTCTATGTAGTGACTGACGATCCAACTGATTTCACACTAGGTCGATCACCGGCTAACTCCCAAGCTCTCCTCTTCGGCAATGATGAGCAGGGTGATCTAGTACTTCTAGAGGCCAATCAAGGGTGACCTAGAGCAGTGCACCAGGCATCATAGTAACAGATGCCCGATCTAGATCCAGAGGTGAGTGTCAACCTAGCTAGGAGTCGGTGATTGATTTGCAGGGGGAACAATAAGGTATGTGGCCACCGTTCTACTCCACTCCCACAATCATGTCTTCTGAACTCATTTATTCCCTACTTCTTGTATTTCTCTCTACTCCGTGCAGTAACATCCTATGGCCCTGGACAAACTAAGGTAGGGTAAAGGACTGTGGACCTAAAGGCAAGAGGGGACGTGATCTCTACAGACCCAAGATGATCGAATTGATGTTTGTTTCAAATACTACAGGAGGGTATGTCATTTTCTATCTTTCTATGTGAGTTACCTATAGCTTCAGAATGTCTCCTCTAGATCCATGAGCTAGGGTACCATGTTGAAGTTGATCTTGTCCTACCACTCAGAAAATTAGGAGCTGAGAAGCCCGTAATTAGATATGAAGATCACCTTCCTTTGAATCTGTGCACCCATAGTCGCTTTATTTATGGCTTTCATAGAACCACATTCTCCTTGTACCATCCCTCCATGACCGTCTAGGGAGGGAGAACTACTTGGAAGAACCCCTACTGTTGAGAGCACCACATACAAACTCAAAATATTGGTAGGATTTTTGTAAAGTCTATGAAAATGCATTAGAATTATATGTTGTTAAATATCATTTTACTATGTTGTAATGATGGATTAGTTATGAGTCATAAGATCTCAAATCAAAAGTATTCCTTTAGGGAAATTTATTATTCAGAGGGAAGTAGACTACTCAATAATTTCTTGAAGCAATATCCCAGATTCCTATAAGGATAATTAGTTATTAGAATCAAAGTAAAACTAATATCACATTTAATTTATATGACACAAATGGTAGTTTGCAATTTATTAATACACACAATGTAACTACTTATATTTAAGGATACAATATAAAATGATGTGTAGGGAAACATTATTATTAAAGCTCATATGCATGAGCTTTGCATTATATTTTTTATGAAAGTGGATATAGATAAAAACCTTGATCTCCCTATAACTATTTTGTTCCTAGTTAAGTAACCTCAAGTTGACAATGTACTTATCCAAATCATGTGATAGCATGGGGGGGTGGACTTGAAGAGGGAGAATAGGTTGTAGGAAAGAACCCTTTTATTTTTTATTGATCAATTCAACAAATTTCTTATTTAATTGATCCATTAAGAAAATTCCTACAGTGATTTAATGTGTGTGAAAGACATAAAAAACTAAAGTAGTTTGAAGATATTGCTAGTAGTTCAGGAAAGGGAGGACGTTGATACTTGTATCCCACTTCTAATGGATGGTACATGGTTGAACTGACACATCAGAGGGTTTCCATTGGCGACATAGATGAATGGGGTGCTATGACTACACCGGATATGGTCCAACTATGGGTAAACCTATGAAAAATTAAGTTATCTCCAAAGATCAGACACTTTTGTGGCATGCTTGCACTTACTAACTACCCTCAAGAGACTCATCATAGCAAACACAATATTCCTAATGACACCTATGAATTATGTGGTTGTGTTGAAGTAAGTACCACTAACGTCCTACTTGCTTGTACAGATGCAATGGCATTATGTTTATCTCTATCTGTTAGCACATCTTTTGCTTGTATGCCTACTGAAGCTAGGTCAGATGTCTGTAGTTGGATGGGATCTATAAAAATTGTGGACAAAATCATGAATATCAGTACCTTGTTCATTGCCTTGTGGAAATGCAGACATGAGAAATTGACTATTGGTAAGATTCTCTACCTGTTAATCATGTTTCAGAATTAATCAACTGGGTGGCGGGATATAAAGAATTTCTTACTGCTATCCTTAGAACTAAGCCCTGAAGGATAAGAAGAAGTGACAACTGGGTGGATCTTCTTGAGGAATGGGTCAAAGAATACTAATGCAACCATTCATAATGAAAAAATAGGGCTAGGCATCATATACAAAGACAGTAAAGGGGCGAGTAATCTAATAGTTAGAAGGAACTATCAATGTATATGTTGTTAGAGGCATGTGTGAAGGCTCATGTGGTTGTACTTGCCACAGAGATTGTTGTGTCTAAAGTCTTCATACATCTCATCCTTAAATCAGATGTTGCTACATAATCTACCACATCAATGGAAAAGTTATAAGGCCCATTCCTATGATTTTCTACACAACCATCATAAACTCATTCCTAGTTTCATAAACATATCCTTTATCCCCATTTTCAGAGAGAGTAATTAAGTAGACAATATTCATGCTTGTCCTTTAACTACATCATCTAGATGCCAAAAATGTTACAATAAGTCAAATCCCATTAAATTCATTCATATATAACACTAAAATTAATGCTAAAACAAATTTTGAATGTAAAATAGAATACTTGTATAAGAAAAATATTGTTGGCTCATCACGATACAAGTGGATAGAAAATATGTACATGACAAGGTAGAGTGTCGACATGTGAGTTTAATATAATAGTTTAGTAAGAATAAAAAATTTAAGTGAAGGTTAAGATGGAGTGAAATATTTAGGTCATCTTTCACAGTATCAAGCATTGAGACATTTCCAGTTTCCACTACATGTAATTTGGACTTTTTTTTTAAATTCAAACATCGCATAATATGTAGATACTTACTTTGAGAGCCCACAAAGATGTAACTGTGGGAAATCATAGCAACAACTTGCTAAGTAGGATGCTCAGGCACAAGTTGAATGAAAGGTTGGACTATTGAGACCAGTGTATGTGTTTCTCCCATCACAATAGATTCCGAGTTTGCAATGAGATGTGTGAGTAATACAAACGTAATTCATGCTCACTTTTATTTCTCAAGGGTCTAGAAAACTAGAGAATGGTAACTCTAGATAGTGATTTGCATGTGAGGATATAAATACTTATTATCGACTATGAGTTAGGATCATGTATCCTCCTATCTATTTTTATCATAGAAAAAACAAGTATGTGGACAATTCTAATGAAATCGTCGACTTAGTAGATGATATAATTTTTTTTAACATTAATGAAGTTTAGATTGTTGGAAGTAAATATCTCCACTAGTTGTTTACGATTATGATTTCTAGGATTGCTAGAGGTAGTATACATCAGTATCTACCTCATTACCCAGAGAAAAATAATACTTAAATAACTATGGGTAAGTTATAACTTATAAGTATAATTAAAAATCAAAATGCCAGATCCAGGTCACCTTGAAGGACATAATTTAACCTTTAATAGAGAAAATACTCACCTTCCAGATAAAAAATGAAATTCAAGCTTCATTTATAATTTATTAATTTTTTTGTGGGTCTTGGAAACATGGAACATAACCTTCTCTTTTGAATTGCAATGTGGACCGTATTAAGAATTCAATTGGCAAGAAAATGAAACACAAGATGGTTTGAATGTGTTAAATATAGAGGTAGGTTGGTAACAACTTAGTTGCAAAGACTAGCAAAATAATAGTTAACTTGAAAATGGAATACTAAAAAGCCGAGTTGGAAAATGAATCATTTGATACATAGATCAACTGAACACTAACATTGATAAGATTTAGTTGCTATAGGATAGGAATAGGAAGACTGCACACATTTTTCGAAGGTACTTCACATATTTTTAGGGATATATTCATATCATATGATTCCACCATACCAAGAAATATATGACAACATTCCATGGTTTCATATAGTCAGTATAGGCAATCCTTATTTTTGGAATTTAGCCACAATGACTCTAGAATAAATATAAACTCCCAGAAGGAATAAAGTGTTAATTTATTGCAAAATATGGTGTACATACTAATATCTTGCCAAAGGTGTTTCATGATGAGACAAGCTTCCAGATGAAAAGAATACATGTTTCGTCACTGATGCCTTCTTTTAAATTGAAAATGATATTTGAATAATGTCAGAAGTTCATTAAACCACAATTAGGGGAAGATGTTGGAAAATGTTGCACACAGATCTGAAATTCTATGAATGTGTATTTACTTAAATATAAAGTTTTAATGAAATGGTTAGAATGAATAGCCACTTGCTTCTCTGAATCCAACATAGTGATGGATAATATGTAGTCCTCTTGTCCATTTTAGTTTTAGCATTAGGATTTTTTGTCACTGGAAGAACATTATGTATGAAAGGTCACATAAAGAGTTACATCGGTGAAATGGTTAGAGATAGAAACAACTATTGTATGATAAGGATGAACAGCTTAGATATATGATAGAGTTAATTTATTCAGCCTTACACCAATACCCAAGGTGGTATTCAAACAGTGGGACAAATGCAAAACTAATGAATCCTATTATAAAAGCTACTTATTCAGATAATAGACATTTTGTGCTATCAATATAGGACATATTAGGGGAAGTTACATCTGATTTGGTCGTGTTATACTAATATAGGTCTGACTTAGGCCAAATTAGGGCATACCAAGTTAAATTAGGTCCAATTTAGTTCAAGTCAAATTCGGTACAATCCTTTTACTATCAAAATCTCTTATTCGACTTAGAGCATTAAAGAGAGCTAGTAGATAAAAAATATTATTAGCATCACAATGTTGTTATGGAAAACTAATATGACTTGGAGATTGAAGCTAAGCCCAACTATTGGCCAATAGAAATGATATTACAAATGAGTAGAATGGTGTATCCAACATTTTCATAGAAAAAATGAACCTAGAAAACTATAAAGTTCAGCTAGGATTGTATAGTTACATCATTATGGACTATGTGCGAGTAGAAATAGGCCATCTTGATCATATGAATAAATCAAATGAAGAGAAAGAAATGTTTACTAGCATTGACAAATGTAGGAACTTAGGAAGGGAACTCAAGGTTGAATCATTGAGGAAATATTCTTAGTGATACCATAGGCCAACTGATTGTTGAGTCTTTGGCTGCATTATCGCAGCTAGAAAGTCCATTTAATTCCAAAGATGTGGAGAAGTTATTTATTTTGAACTCTTAGAAAAGTTAGTAAGTCAAAGCAATTGTAAATGATGGATAGTTGTTTGAATAAAGCAATGGAATTTTGCTAACAGTCTGGAATTCTGGAATTCAGTATCAATAAACCATTATTGTCGTTAATGGAGGCATGTGCCCTATGGTTGTTCTCAAACATCCCATTACCATTGAGAAAAGATTGCATGATTTGAGGCATCATGTTTATAACCTTATAAAAGTAGGTTATCAAGAATGCACTGGATGTCAGTCACTAGTCCTAAACTATTTGTAGCTTCTAGAACATCTCGATTGTTCAGGTATCCCATAGTCTCAGCTATACCAGATTTCTAGTAAATTATGCATTTAAGTACACCATTCCTTACCCTATTTTCTGCCCTGCACCTAGGATAAAAATCAAACTAATAAATTGAATCGAGCTATCCAGGTCATTTGCAATTTTAAGGTCTGCTTTTCAGACAATATCCAGTCTAAGGGTCATACAACTTAAGGAATAAAATAGTTAAAAAGGTGATATTGATGTATTATATCAAAGGGAGGAAGGATTGCATTGGTGGTGTCTTCTTTCTCTTCGTCCTCTAAGAGCTATCATGGTGTGTCAAGTTGGGCCACCGCTCTCAGTCGAGACAGAGAGTGGATAGAAGGGGGAAGGGAAGACGTCGGTGGGGGGTACTAAGAAGGGATTGCATTGGTGGTGTCTTCTTGCTCTTCATCCTCTAACTTTGTTTATGTTCTGCTCTTTCCCCCGATAAATCCTCTATCATACCTCACAAAAAACATGATGCAAGTGGATATAAAACAAGTCACACTCCTCTATGAAATAGTGAATGATATGACTTTTTACTTCCTACATCATAGTATGCAACAAAAAAATTGGAAAACTATTTTTACTTCCTGCATCATGGTCGCATGATATTATTGTGTATAACCTATCTTAACTTCCTTATTAGTTTTCAAGGTGTTGCATAACCCAAGTGCTAAACGTTGAATATATAGACGCCCAAAGGACTCGGTCATAGAGTTGCATGCTACCCATCTTGATCTTTTTTTATAAAGGTAACCAATAATAGAAAGAAATCTTATATTTATCACCAACAAGAAATAATTGTATTATATGACTTGTAAACAATAACATGAATTCTTCTTTGTAGAAAATGTCACCGGATAAGGAATGGATCAGACTTTTTGACAACAGTCTTGATGATCCATCATATGAAATTGATGTTGAAGAGTTTCTTACCTATCATGTCAAAAAATTGGTGCAAATAAAATCAGATGTCTGTGTGTTCGTTGTGTTAATACTTCTTCTATCCCACGTGATGTGGTGAAAACACATTTGATGGTTTATGGTATTTTGAGCAGTTATAATTTATGGTATCATCATGGTGAGACGGGAAATGAAAGTGAGTCTGATTCAGATACTTTAGTCAATAACGATGAAGGGTAAAATGAAGTAGATGATGAGATGCTAGATCTTCTTGAAGAAATGAACCCTAGTTCACATAATCTTGAGAGGAATGATGGTGGAATGGGAAATTCCAACCACGATGATCATTAAGAGGAACCTAATACCGAGGCTAAAAGGTTTTTTAGGTTGTTGGACGACCTCAATAAACCTCTCTATAAGGGATCTAAGGGGTCAAAATTATCTGCCTTGGTAAAATTGCTTCATCTCAAGAGCCTTGGAAAATGGAGTAATCATTCTTTCACATTGCTACTTCAATTATTGAAATATGAACTATTCCCAGGTGATTCAACCTTACCTAGCTATTATTATGAAGAAATGAAGACAATTAAAGATCTTGGTTTCTCATATGACAAGATAGATGCATGTGTGAATGATTGTATGTTGTTCTGGAAGGAAGATCGTGGCCTTAATAAATGCAAAATTTGCAATACTTCAAGATGGAAGTATGACAAGCACAATGGGAAAGAGAAATTAAAAGCAAATGGCAAGAAAGTACTAGAAAAGATCTTGCATTACTTCCCACTAAAGCCCCACCTTCAAAAAAAAATTATGTCCTCAATAACTTTTTCACTAATGAGGTGGCATCACGATAAAGAAGATGATGGGAATTTACATCATCCGGCCGATTCCTTGGCATGGAAAAAGTTGAATGAGCTTCATGGTACTTTTTCTGCAGAGCCCAGGAATGTCAGACTAGGCCTTGCTAGTGGTGGTTTACAACCATTCAACAATTCTAGGTCATCATGTAGCACTTGTCCCGTTATTCTTATTCCGTACAACTTGCCTCCTTGGATGTGCATGAAGCAAACAAATCTCATTTTTTCCATGCTGATTCCAGGTCCAGATGGTCCAGGTAATTGTATTGATGTTTATTTGCAACCATTGATAGATGAATTATGGTATCTTTGGAATAATGGTATACAAACATTTGATGTAACTACACATCAAAATTTTAATCTTCATGTTGCTGTGTTGTGGACCATCAATGATTTTCCTGCATATGCGATTTTATCTGGATGGAGTACCAAGGGAAAACTTGCTTTCCCATGTTTCCATAAGGGTACTCATTCGATTAGGCTGGATAATGGTAGAAAGGAATACTTTATGGGTCATAGGTGTTGTTTGCCTTTGGATCATCGGTGGAGAAAGAATAAATATGCATTTGATGGCACGATTGAGAAGGGCACACCCTCTACACCACTAAGTGGTGATGTGATGGAGCCTCCACTTATGTGGAGTTGTGTGCACCACTAAAAATCCTAGAGATAGTAAGTCTCTAAGTTTAGCCTTGCGTATGCTAAAATAAGATCTCCACCCGTGTATTCTATGATACGTGGAAGTCTTATCGTAGTATAGTTAAGGGTAGAATCCACAAGACAAGACATACATCATAATAACATGGCTTGTAAAGAAGAGATTCTAAACAGTTAGTATCTTTGTAGACTTAGCTTTCTTTTAGATAACTAACTACAAGCAATGTGGAAGCGTTGCAATGCTAGACATCCCCAAATGAATGGTCACTTACTTTGCATCACTCCCTTCGCAAAGTGGGTTCCTCGACCTGTCAAGGTTGTACTTTCATATCTCAACTGATTCCATTTCATAGTATGAAAGTACAACGATGGTGGTGAGTTTACTCCTCTCCTTGAGAAACACTCATAGATACCGAACCAAATGTATGGTGACTACATACAATCTGGAAGCAACAAGAAGTCAATATCTGAATCCAGAAGTACAAACATAGACAATTTGCACTAACATATAATACACAACACAAGTTGGTGATCAAGCAACTAGCATTCATTAAATGATTGATGTTGAACTGAAAAGATAGTATTTTTCTATTGCAAAATCATGAATTACAATGCATGAAATGAAAACATGGGTAGCGGGGCTACTCCCCGCACCCTAGTATATGGGACTACTCACTCATGGAAAGAATAGCAAAGATTCTAAATGACCCTCCTCTGTCATCCCAACAATCTTGCAATGCGACCATGTTGTCTATAATATACCTTCCATGATCTACATTAAGACATGTGAATTCACTCCTAGAAGTTGCATTTATAGTTGTCCTTTCAGTATGAGTGAGCCTATTCATCAAAATTTTGGTCAGGACAATCCCTATGATATTGTTGGTACCTTTCACGTGCTTCAGTCAAGTGCTCTAAAGGTTTTAGTCTAAAACTAGTGATCTTTTTCCTACAATAGATAATCTTCTCAACTGGGAAGAACTTAGAGAAAAAAGCATCTACTAGGGGTTTGAAGACCTGGAGGATTTCATTTTCCAAACCTTGATACCAATGAAGAGTTTTGTCCCTTAAAGAGAAGCATAAAGTCTTTTAGTAGGTCATAAGGAATTATACCATGAACGTTGACAGGATGATTGTTCCATGCCTCGAGTTCATTTAGGATATCAGTGACAAAGGAATTATACATTCACTGTAACACCATTCACGGATTGTAGGATTGAAAGTTGTTCTCCAACTTTCTATTTCACTTGGGTAGCACTGATGTGTGACTAGGCACCGCTCTTTGCTTGTGAAGTCATAAGTGTTATGGACTTTCACTGCCAATGTGAAATGGACCTGCAGGGTCACACACATAGGATTTAACCTGGAAAAGGAGTTTTGTCCACAAACAATGTTTAGATTGATTACTAAAGGAGTCTAGTAGTTCAATTAAACACTCAATTAATTGATAGCTCAATATCATAGTGTTCAAGGTGTTGGACTGATTGATTGAAACCGCAATTGACTGATTCTGCACAATCTGTACTCCCAACTGATCGGCTCATGTGATGAACTGATCGGCTCAGCTTGGTGAACCGATCGGCTCATGTGATGAACTGATCGACTCAAGGACAGGGTGAACGATTGCTTCAATTGTTGAAACGATCGGTTCAACCGTTGCAACCGGGCAAGTTGGGAAAGTAGGATTGGTGAGAATTTTCCTTTCGTTTCACTTGCCCAATTTGATTGGAACAAGGATTGGTATTTGATACCAATTAGAAACAAAATTGGAAAGCCAATCGGGAACTGACCAGGACCATGAACCGACAGGTTCAGAAGTGAACTGACCAGTTCATGGGTCCCAACTGATCGGTTGAGGTGTCAACCGACCGGCTCAGATCCCCAACCAACCATTTCAATTGTGAAACGATCAGTTCAGGCTTCGAGTTGGTTGTTTTGTGGAAAATCTCGAACCCTTCTACTCCTGCTTTAGTCCCGCATTGCTCGGGATAGAGAACCATGTCCCATGACCCTCCAATATATATAGCGGTATTGGGGGCTTCTCAAAGTACAACCCAGTGCAACTAGTTGCTCTGTGAAGTTATCGTTCTCTCTGGTTTTGGTAACCAAGAGAGAGCCCGAGCAAGTGCTACCCGAAAAGGGAGGCACAGTAAGGGAAAGACAACTACAGAAAGCGACTGGTGGTAGGAGAGTGTGTTGGCAACTAGTACGCCAACAAGAGGGTGTGACTCCTTTCGATTCCTTGTGGGACAAGGAGATCGGAGTTCCAGGCAGTCCGTGTGGACGACTATAGAGGCGGGAGACCTCTGTTGCTCGGAGGACAACTATCAATCCAGACAGTCCCGGTGAGACCAGGAGTCTTCAGTCGTGGTGCGACCAGGAGCTGCACAGACACCATCCAAGATCGGAGGTGAAGACCGCGCAAGGCACGCGGTACTGTCACCGAGCAAGCCTTGGGACAAGGTATGAATTCACAAACCATCTTTCCTATTGTATAGACGTTGACGTGATTCCTTTTGTTCTGGGTTTTTGGGAGAATTTTTTTGTTTCCGCTGCGTCTCTGCCTCCTCTAAAACCCAACAGTGGCATCAGAGCCACATCAACTGCTCTATATTTTAGGATTATCGATATGATCAATTTTGGTTTGTCGCCTTTATTTATTGCATACGATGCGAATAAAATTGGCTTTATGCATGTCTAATACACAAATCCCAAATATACATATATGATATGTAATATTAATGCACTCGATACGTGTCGCCCTTAAATGAGTTTTGTGGTGGATGTGTAGCATGGTTATGGCCTATAAACCCTATATCTGTGTGTGGTTGTATGTGGTTGCTTGCATCTCGATCTGTGCACTGATTCCTTTTCTCCTATTCCTGATGTAACTCGAAATAATTTGAGACTTCTTTCCTACCTTTTCTCCCCCCGAATGTAACTCGGGGTTTCACAATTCAATTGTAAATATGATAGATTTTATTTCATGTTATATCAAAGAACGGCGGACGACCTGAGACGATCGGTTCAAGGTGTGAACCGATCGGTTGACGTTCCAGATGACCAGTTCGAGGAGTGAGACGAGTGGGTGGCAACCTGAGGAGATGTACGACGACCAGTGAACCGATCGGCTGGAGGCGCCAATCGATCGACTGGTGGCACCCGAACAACCAACTTGATGGCGAGTCGATCAGTCATGGAGATGAGCTGATCAAACCCAGAAAGGCAGGCACATATTACATCTTGTACAGGTTTCATGTGATGGAGACCTAGATGACCGTGATTCCTCTTGGCTCGAGGAATCACAATAGGATGGCCATAATCATTACATTTATTGTTTCACATGTTTTCTATGGGATATAACATGTATATGATACGTACTATATATTGTGGTGATTGGATAAGTATATGTATATAAAAACCAAATCCCTCATTAAATATTAAGTTTTAGATGCCTTCCAAATGTGACACATGTGAAAATCTTGATCGACCAAGTGTGGGCACGCCCTAGTGTGGTGCACCGTCTATCTCGTGGAAGCGTGAAGGATGAATGTGTGGGTCTGCCCTAGCAGGGTGCATATTCATCGTGTTGTCTTTGGGTCAGACTTAACAAGGTGATCTAGATGGGATCTAGTACCTTGAGGCATGGAGATGATCATGGCAAAGAGTTGCACATGACATCTTTCAAGAGTTGCATATGATGCAATTGGCAAGAGTTGCCTACCTGGGAGATCTGAGTTGTGGGTGACAGCCCTAACTGGTCCATGGCTCAGAGGATTTCAGGATCTTGACCCACTAGAAGATTGTGCGCTGCAATCTTCCGAATTGATGGCGAGGGCTGTCAATTTGAGTCAAAATAGTGGGAGCAGTATTAATTAAAGGCCTAATTAACTATCATCAAATTTTATTCAAATCAAATCAAAAGGAGTTTTAACAAATGTAATTTTTCTCTTGTAGAATGGAAAAAGAATCATCTTTAAAAATGGACAAATTAATTGAGAATAAATTCCATAACTGGTTGAGGACTGTGAGAAGTGTTCTGCACAATCCAAATATACCAGGAGCCTTTGAATCCACTCTATGTACGCTTAATGCGTTGGTGAAGAAGAAAGAAAGTTCATTGATAGAGATCAATGGAACGAAAGGTAAGGGAGAGAAGGGTTCTCTCGCCAAACCAATTTCTTCTACATGGAGAGGATGGAAGGAACAATGGAAGAAGAAGTCAGAGATAGAGATCTCTACTTCTGGTGTATATGTGATAGAGATTAACTTTACTACTTCTTCGTCATGGGTAATTGATACCGGATGCGGATCTCACATTTGTTCAAATGTGAAGGATCTTAAGAGAAGTAGGCCTTTAGGGAAAGGCGAGGTTGAACTACGTGTTGGCAATGGGGCAAGAGTTTCCGCCAGTGCCATAGGAACCTATGAGTTAACTCTACCAAGTGGGCAAATAATAGAGTTGAAGAACTGCTATTATGTACCTGCCATAAATAGGAATATCATTTCCGTCTCTTGTTTGGACAAAGATGGATTTGAATTTCTTATTAAGAATGGAAAGTGTTCCATTTCTAAAGATGGGATCTTTTATGGCAGTGCCCCAATATCTTATGGTCTATACTTGATAGATTTGGAGACAAGTGTACACAACGTAAACACCAAAAAGAAAAAACTCAACGACTCAAACAAAACATATCTTTGGCATTGTCGTCTAGGGCATATAAATGAGAAGCGCATTTCTAGACTCCATAAAGATGGTTATCTAGACTCTTTTGATTATGAATCAATAGATATATGTGAATCTTGTTTGATGGGCAAGATGACCAAGACTCCCTTTTCAGGTAAAGGTGAGAGAGCTAGTGATCTATTAGGACTCATACATACTGATGTATGTGGGCCTTTTAGAACTAATGCCAGAGCTGGGTATCAGTACTTCATTACCTTTACTGATGAGTTCAGTAGGTATGGCTATGTGTACGTGATGAAACATAAGTCAGAAACCCTTTAAAGGTTCAAGGATTTCATGAATGAAGTACAGAACCAACTTGGTAAAAGTATTAAGGCACTTTGATCCGATCGAGGTGGAGAATACTGAAGCCAGGAGTTTGAGGACCTTCTGCAAGCCTGTGGTATTGTATCACAATGGACTCCGCCTGGAACACCACAGCATAATGGTGCGTCTGAAAGAAGGAATCACACATTATTGGATATGGTGCGATCAATGATGAGTTTTGTTGATCTTCCAATTTCTTTCTGGGGTTATGCTTTTGAAACCGCCGCGTTTACACTTAATTGAGTACCATCTAAATCGGTTCAAAAGACACCATATGAGATATGGTATGGGAAGCATCCAAGTTTGTCTTTTATGAAGATATGGGGTTGTGAGGCTTACGTCAAGAAAATGTTTCCTGATAAGCTTGGACCCAAATCCGATAAATGTTATCTTGTTGGATACCCCAAGGAAATGAGGGGATATTACTTATACCACCCTATTGACAACAAAGTGTTTGTTTCCAGGGATGTTGTATTCCTAGAGAAGGAATTTATTTCCAAAGGAAGTAGTGGGAGGAATATAGAGCTTGAAGAGGTTCAAGCCCAACAAGAAAACCTTGAACCGGTAGATGTACAAGAGGAAAATGGAGATTCACAAGGTGTTGTGGAATCTCAATCTCCTCAGGTAACACAAGGACCTCATAGATCTAGTAGGACCCGCCTTGAACCTGAGAGGTTTGGATACCTTGTGACTCAGAAAGGTGGTGAGTTGATCATAGATGATGATCCAACTACCTACGTAGAGGCTATGGAGGGACCCGATTCTGAGAAATGGCTTGAAGCCATGCGATCCGAGATGGAATCCATGTACTCCAACAAAGTATGGACTTTGGTGGAACCACCCAAAGGGATAAAACCCATAGGGTGCAAGTGGGTCTTTAAGAAGAAGACTGACATGGATGGTAATGTGCAAACTTATAAAGGCAGATTGGTTGCTAAGGGATTTCGACAATTTCATGGTGTTGACTATGACGAAACCTTTTCTCCAGTTGCCATGATTAAGTCCATCGGGATCATGCTTTCTATTACAACTTATTATGACTATGAGATTTTGCAAATGGATGTTAAAACCACATTCCTTAATGGGAATATAAATGAGGATGTGTACATGACACAGCCTAAACGTTTTGTAGATCCAAAGAATGCCAATGAAGTCTGTAAGCTACAAAGGTCAATCTATGGATTGAAGCAAGCATCTCGGAGTTGGAATCTTCGATTTGATGAGGAATTCAAAGTGTTTGGCTTTATTCAAAATGAAGATGAACCTTGTGTGTACAAGAAGGTTAGTGGGAGCTCGACCACATTCCTCATATTGTATGTGGATGACATACTTTTTATGGGGAATGATGTCTTAGCCTTAGAGAAGGTAAAGACTTGGCTTGGGAATACTTTCTCAATGAAGGACTTAGGAGAAGCATCCTACATTCTAGGAATCAATATCTATAGAGATAGATCTAGAAGGCTTCTCGGACTAAGTCAGAGCACGTACATTGACAAAGTGCTGAAGCGGTTCAGCATGGAGAACTCAAAGAGAGGCAACATCCCCATGCTACATGGAGTCACCGTCTCTAGAGCTCAATGTCCCCAATCTTGTGAAGAGAGGGAGCGTATGAATGGGATCCCATATGCATCAGCCATCGGGTCCATCATGTACGCTATGTTGTGCACACGCCCAGATGTCTCGTATGCTCTAAGCATGACGAGCAGGTACCAGTCAGATCCTGGGGATGCTCATTGGACAGCCGTAAAGAACATCCTCAAGTACTTGCGAAGGACTAAGGATCAATTTCTTGTTTACGGCGGCGAGGAAGAGTTGTTTGTAAAGGGTTACACTGATGCAAGCTTCCAAACCGATAAAGATGATTACAGATCGCAGTCAGGATTTGTGTTTTGCCTTAATAATGGAGTTGTGAGCTGGAAGAGTTCCAAGCAAGAAACAATTGCTGATTCTACTACAGAGGCCAAGTATATTGCTGCTTCACATGCAGCAAAGGAGGTTGTGAGGATCAGGAAGTTCATTTCTGAACTTGGTGTAGTTCCCAGTAGCTGTGATGCAATTGAGATTTATTGTGACAATAATGGAGCTATTGCACAAGCTAAGGAACCCAGATCACATCAGTTGTGGCATACAACTCATGAAAACATAATTAACTAATGCGGAAGCGTTCACTAAGCAGTGGATTACCAAAAATCACTAAAAATTAAAACCTTATTATCAAAAGATACATCAAGTAAAAACTTTCTGACATAGAAAAAAGTAACACATTTACATTTTGTTCTTCAAAAGTACATAACTTGTATCATCTCTATATGTGAGTTACAAGCATTAACTGTCCTGTCAAGCTAAACACAGGCAGTATAAAATCTCGAGGCACTGAGCCAAAATTCTGAAAGCACTAACTACTACTCTGAGGACCTGAGTGTACAGAGACGACACATAGGACTCTATCTACATCTATACAAGGCATAACAGCTAGTGTCTCCTCCCGAGACTTTACTGATGTCCCTGCTGCTATCCTTCACCTACTGAAGGATTCCTGCCTCCTCGTCCGCGTCCACCTAAAAATGTGATTCCCATGGGGGTGAGACAATTGTAAATTGCCCCAACGAGAGATATAACTCTCTTCCAGAAATATTATTATTGCAACTTAACAAGATAGATATGAATAGAGGAGTCATATTTATTTAACTGCAAATATTTTAATGTCTAATAGATTAGAACATTATTCTTATCAGAAGCATTGTAGCTATAACTTGATATAATCAACATGTCACTTATTCTTTAAGGAATATGAAGAACATGTATAATATTTATTCACTATAGAATCATTACCACAACATTAACTCTCTTCAGGCTTAGCTCATATATCTAAAGCCTGGCATTGTCATTGTGGAGTCATGGCATGTAGCCATACTCTTTTCACACAGTGTTGTTTAGTCCCTCAACTCAACAAGCACAATTCCATTTCTTAACAGGTTCATCGTCATGATTATAGTATTTGGGTATTTGAACCCATAATTCACCATAGAACACTTGTTATCATTTATTAGGTAACTTCGTACCTTCAGATCATCTGACCAAGAACATCATGATTCTTGCTACATAATTTATTGCACATAGTACACAAAGTTCAATGATTCTTACTACACAAAGCATATGAAGGCTTATAAATCCTATAAAACATTCTCAATAACAAAGCATCATAGCCCATATCTGGCTATGATCATCTTCTCAACATATCTGCATGATTAGTAATCATGACACACTTACTTATCAATATCATGCAATACGAGGGTTATCTTATTACATTCATAACCCATTAGTCTGTATTTGAGCTTCACATAGGATTATCCTGTATTAGAATTTCACATAGTAATACCTTGTATTAGGGATTACATAGCATTAACTTGTATTAAAGTTTCACATAGCATTACTCTGTATCAGGGCTCACATAGCAAGGAATCAATATGAATAATCATAAGTATTCAATCATATTCTTTATTCTCATCATTCATCATTAAATGAATTATCAACACATAGCTTGAGTTTCTCTCTCTTCTTTGCCAGAATATGATTACCTCATAGTTTATAGGTTTGGATTAACCTTTTCATAAGGCATGTTGGCCTACATTCAACAGAGTACATTACATATCAATGTAACCATGGATATGACACATCTCATGTGTCATTCGTCCAATTATATTGGACTTATAACACATCAAGGTATACCAGCATTGGGGTGTTGGATGTGATATCTATCATATTTTGATGTATCATTTCCATCAACACCTTGATCTTACTTGAGTTAATACACTTAGTTTGTATTAGGGTATTCCCCATCCTAATACTTTATGCACTATTTCATCACAATTATCATGTAAAGTATTGGTCATTAGTCACTCACTTAGATTATAGAACCATTCCCAATACTATAGACTCATCCTTAAGTTAGGAACTATTAATATAAGAATATCCATTATCAACCTTTCTAGGTGTTACATTTTTCATAACATTAATCACTATTCCACTCTTAGGAATAGTATTCTCCACACATATAATTTGAGGATTCACATAGCATATTACATATACTTATGGATTTCACATAGTATTACTCTTCAATAGAGTTTTACATAATCATCTTTCTATATCAAAGTTTCACCTAGTATTATGTGAAATTAGGATTTCACAACACATCACCCAGTGCTAGGTCTTCACATAGGATTAGTAGCACAACCCTATATTAGGGTTGCATATACCTTTATCCCATTTTAGGGATTATGGTTTATCATTCACATCCAAGTGGGGTTTCTCTTTCCTCATACAAAAATTAGGGTTAGGATATACAATTCCCATTAAATTAGGGTTTCCTTCATTGTTACACTAAGTTAGGATTACATCATTACCCTAGATTTATGATAACACTCAGCTTTGCCCTAGATTAGGGTTTCACACATAGAATTGCTCTAATTAGGTTTTCACACATAGCATTGCTCTAATACATAGCATTTCTCTAATTAGGGTTAAGGCTCATTGTTTAGGGTTTCATGATCTCATTATTATGCATCAACCCTTATCACATAGTTTACTCATAATGAGAAAATTAGGGCTTAATTATATAAGCAATCATCTCTCTCATTCCCTCTCTCATCCTCTTTAGGATGTTAATTACACCAAGATTAATCTAGGTCAACTCTTCACTTGAGTACACATAGCTAGGGTTAACCTTCACAATCATCATGGGTCTACACCTTTAATAATCACATAGTTGATTGACCTTTGATTATATTAGATGTCCAAATGGTCTAATCAATTAAACCATCAATTATATATGGAATTCAAAAGGATTGACCAATTAAACTTTCAATTCCACAAAATGATCAATTGGGTTAACCATTGAAATCTTCAATTGCATTAAGTATCTAAATAGGTTCACCATATTGGACCTTTAATAACATGAGATATTCAAATGGATTAACCATGTTGATCTTCACAAAATTAATTACTTAGACCCTCAATGATCTTGGTTCTCATAAATCAATTGGTTAAAAACCAATTGAACATGTTATACTTGAAACCAATTGGACAAGGTAGGTATTGAAAACTGTTTGCACTTTGGGTCTCCAAATGGTTTGAGATTGTTTGGTCCCAAACGGTCTTGAGATCATTTAGTCCCAAATGGTCTTGAGACCGTTTGGCCCCAAACGGTCTTGAGACCGTTTGGACTCAAACGGTCTTGAGACCGTTTGGTCCAAACCTCCTCAAAACCACATGACCAAATATGGTCTCAACCAATTGAATTGGATTAGGATTTCCAATGTTGATTCCTTCAATCATTGAATTCATGGAACCAATCATCATTTGGACCTGTCATCATACTAAAATTGAGTTTAATAGGTCAACCTTCAACTGATGTGACCCTCAATTAACCCTCAATTGGTCATCAATTAGGGTTTGAATCAATTGAATTAGGGTTTGGAATCGATGATCCTTCAACATTAACCAATGTGAAACTAGTTACTTTAAAACCATTGGACCATCATCCAAATTGGGCATGACCTGACCCCAAACGTCTTGAGGTCGTTTGGATGACCTCCAAATGGTCTTTAGACTATTTTCCCATGTCCACATCATAATACAAGTCAACCAATCAAAGTTTGGATCTTTGGGATGATCACCAAATCAGCATTTGATTGCAAATCAACTTAGTACCTTTAGACCTTCAAACACCTAACAATACTCAACCCTAGACATCCAAACGGTCTTGGGTGACAACCAAACGGTTTTGAAACCGTTTGGATGAGCCCCAAACGGTTTTGAAACCGTTTGGCTCATCCAACCTTTGGATTCTAGTGAAATTTCATCAAGGATTGGTCTATCGAGTTGATCAACAATTCATCACTTAATTGCAATATGATTTGGTACCTTTGGACTTTCAATTGGTCAACTATACTTAAACCCAGACCTCCAAACGGACTTGGGTGATCCCCAAACGGTCTTGAAACTGTTTGGGTGATCCCCAAATGGTTTTGAAACCGTTTGGGCCAATCAACCCAAAACATCATCTCAATCACTTGCAAAATCAGCACTTAGCCGATTAAGGTTCATACCACATATTTGGATCTTCAAACACATATCCATACTTGACCCTAGACCTCCAAACGGTCTTGGGTGACCCCCAAACGGTTTTGATACCGTTTGGGTGATCCCCAAACGGTTTTGAAACCGTTTGGGCTCATCAACCCAAAATATCAAATCAACTCATTGAAATTTCAGCACTAATTTCAATTAGGGTTTGCCCAATTGATTAACCTTCAACTCATGATTCCTTGGGAATTAACCCATAAAATTTGGTGAGTCATTAATCAACATAAGTAGTAACAGTAATCTCAAACGTTCAACTCTTTTTCAACGCACTCAAATGGTTTTGAAACCGTTTTCCCAAAAAGGTCAAGTTAATCAAGTTGAAAATCAGCACTTAATACAATTAGGTTTACCTAATTGATTTGCCTTCAACGCACGATTCCTTTGGAGTTAATCCCTAAAATTTGGAGGGTTATCAACCAACATAATTTTAAACAGGAATACCAAACGTTAAACCCTTGGTCAACCATATCAAACGGTTTTGAAACCGTTTTCTCCCAAATGGTTTGCAACACCGTTTGGTCACCAAACGGTTTGGTGAAACCGTTTGGTCCCAACTTCCAAACCGTTTGCCCAAGATATTTGGCGAGGTGTGTGCTTATGATTATGTCATCATCATCAACCTGAAACTCATGAAATCTACTGTTATTTCCGTAGAAATTGCATCAATCAACCAAACTTAATTTTGGAAATGTAGAAATGATCACCCATTGATAAGGAATTGATTGCAATAACAAAGTTAGGGTTTCAAGTTATAAAACCCACCTTCAATTGAGATCCAAAGCTCCAAGATCACGCCATCAATGGTGGATGAAGATCTTGCAACTTCCCTTAGGCTCGTCCTTCAGCTTTTGGATGAAAAAGTTGGCTAGGGTTGAAGAGGAGATCGAAATAAGAAGAAATGAATGATTTATTTTTTATTTCCACCATGGAATCAAGGAGAACGAAGGTCAAGGGCTTACCAACAGGTTGGGGGTCGTCCTCCTGCTCCTCCCTAGCTCCTTGGTCGGTTTTGCAAGCAAGGGGAAGAAAGAAATCCGAAAATAGCATTTGTTTTGGCTTAGAAAGGGCACTTTTATAAGAAAATTGATGAGAGAGAAAATGCCTTATTAAAATGCATTTAATCCCAAAAATAGTACCACCTCTTCCTCCTTGGTTTGCTTGAATGCAAAGGCAACTCAAAGCCACCGAACGCCCTTCCATTATCCATGGATTGAGGGAAAAGAAAATAAGCACCTTAATCCATTATAATATTAATATATCTTTTTGAGTGGAAATTCTTTTCCTTATAATAAGGTGAGTGGAATTTCACCTACTTAGGATATTTTCGTTCCTTATCTTGGAAAAAGAACGTCCATCCTTATTCAAAATAAACCAATAAAATTTTGGTTGAAGGCCCTTTAATTAATACATTCATTTTTGCCCTAAATTGAATTAGGGTTTCACTTAAGATTAAATCTTGATTATTTTAATATCAAGATTCTCTCTCCTCCAACTTAATTCAAATGAGATGCCCCTCTCATTTTATTTGCTCTACATGATGCCAAGAAACATTAAGGACCTTATTGAAGTGGTAATTTTCATATCAAATCCTAGGTTTTGGGTAAATTTCACATTACACCAAAATTAGGTTTTAATGCACAACATTGCTTTACAAGCTTAATCTTGGTGCCCGAGCTTGTGAGAACCATACCACTACATCATATTCATTCTTATGATGTCTCAACATAAAAGTAACATCTTATCATGAAAAATTTGCAATTTAACCCCTCAACTTGGGTAATTTGCACTTTAGTCCAAAATAAGCAATCAATGCTTCAACATTGTTCAAACTGGACCAAAATTGAAACATAAGTTTCTCATGAGCCCTATTTATTTTTTCTAAGATAAGATTAAGAATCTACTCAACCTTATTAGGCAAAACCTCTAGGGTTAATTCAAAACCCAGGTCAGGGATGTTACATCAGCGGTCCAAGCACATACTACGACGCTTCCATCTCATATGAGAGATCGTACAGTGAGGAGATGTGAAGATTTGCAAAGTACCAACTGAAGACAACATAGATGATCCACTGACTAAGGCCCTTTCTCAGCAGAAGCATGATGGTCATGCTAGGTCACAAGGACTGAGGTTCCTTGGTGACTGGCTCTAAGTGCAAGTGGGAGTCTGTTGGTATGTATGCCCATAGAGCAAGTCATATGATGATTGTAATGGGATACTTTGTAAATGATTTGAATAATAATAAAGGCAATTTCCGATCTATATGTTTAAACTATTTCTGAGATGATGGTGTAACATGATAGATGTCTAAAGAATTGTTTTACTCAATGACATATGCTTTTGGGTTGAGGACCTAAACGATGAGATCATACGGATGCTAAGAGTATTCATTCTTGTTTAGTCCCTAGTCTGTTGTTATTGTGGAAATAACCATAGACATCAATCACACTGAAGACTAGCTTGTGTGTTGGTTGATGACAAAATCTCATTAGTCATGATATAGTGATATCAAACCAAGCACATAGGTACTTGTTAGAGAACAAGGTACCAGACAGACCCACCGTGAGAGTGACACATGGAACCATGACTTGGTAGTCACAGTCAGCTCTCACAGTGATGGTGGTGAGTGTGATTCTTAGACTTGAAATCACTACACTCAACACATGGGGCTTTTGAGGGGTGAGTGATAGATATGGGATTTGTCCCTCCTGAGGGAGTTTCATGTCCTTGGCCACTTGATGAGTAGGATTGAGAAAGGCATGCACATGCACGTGTGAATCAATATGTGATATTGATGTCACACACATCTCACCCAGTTTGCTCTGAGATCAAGGAAATGAATGAACGTTGACAGGATGACTGTTCCATGCCTCGATTTCATTCAGGATATCAGTGACAAAGGAATTATACATTCACTGTAACACCATTCACGGATTATAGGATTGAAAGTTGTTCTACAACTTTCTATTTCACTTGGGTAGCACTGATGTGTGACTAGGCACCGCTCTTTGCTTGTGAAGTCATAAGTGTTATGGACTTTCACTGCCAATGTGAAATGGACCTGCAGGGTCACACACATATGATTTAACCTGGAAAAGGAGTTTTGTCCACAAACAATGTTTAGATTGATTACTAAAGGAGTTTAGTAGTTCAATTAAACACTCAATTAATTGATAGCTCAATATCATAGTGTTCAAGGTGTTGGGACTGATTGATTAGAGTATCAGATTGATTGAAACCGCAATTGATTGATTCTACACAATCTGTACTCCCAACCGATCAACTCATGTGATGAACTGATCGGCTCAGCTTGGTGAACTAATCGACTCATGTGATGAACCGATTGGCTCAAGGACAGGGTGAACGATTGCTTCAAGTGTTGAAATGATCGCTTCAACTATTGCAACTGGGCAAGTTGGGAAAGTAGGATTGGTGAGAATTTTCCTTTTGTTTCACTTGCCCAATTTGATTGGAACAGGGATTGGTATTTGATACCAATTAGAAACAAAAGTTGGAAAGTCAATCGGGAACTGACCAGGACCACGAACCGACCGGTTCATAAGTGAACCAACCGGTTCATGGGTCCCAACTGATCGGTTGAGGTGTCAATCGACCGGCTCAGATCCCCAACCGACTATTTCAGTTGTGAAACGATCGGTTCAGGTTGCGAGTTGGTTGTTTTGTGGAAAATCTCGAACCCTTCTACTCCTGCTTTAGTCCCACATTTCCCGGGATAGAGAACCCTGTCCCATGACCCTCCTATATATAGGGGTATTGGGGGCTTCTCAAAATACAACCCAGTGCAACCAGTTGCTCTATGAAGTTGTCGTTCTCTCTAGTTTTTGTAGCCAAGAGAGAGCCCGAGCAAGTGCTACCTGAAAAGGGAGGCACAACAAGGGAAAGACAACTGTAGAAAGTGACTGGTGGCAGGAGAGTGTGTTGGCGACTAGTACACCAACAGGAGGGTGCGCCTCCTTCCAATTCCTTGTGGGACAAGGAGATCGGAGTTCCAGGCAGTCAGTGTGGATGACTGCAGAGGCGGGAGACCTCTGTCGCTCGGAGGACAACTGTCAATCCTGAAAGTCCCGGTGAGACCAGGAGTCTTCAGTCCCAGTACAGATTGTGTAGACTAGGAGCTGCACAGAAACCATCCAAGACCGGAGGTGAAGACCGTGCAAGGCGTGAGGTACTGTCGCCGAGCAAGCCTCGGGACAAGGTATGAATTCACAAACCATATTTCCTATTGTATAGACATTGACGTGATTCCTTTTGTTCTGGGTTTTTGGTAGAAATTTTTTGTTTACACTGCATCTCTGCCTCCTCTAAAACCCAACAGACCTGCCTTGTTTCATTGACATGGATAACTACTAAGGAGCAAAGAGATGGATGAGCATTAGGTGGGCTTTTACCTACCCCACCTTTGAGATATATTTTGATTTATATCAGATCTTCATGATAAGAGATGTGAGATATATAATTTAGTATACGCACAATAGATGAGTAATAAGTCCCCAAGAGAATATTTATCAAATTTTCCTCCAATGTAGTGATTGATTGAGAACCTTGAAGGTCGTTAACAAATCCTTTGTCCAAAAATGTTATGAAATTCTTGGGCCAATCCTCCTTTCCCACAGATACCAAAAGGCACAGCAATAGGCTACAAGGTGGGTTTTCATGAGGCTTTGGGGATTTAGTGATATACATGCTTTTGCTGCTCATAGGGACATTTCAGATATGAAGAAGAATGATATAAAGAGGGCTTTTATGGATGGTTGTTTGACAATGAATATGATGATGAATAGTACCGTGAGATGTACTTTGGCCCAAGAATATGGAGAATGTCCAAGAGGAGGAAGTGGGTGCCGCACTAGAGTTTTCTTTGTTGTTTGAGAAGCCATTGATGGTGTCGATAGCAAGTAGGAAGTAGAACGTCATCTCAACTAAGACAGTGGGAGTGATAGTGGATTGAAAGAAGAAACATGATAACGAAGATATGAAGAAAAGCACTGAGAAACCATTGAGTAGCAAGGCTTTTCAGAAGGCAACCAAGAGTGGATTGAGTATGACTCTGGTGGCTAATGCCAAAAAACACCCCGCTAGAGTATTCATCTATCAAGGCACAAATTGCGAAGAAAGTCAGTGCTAAATTTATCAACAACATCTCCACATTGGTCGTTGTAGTGATCGTTATATCCGAGAAGTAGAGCGTGGATGAGTTTCTTAAGTGACTCAAAGTGGGGAATGATATTTGTCTTCATCTCCATTGAAAATGTCACAATGGTAGAACTTAAAGTTATTAATGATGATCGTCTAAGGTGGCCTAGGCCCAGGTGAGGTCAAAGAAGTTAGAGAAGAACTCTCATTGGTGAGGACTAGGGTGTGGCCTCGTGGAGGTTACAATGTTGAAGAGGATGCATCAAAGCATATCTCGACAAGGCCAGTATGGAGGGACAAGAGGAGGGTGGAGTGGAGGTGGCTCTCCATGGGGCTTATAGGGCATGGGTTGATGTGGGGCTACTACTGGGAGGAAGAGACAATGCTGAAGGGGGTGCATAGTGGCACCTTGTTTAAATAATAGGCTTTGTATGATGGATTTTGAAACAAACCAATTGCTATGGATGTGGATCAGTTTGAAGGTGGATAGGTAGTGGATGAAGTGGTTGGGTTGACACCCTACTAAGCATTTGAGTTCCTTGTTCTATACAACAAAATCGATGTATGTTGACACCTAATTATACATACAAAAAACCTTTTATTAATTAGCTGCTAGTTTAACAACATTGTCACTGAAACAAAAAATGACGTACATGCTTGTAACCAACATACCCACATGAATGGAGGAAAAGGGACTACTTCACACCCTTTGTTCATGTTTGCTATTGCCCTTTTCCCATGATTCTTATAGAACATTATATTTTTTAACCCCAGCTAATATACTTTTAATAGAATACACTATATATGGGTGTGCCTTATAAGTTTTGTAAAGTGATTACAAGTTTGGATTTTGGCATACAAAATCATTGTCAAGTCCTTTTGAACACTTTTTGGCATAAAACAAGGCATTGTTGCTTGTCAATATGTTTGATTTTATCTATTACTTACAAAATGACATACAACATTTAGTACAATTACTGTATTTTCTAATAAATTATATGCTCAATGCCAACCTCTAATGCCAAAGGTATCGATCATAGGGACTCTCATGCTATATCCTTTGATGCTTATCTTGTTTTGAAGTTATATTTGCACATAAAGAAATCTTATATAAATTTTTGTCCATGGCCCTCTTCACCTTCATAATGACGTGACATAATTATATCTGGTCCAGTTAGGTACTTCTCTTCTTTGTTGAATAGGTGAAATATTGATTATTGTTTTCATGATCCCTTTTACTTGGAAGAGTGTTTTGGAACTTAATGCCCATGACTAGGTCATTAAAACTTCCACTAATTGTGTTTCCATCATGTATTTGTACTTATTGAAATTCCACTCCCTTGTGGATGCTCTAAGATGTGAGATTCATTGTATTTTTTTTATGTAGATGACCATTTTCCACGACACAAAGATGTTTTACAACTAGAACTATCACACTTTTTGATTAGATGTTGCATCTTCCACATTAGCTTGCGTAGACTACTATAATGCAGGACAGTTATCTAAGTATAGTTCTACAACTTAATTTATGCTATTCTTTAAAGATCTTCAATCAAATTTCCTATTTTTCATATTGGATACAGGAAGGAAGATGGAAGACACTCTACATCCTCTTTGCAGCTGCACATGTCAAGGTGCTCACTACTGCACAAGTTCAATTTTACTATTTATATCAAGTGGTTGGACTCTATATGGATTTCTCAGTGAGTAAATTGTAGTTTATATTGAAACTTTAAGAAAGAAATATCTTCCTTTCAACCACACATTTATAAGATGTTTGTCGTACTTCCTATGAACTAGGAACAATTTGTATTTCCATTCACGTGCATATGATGTGAAGGTCTGACGAAGTTGCAAGAGGTGCAAAATGTAAAGGGATGCACCTAAGAAGATTGTAAAGGAAACAATGTTGTTGAAGACCTATTTCACTGATGACACAAATGCAATAGTTGGTTCACATACAATGTCGGCTGGCCATAATTTGTCTACTAGTAGAAAAGACTTAAGTTCAATGAATGAAGAGTATGGCTACCAATTCTTCATGCAATATTTCTATCAAAATCTATAAGGATGGATTCTGCAAACAAGTATACAACATGTCTAACATAGCTGAGATATGTTTTATTCTCGCCTCTTGGATCTGCAAGTTGATGAGCATGATAACAATGATTGAGCATTAAAGTCCTATAAGCTGAAGAGAGTAGAAAAGTGAACAACATCTCATGCCCCTCAGTCATGGCATTGAAAGTTGTGACTTCTTGGAACCTCCTATAGATGTTGAAACATCATATTAGATCGTTTTTGTACACCAAATGTATAGCAAAGCTGTTTGTAGAACATATTTATCTCATATATGAAAATGAATGCTTCTACTAATTCTGTTACAAAGTTGGTGTTCGTGACTTGTGGCAGGATGATATGTGTGTGCAACTCTGATGTTTGTGCTGACATGGTTAGTCGTGTATTGAATTCACATTTTCACTATTTTTCCATACTTTTAAGTGGGGATAATTTCTTCTCCAAAATAAAGGAGACAAAATATACAAAGAATTTGCCATGCTAGTGGGCTTGGATAATCTTGTTTTCACATTGGAAGGTGTGGCCATTATGTGCTTCCACACTTTTAAGCCTAGAAAATCACATATATAAGCATGAAAAAATTCATGTGTTTCCTGTAGATGATGAGTGATGTCCTGAATATTAAGAGAACAAAGCTTTAAAACTTAACAAACATGACATTTGGTGTAAAGTCATTTAACAATGATCGAGCCGTCCAACCGTATAAAAACAGGATATCATGTTTGAGTAGGCGTACGCCTACAAGTATCACTCCCTCATATTCTCCTTGATGTATACTGTCAACTTCTATCACAAATTACAAGATCTCTGATAACTTTAAATCGTTAAAGAAATCATGCTTAACACGTCTTCAATACCACGTATGGTGAACAATATTCGAAAATAGTGTAATTCAATACTAGAAATTCAAGCATGTAGGAAGAAATTTAGTAGACCATTTAGTTTATGTCCCCCAAGTTCTAACTAGGGGTATTTTCCTACAAGAAGGGGAGGTGGTGAATGTTGTAAATAACTTCAAAACATTGTCTAAGCATTACAATCAAATTTTGTAAGGTCTTGCCTACCTTTGGGTTAATAAATAAGATTAATATGAGATACAACGTGTATTTATTACAGTCTTATCATAATTGGTACTATTTACATCCCCTAAATGCATGGTCTGAGAATACTGCATACTTTGTAAACCGTAAATACAGTATTACATTACCTTATCTAGCTAACAAATATATATATATATATATATATATATATATATATATATATATATATATATATATATATATATATATAGGCAGCTACATTGTAAGTACAATAAGTTGGAAGAAAACGAATATATTGAAACATGTATTTTACTCATTTCTTTCCAGACGAAGTTAAGAAAGAAGAAGATCACTAAAAGTAAATACAAGAAATACAAATAGTAATAATTCTTTTTGGTTTGTTAATGTTGCCGCAAGGATTTTTTTTCCTGAGTCATGTTGAAACGACCACATTATCCAACCCCCAGACCTTGAATCCCTGCACCCCTACCACTATCATTTTTTTTTGCATAAACTACCTCCTGTATCTTTCTAAGGTAACAATATAAGGAATATTTTGTAATTTTTAAAGTAGTGAAAATTTTCAAAACAAACTCTCCACAGACTTTATTATATAGTGTAGATAAGGGCAACAGCCAACAGGTTTGCGTGTTGGACTCGAGACTTAGGCCCATAACGGCTCCGGCCCCATTGATATTTCTAGTACGTTTGAATGGAAGCCCAAGAGATAGGGTGTGGGATATATACTCCAAATGCAAACCTTGAACCATGTCTGATGTTGAACCTTATCCTGGTAGCAGGTCTGAAAATAGGTCGGATGCGATTCAGATAGGGGAACATTCAAATACGAAATCGACTGAAACACGCGATCTGATATCCTACACCGATTACGATGCTGCAACTCAGTCCCATTCCATCAAATATTAGTTGAATAGAGATAATTAACCGATTTTAACAAGAAATAGTTAATTCACTATTAATGCAAGTTATGTGTACCCATGATAAAACTATTATATCATATCTACATTAAAAAAAGTTTTAACTTTGCTACTTTGGGACTTTTTTTTTTAAATATATATATCACATTTGCAATTTTGTTCGAATTGGATACAATAATATTTAATTTTATGGCAGCCCGCTAAAAAATATGATTATAAAAAAGAATAGAGCGTGCATCGGAATGAAATGCTTAGTTCTAAAACATCTATTCACCGGCCTACCAACTGTTCCTTTGTTCACCCGCAGCTATTTTCATCATCCCATTAGATTTCTCTGTTTCGATGAATCCATTGTTGCGAAGATAACATGTACAACGTGAAAATCCCATAATGTTGGTTCATCTCAAAATTACTTGATGCATATGTATACTTCAGCACCATCCCCTTTATAGCTAGCATCGTCATTACTTGCATCTAACCTTGCTCTTACCGAGACCTATGCCATTCGGGGAATAACTTTTTAATCATAAATTAAGCATAAATTCCTTCAAAAATTAAAGGTGTAAAATTTTATTCTTCAAGTTGATCAAAACCGTGGATACATGATAGGTCACTACAACAAAATCCGCTATTGGTCAGGGCTACCTAGTCAGGAATAAGAGTCCTCACCAAACTAGGACTGGTCCTCAAAGCTCATCCCTGGCTAATGTAATTTAAATCCTTGACTAAATATTTTATTTCTTTCTAATATTTTCTCCCAACCTATGACCTAACGGTTGTTTAACTCTGAAAACCGAGTGCGACGGTTCGTATCGACAAACGCAGCGCCCTTTCCCCCGAACACCACAGTCTCTTTTCCTCGTTCGCTGCTACTCTTCCGCCCTCATTGCCGGTTCTCGGGCGCATTCACACATTCCGTCGCTGCTACTCGGGCGCAGTTGCACATTCCGTCGCTGCTACTGGCCGTCCTCTAGTCTGTTCACAGAGCACGTCCGCCAACTGTAATCGTTCACGCAGTGCCCGCTCCCCCGAACAGTGAACTCCTGTTTCTCATTCGCGGCCGCTCTTCCATCTTCATCGTCGGTTCTCGAGCGCAACCTCTCGTGTTGTCACAGTCGTCTGTAGAGGCACACCTGGGAGTCCTGCCACTAGCTGTCCACTAACTGCCATCGCTCTTCATCATTCCGTTCGCAGAGCACGGCCGGCTGCCGACCGTCATCTGCTTTTGGCCGTTTCGGTTGTTCTCTCAGGTTACCTTCTTCTCCTTTCTCAAATGTATCTCACTTTCCCTTGTTTATGCAATCACCCACGTCATTTGAGGGTTGTTGATTCCTCCTGCTATGTATTTTCAGGTGTAAAATTTGCAACTTGTTGGTTCCCTTCTAAACCTGTTATTTGATCGTTGTTTCTGGACCTACTATTTGATCGCTTGCTTCTGAACTTGTTGTTTGGTGGTTTAATTCTGGACCGTGGTACAAGTACAAATATAAAGTTCTTTCGTTCTTGACCTTCTGTGCTAAACTAAGAAGATCAGACTGATAAGGTATGATGCATTACCAGTGGAACAACTTTTCATCATTTTTATTAAAAATGCAGCATTTTTTTCTAATCTAAGATCACTATATCAGAAATTATTCAATCTTTGGTGATTATTTGTAGCCCAAATAAGTTCATTCTCAATTAGTCACATTACTAAATGAACATATATACCATACTTATGTCATTTTAATATTAAATCTTTGTTGTTCATGACCGGTTACCCTTGACATGAGAAAGATGAAACTGAAGGTGGCCGTCCTTCAACAAGTCTTGTTCAAGTTCTACTTTTAATTGTTTTTAGACGTAATGGAACATAAAGAAAAAAATTAGATATTTGTCTCAATTATTACATTGGAATTATATGCATAGAACAAGTTATGATGATCCTAGTAATAAACATTTTATTATATTTTTAATACTAGTTAGAATCTCATTATAGTAAAGAAAATGTATAAATACTAGCGTTGAGTTCCTTTCTTTATTTATAAAAGTATTTTCGACAAATTACTTCTGAACCAAATTTTATATGTTTTATCTTTACCGAAATTTTGTGTTAATATTTTTTCTTTTTAAATTTGTGATGTCTATCTTTTCTACTCTGCTTATGCTATATCAAATTAATAGAAAATAAAACTCGAGGAAAAAATTATTAAACTTCCCATTATGCTCAAAATTAATATTTTATTCCAACATGCAACATTTTTTTTTCTGATCTAAGATCACTATATCAGAAATTTTTCAATCATTGGTGATTAGTTGTAGCCCAAATAAGTTCATTCTCAATTAGTTACATTACTAAATGAACATATATACCGTACTTATGTCATGCCAAGATTAAATCTTTATTGTTCCACCCTTTACATGAGAAAGATGAAACTAAAGGTGGTCTTCCTTCAACAATTCTTGTTCAAATTCTACTTTTAATTGTTTTTGGATGTAATGGAACATAAAGAAAAAAATTAGATATTTTTTCACTCATTACATTGGAATTATATGCATGGAAAAGTTATGATGATCTTGGACATAAATATTTTTGCATTTGAAATACTAGTTAGAATCTCGAAAATGTCTAAATACTAGCATCGAGTTCCTTTTTTATTTATAAAAGTGACTTTAACAAATTACTTCTTAACTAAAATTTATATGTTTTATCTTTACCAAAATTATGTTAATATTTGTTTTTTTAAATTTGTGATGTCTGTCTTTTCTATTATGCTTATGTTATATCAATTTAATAGAAAGTAAAACTTGAGACATAAATTATAAAACTTCATTGTGCTCAAAATTAACGTTTTATTCCATCATGTTTATTTAGTACTTTTAACTAATAGATTAGAAATTTTAATAAAAAAATGTGTTCATGACAAGTTGCTACTATAATTGCAAACATCATTTGTTTATGGGAGGATTTTCAGATCGTTTCAAATTTTATCAATTATTTGTGTACAAAAAATATTTGGATCAATTTTTAATGATTAGGATGCATTTTACTACTCTCTTGCCTTTCTTCTCTCACCTATCAATGATTAAACACATTTAACGACGTGCCCACTTTTGTTAGATTTTTTCCACCTTTGTAAAACTAGAATGAAAATTCACACATCGTGTTTGGAAACTTTAGAACATTAATGGTGCTAGTCAAATCCAAGGAAAACTTGTCATGAATTTGTTGAGTGATATTACACGACATAAATATGCATACTATTAGTGTATTAATATATATTGATTTTATTATTTTTTAAAAATACTCCAGGAGTAAATATTTAAGTTTATTTCAACACTTCAAACATATTTTTATAAAACACAATATTAATGTAACATCCCTGACCTGGGTTATAAACTAACCCTAGGTGTTTTGCCTAATTAAGTAATTAGATGCTTGTGTTTATCTTTTGAAATATAATTAAAGCTTTTGAGGAACTTATATTTCTATTTTATTCCTTTTTGAATAATGTTGCAACTTTGTTTTGTTAATAATGGACTAAAGAGCAAATTGCCCAAGTTGAGAATTTTAATTGCAATTTGCACATGTTAAGATGTTCCTCTGATGATGAGACATTATAAGAATGAATATGATGTGGTGGTATGGATTCCACAAGCTTGATCACCAAGATATAGCTTGTAGAGTAATCCTTGTGCTTTAAAACCTAGTTTTCGTGTAATGTGAAATTACCCAAAAACCTAGGGTCCAACATGTAAAATATAACCTCTAGAGTATCTCTCATGTTTCTTGGCATAAAGTTGAGCAATGAAAATGAGAGGGGTGCCTCATATGAAGGATCATAGAAGGAAAGATAATCTTGGTATTGAATAATCAAGATTTAAGTAAATAGCTCTTTAATATATACAACTTATTAAGAAGTTGGGTTTCTTTTCCTTTAAACCTTGGATAATTGAGAAGTCTTGCAAGGTTTAGAAGGTGGCCACGTAGCCAAGAAAGTGGAGCAAGTTTTGGTGGATTTAGTTGGAAAATAAAAGAAGATAATTCTCTTTTATCTAATTACCTTAAAGACCCATAAATATATAAGTAACCTTTTTCCAACAACACAAGGGATCATTTCCCTTAGTTATTTTTCTTCTCAAACTTGCTTTGGCCGACCAAGGAGGAGCTCTGGAGAAGAGGAAGGACGACCAAGCTGACTTGGTAAGTGTTGATCACCATCTACCCCGAATTCATGGAGGAAACCATAAAACAAGGTTGGTTTATTGGCGTTTTTCACTCGATTCTTCTTTCTAGCCATCTTCTCTATCCAAAACTTGAAGAACGAACCTTGGACAACTACTGGAGCTTCATTCACCATTAAAGCTACGAATCTTGGAGCTCTGGATCAGTCCTAGAGGTGGGTTTTATAAATCTAACCCTTAAGCTTTGCCTTTGCATCCTTCTTTCCTAGAATCGTTGCTTATACTTCTTCTTTAGACACCTTTGTGTGTTCTTGCTAGTATTTCCGTGAAGAACAGCCCCTGTTCTTGAGTTAGAAGATGATGACGTTAATTCCTATGTTTATCCAAAAACCTACTTTAGCAAATGGTCTCCAACTCTTGCTCAAACGGTTTCCCAAACCGTTTGGGAGCAAACGGTTTCAAACCGTTTGAATGCAAACGGTTACAACCAAACCACATCGAAGCAAACGGTCCAAGACCATTTGGATGCGTTGACCAGGCGTTGACCATTTGGAGGACTGTTGTGAATAATGTAGACTAATTGATTACGAAGAAGCATCTATTAATTCCAAATGAATCTCCAATTGAAGGCCCATTAGTCACCTAAACCCTAATCGGGTCATTTGCTAATTTCAATAATAGTACCATGTTGAAGTTTGGGTTGAGTGGCCCAAACGGTTTCAAAACCATTTGGGGATGACCCAAACGGTCTCAAGACCATTTGGTGATCACCCAAGACCGTTTGGAGTTCTAGGGTTAAGTAGGGTTGACCAATTCAGGGATCACAGATATCGAGTTGATGAATAATTAATTGCTGATTTGGTGACCAAACCTAGGGTACAAACCTTATTTGAATGACTTGGTTTTGATAAAATAATGGGAAAATGGTCTCAAGACCGTTTGGGGTCAGGTCATGACCAAATTGAATAATGGTTCAATGGTTTCAAATCATTTAGACTCATGTTGAAACATGTTGAAGAGTAATCGATTACAAACCCAAATCCAATTGATATAGGCCCTAATTGATGATCAATTGAGGGTCAATTGAGTGTCAAATAAGTTGAGGGTTGACCTAATTTACTCAATTGATAAGTGTCTAGAAAGGACATGATTGGTTGAGGGGTTTAACATTGGAAACCCTAACTCAACTGAAGTGGTTGAGACACTTTTTGGTCCTTGCTGTTTTGATGTGGTTTGGACCAAACGGTCTCAAGACCGTTTGGGTCCAAACGGTCTCAAGACCATTTGAGTCCAAATGGTCTCCAGACCGTTTGGGAGTAAATGGTCTTAAGACCATTTGGGATCAAACGGTCTCAAGACCGTTTGGGACCAAACGATCCCAAACCGTTTGGTGCTCATGCGGTTTCAAGGTCGATTGTGTCCATGCGGTTTCAAAGTCAAACTTGACCAAACGGTCTTCACACCATTTTGGGAAAATGGTCTTGAGTGTGCACTTTACCAAATGGTTTCAAAAGTCAAACAAGACCAAACAGTCTTCAACACCAAACGGTTTCAAGGTCTGTCCAAGACCATTTGGAGAATTTGTATGCAAGACCGTTTGAGGTCTATGAAGGTCAAGATCGATTGATGCCTTAGTGGTTAAGATAGTTTAGTGGTTGATTAACCTAAACCTCATAGGTACCTAAAGTGATTAAGGGACCAAGTAATTAGATGACTAATGCATGTTATAATCAGTGGTGATCATTATAAAGGTACTCTTGATGGGATAGAGTGATTAGTACTCTTTGGTTGAGTAAGACCTAATGATCACAATAGTAATGATATAACCCATGATGTCAATGTTGAATTGACTTAGCCTATCAAGGGTTATGCAAATGTTATCTGATAGAAAGAAGAGAGTTAAGACTTCTTATATGAATGATAATCAAGTAATGAACTTCCAATATGCATGAATACATCTAATTAGGGTATGATCCTTCATAGTGAGATCATGAAAACCCTAACTATGATGGTTAATGAATCTTAACCCTAATTTGAGGACATTAATGGAAATAATCCGCATACATGATGATGATATGATCTTAGTTCCTTATAATGTGAATAGTAAACCCTAATCTAGGGTAATGTGATGTATTGTAAACAGTAAATCCTAATCTAGGGAAATGTGATGATATGAACAGTAAACCCTAATTCTAGGTTATGCTTTTAAGCATGAAACTCAATGTTTGAACAATGAAATGAGGAATCACTTTTTTTAATTAAGTTAAAAGGGTTGGTTAACCCTAATTGAATTAAAAAGGGAAAACCTAAACCTAGTAAGGGCATAGTGGTACAACCCTTGAATTGAAAGGTTATCTCTGTTTTGCAATGTGTTGATATAGAGATAATTTTCCTATTATCAAATGTATTAATTATACAAGTTTTTATGAAATGGTGAACCTAGCCAGGTAAGAGCTATGATGTCATATTCATTGAAAGCACTTTATAAGCTTTGAAAGTAATGATATGCTATGTTGCCTAGTGAGAGGTAACATATTAGATTGATAGGTTGTATGAGCCATGAGAAATACCTGCATTGCTACAATCATATTCATATTGTTAAATGACTTGATGGAAATATGTAACTTAGTAACAAGTGTTTCATGATTTAAGGGTTTGAATACCCATATTTCTAAATCACAATGATGAGATGGTTAGGGATTGAGATCCCAATGTTAACTAGATGTGAAATGAACTTGATATAATTAGTACCCTTTCTTTATAGAAATTGTCTTATTGGTTTATGCTTTGAAAACATGACTGATGCTAAAAGAATACCAAAATGTACTTAATTAATCAAGTATATGAGTCCTGACCATAGATCCATCATTGTCATAAATTAAATGATGGTGAAACAGGTTTTCCTAAGGGAACTCCTAGAGAGCTTACTTTTGAGTATGTGGGGGTTATGGACACGAATATCCTTACATCCTAATGGAGGAATTGATGTGAGATAAACATCAAATCTCTCAATCCTTCATTATATGTTTATGCCAGGATGATGTATCACTAATCTCCCGATGATGTTGTTAATGCCACATCGATGAGAGATAAACAAGAAATCCCTCGATGGCGAAGAGAGTACATCATGCCACTGTAACTCTAATAGCAAAGTTGCCAGAATACCCTGGAAAGCTATTATAGTAGAGACACAAGATGTCCTGCATGTTGTACCTCACACTGACTGAGGAAGATGAGGTCATAGAAATTTGGCTCTTCTGATGACCTATGTATGGTATCAATTGCAATTTAGTAATGGTCAGTTGCAGAATGAGTGGTATACCTCATCTCCTCATGGCATAAATATGTTTGAAAAACATAATCAATCGTGTAGCATAATTGCTTAGGTTAATTTACGAGAAACAATGATTGATGATACATTGTTTATAATGTCCTAGTTGGACAAATAATATACATGTTCTACATATTCCTTATTAATATATGTCTTGTTTTTCAATCAAGTTATAATTGAAATGATTGCTTAGAGAATATTGCTCTACTTAGTTTATCCATTAAATTACCTGTTGTTGAATAATTATAGTTTTCTGCTCATTGTTATTTTAATAATTGCAATAACAATGCTTCTGGCGAAGAGTTATAACTCTCGCTGGGAAAATTATTCAATTGTCTCACCCCCATGGGATTCAACTTTTTAGGTAGACGCCGAGGACGAAGGAACCCTTCAGTGGGTGAGCAACAGCAACATCCGGGACAGCAGTGATCCTTAGGTGGAGACACTGTCTGTCAAGTCTTGTAGATAGAATGTCTTATGTGTTGTCTCTGTACTCTCAGGTCCGAGGAGTCTTTAGATGTTTTAAATAGATCTGAGATTTTAGCGTAATGCCTCGAGATTTTGTATCTTGCCTTGAACAGTTAACAGGGCAGTTGATGTTGTGACTCTTGAGATGTGATATTACAGAGAGTCAATGGTGAATCAATTGTAAATAACTTATCTTGTTCTTTCATGAAATATTCCGACAGTTTATGGACCATTGTGTAAAAAGTTTTAAAATTTTATGATTTTCAATAATTCTACTACTAATGAAACGCTTCCGCATTTGTTTAAATTCGTTGATCTTATTTTCGTAAGACGGTCGTTTCAGTTTAGTGGTATCAAAGCTCTAGGTTCGCTGAGTCTATAGAAACATAGGACTTAGGTTGTTGAGTCTGTTCTAGTGTCTTCCAGTATATCTGATAGTGTCTTCTGCTCATCAGGAGGAGAAGATAAAACTAAGGATGTCTGGACCACACGAGGAACATGTTGTAGAGAGTAATTTCTTTGCACCCAGAGTAGGTGCAAGAAACCAAGAAAGGGAGGAACATGTACCTGAACCACCCCAGTTCAATCCAATTGACATGGGGAACCCAGCCGTCCAAGCTATGCTTGGGAAGTTTATGACTGCCATGACACATATGACTGATAGGATGCCTATACTTGTACCTAGGGAACCTACTCATCCAGAAGGACAAGGATCTGGCAAGATGTTTGAACGACTACGCCAGGTTGGAGCTATAGAGTATGCGGGAACAGCTGACCCTGCAAATGCTGACTTGTGGTTAACTAAACTAGAGAAGGCCTTTAGAATCCTGAACATCCCAAAAGCTGAGAAGGTTAGACATGCTGTGTATCTTCTCAAAGGGAGTGTTGATCACTGGTGGACCATGGAAGAACAGAAAAGGCCAGGTGTGGAGATTTAATGGGAAGTTTTCCGACAAGAATTTATCAACAGATACTTCTCTAAGACATTTCTGGATGAGAAAATCTCTCAGTTTGAGAGGCTAAGGCATGGACCTATGAATATTAGTGAATACGAGACTAAGTTCATGGAGCTTTTATGGTTCTGTCCGAACATGGCAACCACAAATGAAGAAAGGATTAGACATTTTGAGAAGGGGTTAAACGTTGAGTTGACCACCCCTGTGTCTACTCTGGAGAACAGGGAAAGGTTTGCTACCTTTGTGGAATCAGTCAGGAGTTTAGAGAGGTTTGTGTCAAAGAAGCGGAAAAACAAGAACAAGAGAATGTACCCCCAGTTCCAAGGATCCTCATCTAAAGATTTTAAGAAACCTAGGTGATGGAGCTAGAACTTACAGTAAAAGATTACTCTTCCAATGGAAGTCCTAATATGCACCAAAAACCCTAGGGAGTTGATGTCCTCTCTAGGTTTACCTACAACTGGTGCTAGATAAATGCTCCAACCCCACAAGAGTGTGGAAGCCTTATCATAGTACAGATTTAGGATCGAACCCAAAGGACAACGTTAAGAATCCGAGTGTCTTTTTCTTGTTCCGTATCAATCTAAGTTAATCATCTAAGACCAGAAGTTTCATTTGAGTTATTTAACCTAAAACATTCAAAAGTAAAGGCAAGAATAAAAACTAGTTTAAGGATTAAAATCTAAGATTAGCAAATGATGATGGATCACTGGGGTGATGCGGGTATTTGCCACCTCTACACAGGAATTGCACTTCTACCAAACATAGCAAGACTTGTAAGTAAGATACATGGATTTTGTACAATACCGATGTCTTATAGGACAAGAGTAATGCACACATCCTTCACGGGTTGAGTAACTCTCATCCGGTACATATCTACGTGTCAATGAAGATATGTAGTCTCCGAAGAGAAAATCTTACCCAACCTCATGAAACATGCATCAGAAAACTAGCAAGCGAGCGATGATTACCAAATCGATTAGTATCCTTATAGTCTATCCCTCTTTCGAGGATATAGCTACGAGAAACGTGGGAGTGTTGCAATGTCATCCATTCCCGAACGAATGGTCAAGTACTTTGCACCACTCTCTCCTTAGAGTGTGTTCCTCGACCTGTCAAGGTTGCACTTTTGTACGTCAACTGATTCCATTTCATAGTATAAAAGTACAATGATGGAGGTGAGTTTACTCCACTCCTTAGAAAGCATTCCTAGATACCGAAACGGATGCGCGGTGGATACACACACCAGAAACCAATATGAAATCGGTATTCGAGTCTCAAGAGCGGTCGTAGACAAACCACAACAAAAGACAATAAATGCATACAAGAACGCGGCCAACATTCAAGCATGTATGAAACGATTTAGTATTGAATCAGAATGATAACATCTTTTTAGTACAAGTTACAAGACACGGGCAGCGGGGCTAGTCTCCACACCCCAGTGGATGGAACTACTCGCTCCTCATAGAGGAAGCAACAAAGAAAGAGAAGAGAGAGAAAGAAAGCATCGTCGGAGCAGAAGAGTAGATCTGTGACAACCCGGTATAGATCGTCACAGTCTCCGGGACTGCTCTGTTGTGGTCGATGACGCATGTCTCTCCGCCTCGATCGTCGTGTCTACTTCCGGGATTGCACGGGTAGAATGAGGTAGAACAATGGTAGAAGTTAGATGATAGAGGTGAGATGGTGATGGAACAACCTTCTAGATATGTCTCAGTCTGGCAGCCTTAGGCCGTCGTGAGATGGATGCCTTAGACCATGCCTCTACCCTTCTATTTATAGGCTTGCCAAAATATCTTGGCTCAAGGAGTCACGCTTTGTGTGTGCCCTTTGTCCATTCGGTTTCTAATTCATACGGTTTGGTTTCTTATGCGGTTTGCTCCACAATTATGCATGTGGTCTTGCTTTCAATTGCTCATGCGGTTTCGTACATGATTGCCCATGCGATCTTGATTTGCAATTGCCCATGCGGTCTTGCGTAGCAGCTGGCCATGCAGTTTGCTTCTCAATACAGCAACCGGTCTTAGTGTTTATGCATTTTGCTCATGCGGACACTCCATGCGGTCTGCTCAAACGGACGCTCTATGCGGTTTGCTTTTTCTTGGTTTCTCCGTGTGCATGCGATCATGCACTCCTTGTGGTCTCACGTCCGAACACGATCTGCAACTTCATGCGGTTCCGACTTTGTTTATTCTAAACGGTCTTCCATTCTCACAGTCCGCGTGCTCGCTACTTTGTGCACGTAGCTTTTATTCATGCGGTTTTCTTTGATTGTCTTTCTACTTGATTTGACTTTTCCAATCAGCTCACACTCGTTTGCATACGTGAAATGGAAACACTGCCTTGCCGAACTAATGATTTTGCATACTAGTTTGCTGTTTTGCATGCATGCTTTCTTGCATGCACGTAGCTTAATTCGGTTTCATTTGCTTAATACATTTGGTTGGTATGATTCGGTCTTCACGTTCACAAGCAGCAAACAGTTTTCATGTAATTAAACCAAACGGTTTTCAAGCGCTGCTCCATGTGGTTTGTGTGCAATAGTCTTCACGTGGTTTCAGCAATTAGCTCTTATCAAATGATCCCAAAAACTTATCCATTCGGTCTTCTATTCCAGCAGCTTATTCGGTCTTCGGCTCTCATATGGTCTTCGCTTTATGCAATCCAAATGATCTCTAGCACGGTCTCGCATACCGTCATGCTTTGCAACAACCCCATGCGGTCGTGCATATATACTCCCTTCGGTCTAGCCACGACCAAATCCGGTCTTGAGGCCTAGGCCATTCGGTCTTGCATGTGTTCTTCATGCCAGTAGCAAATGGTCTTGCGCTCATATTGCACGTGCGTTCTATTGGTTTGCCGTTCTCCATTCAGTTTGCAGTGTTCACTCGATCTATCCTTCACGATCACGTGCATGCATGGTAGGCGAGGGTGGCGTGGTTGCCGGAGCAGATGATGAAGACGACGACGTCGGAGATCATGTGTAGGTGGGTTCGACGTTGTTGGTGACGGTGAGGAAGACGACGATGCTTGTGGAAAGAAGGCCGTCATGGCAGCGGTGGTGTCAGCGAGCAGGTCACAGTTCCGGCGGAGGTGCTAGTTGCTACTGCGATCTTGATATTAACCGAACGGTCTTCACGGCAGTGAAGCGGTCTTGAGACCGCATGGGCTCAAACGGTCTTGAGACCGCATGGACTCAAATGGTCTTGAGACCGCATGGACTCAAACGGTCTTGAGACCGCATGGGCTCAAACGGTCTCGAGACCGCATGGGCTCAAACAGTTTTGAGACCGCATGGAATCAAACGGTCTTGAGACTGCATGGGCTCAAATGGTCTTGAGACTGCATGGAATCAAACGGTATTGAGACCGCATGGGCTCAAACGGTCTTGAGACCACATGGAGTCAAACGGTCTTGAGACCGCATGGGCTCAAACAGTCTTGAAACCGCTAGAGTCAGTGTTGTAGGGGTCATGACCGTTGGTGATGGTTGAGGATGATCTGCAGAGGAGAGAGAACATGAGTACGGGAAAAAGGAGATCAAATAAGCTGGAAACTAGGGTAATTTGAGCTAGTAAGCATTATTTATGTGAGAATGAAGAAATACTCAGAGTAAAGCAAAGCAAGGGTAATTTAGTCATAATGCGGTATAAAAACCTTAGAATTGGCGACTGTAATGATGAATCTGGAGGATTCATCACCACACCGAACTTAGGCGTTACTCGTCCCGAGGAACGAAAAGGCCCAAGACAGTCGCCAAAATGCATGCATGTTGGTCTCATAAATACCTCACCTTCGTGCAAGCGTCATAATTTTTCATAAAAATGAGAGAAAAGGAAAATGAGGCGAGACAAAATTAGGGCAAAAACGTCAAAAATCCTTTGATATGGTGACTGAGGATGAGTCTGGAGGATTCATCACCACACTGAACTTAAGCGTTGCTCGTCCCGAGAAACGGAAAACGTAAAACAGTCGCCAATGAAATCGTTCGTCTCGTGATTACCTCATCCTATTGTTATATCATAATTTTGTTCATGGCTCAGATTGATGCAGCATCAAAGCTTCCTTAGATCACGGAATACATCTTATAATATCCTCATTTCTGAGTTCATTTTGCTGAAGTATTTCCTTCTCATTCTCTGCCGTATCAGTCATGTTTAAAAGTTTTATGAGACTTTGAAAAGACCTACAAAATCAACAAAATGCATATGATCTGTCATTGGTGTTGAAAAAGGAGAGAATAGGGGTATGATCAAGAGATAAGAGTCTCTCCTCTGATTGAATCAAGACTCTTAATATTAGTTGACTCATCGAGATATTTTGAATGATTTATGCATAACTCTGGTTGACTTAGCCTTACACCCGATTTTTTTTCTTTTCTAAAGGTAACTCAGAAGTGTGTATAGGTTGGCTTAAGGCTTTTGGCTATTTTACCTCTTCGAGAGGAGGTAAGGGGTTATTTTTGGATCCTTAGGATCTCACTACTAGTCACGACACATCTGCCTTTATGAGGGCAACTAATGTACCGGTCGGGCGAGACCTTTATCGGTTATCCTTATTCAGGGCACAACTCTCATGTTTTTATTCACACTCTGGCTTTTATTCATTCTCACTTGGCTTGGGAAAAAGGGTATTTTTGGATTTTTATATATTTGGGCTGCCAAGCCTCTTTTTGGAATCAGGGTAGATTTTTCTCCAACCGCGGTATGTGCATAATCATTGTATACTCTTTGAATCAAGAAAAGAAGGTTTATACACTCCTGCTATGTATTTAGGGGTATGGAAGAAGCGGTAGTGGAAAGAGGGGTGTGGTGTACCACACCGAACTTAGAGTTTTGCAGAGGTGTGGTTTACCACACCAAACTTAGAGTTTTGCAGAGGTGTGGTTTACCACACCGAACTTAAAGTTCGGCAATGTTCTAGTTTTTACTAGAAAGGAGTGTGGCGTGCCACACCGAACTTAAAACTTTGGCATGGTTAGTGAACAGAGGGGTATGAAAATGAAGGAAGAAGTGTAGAAGAGAGTTCAGATCATGATGCAGTTTGCTTAGCGATTCCATGCGACGAGTCTCTTTTCTCCATCACACTCTGCTCAAAAAGAGACATGATTAAACATCAAATGAGAAATCCATACAACAGATCCATTAATCAGATAAAGGCGTGATGTATTTGATCTATCTCAGTCTTATTGAAGTGTACATCTTTTCCTATTTGAGGGTATGACATTAGGATTCATAGACTATTCAAGATGAATAACACGCATTGGCTAGTTTTAAGCATTCTTTTCTTGGGAATTTGCAATGAAAAGAGGTGATGATCACATATTCGAAAAACAAAAGCCGACTAGGTAAAGGCTTTATTTTTTTTTCGGAAGACTACAGAAAGGCAGAAAAATTATGAAAAAGAAACTAGAATGGAAAAATAGTAAGCAATAAAGATAGAGGGTGGAGTGAAAGTCATACCACCCGCCCTCCACCTTGAACTCATGAATTTGCTCTTTTCTGAACAAAAATTAGGTTCGAGGTGGAGGGGAAGGGTTGTGCAATGTTAACCAGGCGGTCCTCATAGTTGGAAGAAGGTGCGGCAAAGATGTCTCGCGATAGCTGGTGCCGAGAATGAGGAAGTGGCCCGAACAACCTATTGACTGGGTGGTTGTGGCGACTCAAACAAGTCTTCTAGATGACTTGGATGCACATTTCTTTCGCCTTGTTGTCCATCTAGAAGAATCCAAAGACCTTCCCCCGTCAGCGAGGGAGGTGAAATATAAGCAGTCGAAACTGGAGGACTATGCGAGAAATCAAGGTTATGCCCCCTTGTGCCCTCCAGTTGTGGCTCGCCCTCGAAGATCAAAGTAAAACTGCTTTCTTCAAAATCTAGGGCAGTTGATTGAGGGTCGGCCACTTGAACTTCCTCCTGTCCAGGATCAGGTGGTGGATCCGGTTCCGGCTTCATTTCATCACCTGGCTTTTCTTGTGTGGGATATGGTATCCAGGAGGACGTTTCTTCATCAGAGGAGTTATTTTGAGAAGTATCATCATCTTTATCAATGCTGAAATTGGTAAGAGCGTTGTTCTTCTTTTCAAGGTATTGTTCAGAATTTTCCTCGTAGAACATCCTTAGTTCATCCAAGTAACTGGAAGAGGATTTGACTAGTAAAATGAACTCTTGCTCGGGTAAGGAAATCATGGGGTCCTGAGATAGAGGTTCCAAAGATGTATCTTCATGGGAGGGATTAGTCCATGACATATCATTTTGAGGGCTAAAATCCCCTGATGAACCTATTTCTTCGATATTGGGACTAATGTATACCATTTTTGAGTCATGTTGTTGTTCCAGTTCTTCTTCATAACACTCCTCCGGTTCTATTGAGTGCTCGAGAAGAGTTTCTCTTGGAGGAGTGGAACCTAGCTTAGGTAATGGACATATCTTAGTTTCTTGAATATCAGGAGGGGCTTCTTGATAGGGATGAGTGACTATAGAGGGATATGTTTGTGACTTGATGCCTTCCCAAGGGTGCTTTTTGTCATTATAAGAGTTTGCGATAATATTGTAATCCGTTCCAAAGTCAAAAGATGGCTCATGTTTCTCTTCATAGTGCACTGTCAACTCGTTCAAGTGACTAGAAGGAGATTCAATAGAAAGATCATGCTCTTGTTCGAGGACTGGCTCCGAATGGACTTCTCGTGGTGGTGGTAACTCAGGTAATATCATCTAATGAAAAGGATTGGTCATAGGATTGTCATCTTGAGACCCATTTTTCTCCATTGATTCTACTTCATCAGTGAGAGTGGTATGGTCCATTTCTGAGTCAAGATCTTGATCAATTCTATCCTCAAGGACTGTCCCTAAATTAGCTAAATGATTAGAAATTTCTTCATAAGGGCAATTCATATTTTGTTCTGGAAGTGAAGACATTTGACTCCCTTGCATAAAAGACATATCCTTGTCTGAATCGGTCACATACCCATCTGAGTCTGATTGTGAAGGAGTGTAGAGTCCTTGCGACATTAATCCTTCTTTTATTGATGAGACAACTGAAGTTGAAAAAATTTTGTCATTGAGGGAATTGATTATCGCCAATTGCTCTTCAATTGCTGGGTTTGAGTCTATGAAGTTAGAAGGTGGGTAAGTATTGAAGTTTATCCCCCATTGACCTCCTGACTGTAGAAAATCGTCATATTGGTTATTCCATCTTTCACCTAAGGGCATAGTGCAGGTATCACTTTCCGAGTCAGGTCTTGGCTCGAAAGATGATTCTTTCTCTTGTAATGTTATGAAGAAATCGTCCTTGGGTTCAATTATTAACTCTGAAGATGATTCCTCACCTTGCACTAATTCTTGAAGATCATTGGAAGGCATATCCCACATGATTTCATAATCATCATCGTAGTTGATTGCAACATGTGGACTAGGGATGTGCTTGGTTGAAATTGGTGGTTGTTCTACATGTTGCTCAGGAGCGTTGACAAGTTGCGTAAGTTGATCAAGATCGGCTATCAACGTCTTGATCGTGGCTGTTTGATGAGCTAGTTGTTGAGCCACCGATGTCTGTAGAGCACGTAGTTCTTCCATCAATGTGTGTTGATCTTCATGCACTTCATCGTCTCCCAAGTTCCCTTCTACATTGTAGTCCACGCCTTGAAATCCACCATAGTTAGGTTTTTCATAGTAGCCTCCGGGGTGATACGAACTATAACTTGCGTTATATCCATAGCTGTATGAAGAGGCTACTTTGAGTTTCCCAGCTATCCGATTCATGATTATTTGATACAGAGCCATCACGTAGAGAGGAGGGACATTGAAGCAGTAAATAGATGCATGAGAATAGTCACCACATAGTTGACATCTAATGGTTGGTGGTGTCGACTGCTTCATTCTGAAGAGGGTTGGTACCTGAAATCAAGGAAAGAGTGTATCAGACTTGACCAACCACTTCAAAACCAAGAAGATATGCGAGATTATGCCCTTCACGTTTTTTTAGGTTTTTGAAAATAAAATGAAAAACCCTAGAGAAACCTAAATCGACATGAAATTTGAAAAAAGACGATTCTTATACCATTGTCCCCGGCAACGGCGCCATTTTTTGATGGAGCTAGAACTTACAGCAAAAGATTACTCTTCCAATGGAAGTCCTAATATGCACCAAAAACCCTAGGGAGTTAATCGTCTAAGACCATATCAATCTAAGTTAATCATCTAAGACCAGAAGTTTGATTTGAGTTATTTAACCTAAAACGTGCAAAAGTAAAGGCAAGAATACAAACTAGTTTAAGGATTAAAATCTAAGATTAGCAAATGATGATGGATCACTGGGGTGATGCGGGTATTCACCACCTCTACACATGAATTGCACTTGTACCAAACATAGCAAGACTTGTAAGCAAGATACATGGATGTTGTACAATATCGATGTCTTATAGGACAAGAGTAATGCACACATCCTTCACGGGTTGAGTAACTCTCATCCGGTACATATCTATGTGTCAATTAAGATATGTAGTCTCCGAAGAGAAAATCTTACCCAACCTCATGAAACGTGCATCAGAAAACTAGCAAGCGAGCGATGATTACCAAATCGATTAGTACCCTTATAGTCTATCCCTCTTTCGAGGATATAGCTACGAGAAACGTGGGAGTGTTGCAACGTCATCCATAACCGAATGAATGGTCAAGTACTTTGCACCACTCTCTCCTCAGAGTGTGTTCCTCGACCTATCAAGGTTGCACTTTTGTACGTCAACTGATTCCATTTCATAGTACAAAAGTACAACGATGGAGGTGAGTTTACTCCACTCCTTAGAAAGCGTTCCTAGATACCAAAACGGATGCGCGGTGGATACACACACCAGAAACCAATACGAAATTGGTATTCGAGTCTCAAGAGCAGTTGTAGACAAACCACAACGAAAGACAATAAATGCATACAAGAACGCGGCCAACATTCAAGCATGTATGAAATGATTTAGTATTGAATCGGAATGATAACATCTTTTTAGTACAAGTTACAAGACACGGGCAGCGGGGCTAGTCTCCGCACCCCAGTGGATGGAACTACTCGCTCCTGATAGAAAGAGAAGAGAGAGAAAGAAAGCATCATCGGAGCAGAAGAGTAGATCTGTGACAACCCGGTGTAGATCATCGCAGTCTCTGGGACTGCTCCGTTGTGGTCGATGACGCCTATCTCTCTGCCTCGATCGTCGTGTCTACCTCCAGGATTGCACGGGTAGAATGAGGTAGAACAATGGTAGAAGTGAGATGATAGAGGTGAGATGGTGATGGAACAACCTTCTAGATCTATCTCAGTCTGGCAGCCGTAGGCCGTCGTGAGATGGGATGCCTTAGACCATGCCTCTACCCTTCTATTTATAGGCTTGCCAAAATATCTTGGCTCAAGGAGTCACACTTTGTGTGTGCCCTTTGTCCATTCAGTTGCTTATGTGGTTTGCTCCGCAGTTATGCATGCGGTCTTGCTTTCAATTGCTCATGCGGTTTCGTACATGATTGCCCATGCGGTCTTGATTTGCAATTGCCCATGTTGTCTTGCGTAGCAGCTGGCCATGCGGTTTGCTTCTCAATACAACAACCGGTCTTAGTGTTTGTGCGTTTTGCTCATGCGGACGCTCCATGCGGTCTGCTCAAATGGACGCTCTATGCGGTTTGCTTTTTCTTGGTTTCTCTGTGTGCATGCGATCATGCACTCCTTGCGGTCTCATGTCCTAACACGATCTGCAGCTTCATGCGGTTCCGGCTTTGTTTATTCTAAACGGTCTTCCATTCTCATGGTTCGCGTGCTCGCTACTTTGTGCATGTAGCTTTTATCCATGCGGTTTTCTTTGATTGCCTTTCTACTTGATTTGATTTTTCCAATCAGCTCACACTCGTTTGCATACGTGAAATGGAAACACTGCCTTGCCAGACTAATGATTTTGCATACTAGTTTGCTGTTTTGCATGCATGCTTTCTAGCATGCACGTAGCTTAATTCGGTTTCATTTGCTTAATACATTTGGTTGGTATGATCCGGTCTTCACGTTCACAAGCAGCAAACAGTTGTCATGTAATTAAACCAAACGATTTTCAAGCGCTGATCCATGCGGTTTGCGTGCAATAGTCTTCACGTGGTTTCAACAATTAGCTCTTATCAAACAATCCCACAAACTTATCCATTCGGTCTTCTGTTCCAGCAGCTTATTCGGTCTTCGGCTCTCATACGGTCTTCGCTTTATCCAATCCAAATGATCTCTAGCACGGTCTCACATACGGTCATGCTTTGCTACAGCCGCATGCGGTCGTGCGTATATACTCCCTTCGGTCTTGTGGGTAAGCCAATCCGTACAGTCTCCTAGCCACGACCAAACGGTCTTGAGGCCTAGGCCATTCGGTCTTGCATGTGTTCTTCATGCCGGCAGCAAACGGTCTTGCGCTCATATTGCACGTGCGTTCTATTGGTTTGCCATTCTCCATTCAGTTTGCAGCGTTCACTCGATCTATCCTTCACGATCACGTGCATGCATGGTAGGCGAGGGCGGTGTGGTTGCCGGAGCAGGTGATGAAGACGACGACGCCGGAGATCATGTGTAGGTGGGTTCGACGTTGTTGGTGACGGTGAGGAAGACGACGACGCTTGTGGCAAGAAGGCTGTCATGGCAGCGGTGGTGTCAGTGAGCAGGTCACAGCTCTGGCAGAGGTGCTAGTTGCTACTGCGATCTTGATATTAGCTGAACGGTCTTCAAGGCAGTGAAGCGGTCTTGAGACCGCATGGGCTCAAATAGTCTTGAGACTGCATGGGCTCAAACGGTCTTGAGACCGCATGGACTCAAACGGTCTTGAGACCGCATGGACTCAAACGGTCTTGAGACCGCATGGGCTCAAACGGTCTTGAGACCGCATGGGCTCAAACGGTCTTGAGACCGCATGGGCTCAAACGGTCTTGAGACTGCATGGAATCAAACGGTCTTGAGACCGCATGGGCTCAAACGGTCTTGAGACCACATGGACTCAAACGGTCTTGAGACCGCATGGGCTCAAACGGTTTTGAGACCGCATGGGCTCAAACGGTCTTGAGACCGCTAGAGTCAGTGTTGTAGGGGTCATGACCGTTGGTGATGGTTGAGGATGATCTGCAGAGCAGAGAGAACATGAGTAGGGGAAAAAGGAGATCAAATAAGCTGGAAACTAGGGTAATTTGAGCTAGTAAGCATTATTTATGTGAGAATGAAGAAATACTCAGAGTAAAGAAAAGCAAGGGTAATTTAGTCATAATGAGGTATAAAAACCTTAGAATTGGCGACTGTAATGATGAATCTGGAGGATTCATCACTAGGTTTTCTGCGCCTACACCACCACCTAGATTCAGTACCTAGATGCAGTGGACGTCGAATAAGGGTAGAGGATGAATCCTACCACTAGAAGGAGCTCACAGTTCAACATCTATGTCGGTTACAGGACCACCTAGACCACAACAACTGAACATAAGTTGTTATATATGTGGGAAGATGGGACATTTGATGAAAGATTGCAGAGCCAGAGAAGTGAGTGTAACTCAACCTCAAAGGTAGAGTCAGCATGGATCTCAAAGGTGACAGTTTCTAGGAGGAGCTAGAGGACGTGGACAAGCGTCCCAAGCTGGATCATCGGCACCAAGTCATCGAGCACTGAATCAACCACAAGCAATGACAAGATTCTATGTGATGAATCCACCTGATGCAGTGATCAACCCTCAGGTTGTGGCAGGTCAGATGGAATTGTTATATTCTGATATGTCTACATCTTGCGTTGTATCTGTTTTAATTGATCCGGGTGCTACACACTCCTTTATCACTCGAAGAGTGATTTTTGACTGTAACTTGATTACAATTCATAGGACAAATAGTTTGTTGCTAGAAACTCCGTTGATGGGATCTGTTGTGTTACAGGAAGTATGTTCTCCCTTTATTCTCTTCTTTTCTGAACATCACATTCAAGTGGATCTTATACCACTTGAGATGCATGGATTCAATGTAATCCTTGGGATGGATACCTTAGAAAGGTATAAGGTTGTCTTGGATTGTGATTCCAAGCAAGCTATGTTCACTGATGAAAGTGACACATGGATCTTTCAAGGAGAAAGAAAGATTCTACCAACCTGTCACGTGTCATCTATGGTTGCTGAGAAGTTGTTGAGGCAAGGATGTTATGCATTCTTGGCCCATGTAGTAGATACTACCATGGAGAGTCCTAACCCTGCTGAAGTTCCTGTCGTTAGGGAATTTGAAGATGTATTTCCTGAAGAACTTCCAGGTGTACCTCCACCCCGAGAGATTGATTTTGGAATTAATCTAATCCCAGGCACGCAACCTATAACAAAAACACCGCATAGGATGGCACCTGCTGAGATGGAAGAACTTAAGAAACAACTGCAAGAGTTGCTTGAGAAGGGTTTCATCTGACCGAGTACTTCACCCTGGGGTGCTCCGGTCCTTTTTGTTAAGAAGAAAGATGGGTCAATGTGGTTGTGCATTGATTATAGACAGCTAAATAAAGTAACAATAAAGAATAAGTATCCTCTGCCGAGGATTGATGATCTCTTTGACCAGTTGTGTGGTGCAGCCGTCTTCTCAAAGATAGATTTGAGGTCGGGATATCATCAGCTGCGTATTAAGGAAGGTGACATACCTAAGTCTGCCTTTAGGACAAGGTATGGTCACTATGAGTTCACGGTTATGTCGTTTGGACTAACAAATGCACCAGATGCATTTATGGAACTCGTGAATAGAATCATTTGACGTTATCTAGATCAGTGTGTTGTTGTCTTTATAGATGACATCCTGATCTATAGTAGAGATGCTCAACATCATGAACAACATCTTCTTCAGGCTCTTACTTTGCTAACAAAGCATAAGCTATACGCTAAGTTTAGCAAGTGTGAGTTCTGGTTACCAGAAGTTTCTTTTCTTGCACACATAATATGTGCTTCAAGTATACGTGTTGACCCTAAAAAGGTAGAATCTGTCCTACAATGGGAACAACCGAAGACAATGACATAGATCCGTAGTTTCTTAGGGTTGGCATGTTATTATCAAAGGTTCATTAAGAACTTCAGTTCTATAACCTTACCCTTGGCTAAGTTGACCAGGAAGGATGTTCCTTTTACCTGGAGTGACAAGTGTCAACAATCTTTTCAGCTATTAAAGGAGAGGTTGACAAGTGCACCTGTGCTTGTGTTACCTGAGCAAGGGAAAGGATATATAGTTTTCTGTGATGCCTCTAAGAATGGACTAGGATGTGTGTTGATGCAGGATAAAGAAGTGATTTCTTTTGCTTACCGACAGCTTAAGAAACATGAGGAGAATTATCTAGCACACGATCTAGAGTTAGCTGTTGTAGTTCATTCCTTGAAAATATGGAGACATTATCTTTATGGAGAGACATTCCAGATTTTCAAAGACCATAAGAACCTTAAGTACATCTTTTCTCAACATGAGCTTAACATGAGGCAACGCCACTGGATGGAGTTAATCAAGGACTATGATTGTACAATTGATTACCATCCAAGAAAGGCCAATGTAGTTGTTGATGCTTTAAGTAGGAAATCAGCAACACTAGCCTTAGACAAAGCACATCTGAATTCCTTAGTGTGATCAATGAGGGATATGCTTATCTCCTTAAGGCAAGACAATGTATAATTAAAAGTATCATTGTTAGCTGGGTTGTTAGCTGAGATGCATATAAAACCTACTCTGAGACAACAGATTAAGGAGGAACAGCAAGCTGATACTGTAGTTCAGAAGATTAGATCAGAGTATGGTAGTGAGAAATGATATGGTTTCCATGATTCAGATGATCAAGTAGCCTGTTATCATGGTAGGATGATAGTACCAGATGTGGATAACTTAAGGAAGTTAGTCCTGGAAGAAGCTCATTTTTCAATGTATGCTATGCATCCAGGAAGCACCAAGATGTATCAAAATTTGAAAGATATGTATTGGTGGCCTAGTTTGAAGAAGGACATTGATGAGTTTGTTATGCGGTGTCCTGTGTGTCAGCAAGTTAAAGCTGAACACCATAAGCCTGCAGGAACAATGCAACCTTTACCCATTCCACAATGGAAGTGGGATCATGTAACCATGGATTTTGTGGTTGGTTTACCTAGAACAGCCAAAGGACATGATTCCATCTGGGTAATAGTTGATAGTTTGACAAAGACAACACATTTCTTACCTGTCAAAACAACCTATTCTGTTGAGAAGCTGGCAAAGTTGTATGTAGATGAGATAGTACGATTGCATGGACTCCCAGTTACCATTGTTTTTGACATAGGTCCCCAATTTATGAGTCCTTTTTGGGAGCGACTTCATAAAGCCTTAGGCATACATTTAAGGTTTAGTACAACCTTTCATCCATAGACTGATGGACAGTTAGAAAGGACTATACAGACTTTGGAAGACTTGCTCAGAGCATGTGTTCTTCAGTTTACAGGAAGTTGGGAAATGCACCTAAGCTTGATAGAGTTTTCCTACTACAATAGCTATCAACATAGTATTGATATGGCACCTTATGAAGCTTTGTATGGTATACGTTGTAGATCACCCTTATGTTAGTATGAAACAGGTGAATGTCAACTTTTAGGTCATGATCTTGTACAACAAACCACTTAGAAGATAAAGATAATACAACAACAATTAAAGACTGCATAGGATAGACATAAATCTTATGCTGATAAGCGTCGTAAACCTTTAGAATTCTAGGTTGGAGACATAGTGTACCTCAAAGTCTCACCTTGGAAAGGAGTTCTTAGATTTGGAAGGAAAGGAAAGTTAGCTCCTAGGTTTATGGGGCCTTATCCAATCATTGAATGGATTGGGAAGGTAGCTTATAAACTAGAGTTACCACCAGAGTTACAAAAGTTACACCCAGTGTTCCACATTTCCATGCTTAGGAAATGTCACCCTGATACATAATCAGTTATGCAACCTATGGAAGTAGAATTGAATGATGATGTATCTTATGTGGAAGGACCTGTATCGATTCTTGATAGAAGAATTAAAAAGTAGAAAAAAAAGATATAAGTCTTGTAAAAGTCCTCTGGAATCACCGTGGTGTTGAAGAAGCCAGTGGGAACTAGAGGAAGAGATGAGAAGGAAATACCCTGCTCTTTTCTCTTAATATGTTTTTGTTATTTTGGGGATGAAATCCTTGTAAGGGGTGGATAATTTGTAACATCCCTGACTTGGGTTATAAACTAACCCTAGATGTTTTGCCTAATTAAGTAATTAGATGCTTGTGTTTATCTTTTGAAATGTAATTAAAGCTTTTGAGGAACTTATATTTCCATTTTAGTCCTTTTTGCATAATGTTGCAACTTTGTTTTGTTAATAATGGACTAAAGTGCAAATTGCCCAAATTGAGGGGTTTAATTGCAATTTGCACATGTTAAGATGTTCCTATGATGATGAGAAATCATAAGAATGAATATGATGTGGTGGTATGGATTCTACAAGCTTGAGCACCAAGATATAGCTTGTAGAGTAATCCTTGTGCTTTAAAACCTAGTTTTGGTGTAATGTGCAAATTACCCAAAAACCTAGGGTCCAACATGTAAAGTATACCCTCTAGAATATCTATCATGTTTCTTGGCATAAAGTTGAACAATGAAAATGAGAGGGGAGCCTCATATGAAGGATCATAGAAGGAAAGATAATCTTGGTATTGAATAATCAAGATTTAAGTAAATAGCTCTTTAATATATACAACTTATTAAGATGTTGGGTTTCTTTTCCTTTAAACCTTGGATAATTGGGAAGTCTTGCAAGGTTTAGAATGTGGCCACTTAGACAAGAAGTGGAGCAAGTTTTTGTGGATTTAGTTGGAAAATAAAAGAAGATTATTCTCTTTTATCTAATTACCGTAAAGACCCATAAATATATAAGTAACCTTTTATCAACAACACAAGGGATCGTTTCCCTTAGTTCTTTTTCTTCTCAAACTTGCTTTGTCCGACCAAGGAGGAGCTCTGGAGAAGAGTAAGGATGACCAAGCTCACTTGGTAAGTGTTGATCACCATCTACCTCGAATTCATGGAGGAAACCATAAAACAAGGTTGGTTTATTCGTGTTTTTCACACGATTCTTCTTTCTAGCCATCTTCTCCATCCAAAACTTGAAGAACGGACCTTGGACAACTACTAGATCTTCATTCACCATTAAATCTACGAATCTTGGAGCTCTGGATCAGTCCTAAAGGCAGGTTTTATAACTCTAACCCTTAAGCTTTGCCTTTGCATCCTTCTTTCCTAGAATCGTTGCTTATACTTCTTCTTTAGACACCTTTGTGTGTTCTTGCTAGTATTTCTGTGAAGAACAGCCCCTATTCTTGAGGTAGAAGATGATGACGTTAATTCCTATGTTTATCCAAAAACATACTTTAGCAAACGGTCTCCAACTCTTTCTCAAACGATTTCCCAAACCGTTTGGGAGCAAACGGTTTCAACCAAACCACATTGAAGCAAACGGTCCAAGACTGTTTTGATGCGTTGACTAGGCATTGACCATTTGGAGGTCTGTTGTGAATAATGTAGACTAATTTATTACCAAAAATCATCTATTAATTCCAAATGAATCACCAATTGAAGGCCCATTAGTCACCTAAACCCTAATCGGGTCATTTGTTGATTTCAGTAATAATATCATGTTGAAGTTTGGGTGGAGTGGCCCAAACAGTTTCAAAACCATTTGGGGATCACCTAAATGGTCTCAAGACCATTTGGTGATCACACAAGACCGTTTGTAGGTCTAGTGTTAAGTAGGGTTGACCAATTGAGGGTTCAAAGATATCGAGTTGATGAATAATTAATTGTTGATTTGGTGACCAAACCTAGGGTTCAAACCTTATTTGAATGACTTAGTTTTTGATAAAATAATGGGAAAACGGTCGCAAGACCATTTGGAGGTCATCCAAACAATCCCAAGACCGTTTGGGGTCAGGTCATGACCAAATTGAATAATAGTTCAATGGTTCAAATCATTTAGACTCATGTTGAAACATGTTGAAGAGTAATCGATTACAAACCCTAATCCAATTGATCCAAGCCCTAATTGATGATCAATTGAGGGTCAATTGAGTGTCAAATCAGTTGAGGGTCGACCTAATTGACTCAATTGATAAGTGGCTAGCAAGTACATGATCGGTTGAGGGGTTCAACATTGGAAACCCTAACTCAATTGAAGTGGTTGAGACACTTTTTGGTCCTTGTGGTTTTGAGGTGGTTTGGTCCAAACGGTCTCAAGACCATTTGGGACCAAACGATCCCAAACTGTTTGGTGCTCATGCGGTTTCAAGTTCGATTGTGTCCATGTGGTTTCAAAGTCAAACTTGACCAAACGGTCTTAACCCCATCTTGGACAAACAGTCTTGAGGGTGCAATTTACCAAACAGTTTCAAAAGTTAAACAACACCAAACGGTCTTCAATACCAAAATGTTTCAAGGTCTGTCCAAGACCATTTGGAGAATTAGTATGCAAGACCATTTGAGGTCTATGAAGGTCAAGATCGATTGATTCCTTAGTGGTTAAGATAGTTTAGTGGTTGATTAACCTAAACCTCATAGGTACCTAAAGTAATTAAGGGACCAAGTAATTAGATGACTAATGCATATTATAATCAGTGGTGATCATTATAAAGGTACTCTTGATGGGATAGAGTGATTAGTACTCTTTGGATGAGTAAGACCTAATGATTACAATAGTAATGATATAACCCATGATGTCAATGTTGAATTGACTTAGCCTATCAAGGGTGATGCAAATGTTATCTGATAGAAAGAAGAGAGAGAAGACTTCTTATATGAATGATAATCAAGTAATGAACTTCCAATATGCATGAATACATCTAATTAGGGTATGATCCTTCATAGTGAGATCATGGAAACCCTAATTATGATGGTTAATGAATCTTAACCCTAATTTGGGGGCATTAATGGAAATAATCCTCATACATGATGATGATATGATATTAATTCATTATAATGTGAATATTAAAGCCTAATCTAGGGTAATGTGATGTATTTTGAATACTAAACCCTATCTAGGGAAATGTGATGATATGAATAGTAAACCCTAATTCTAGGTTATGCTTTTAAGCATGAAACTCAATGTTTGAACTATGAAATGAGGAATCACTTTTTTTAATTAAATTAAAATGGTTGGTTAACCCTAATTGAATTAAAAAGGGAAAACCTAACCCTAGTAAGGGCATAGTTGTACAACCCTTGAATTGAAAGGTTATCTCTGTTTTGCAATGTGCTGATATAGAGATAATTTGCCTATTATCAAATGTATTAATTATACAGTTTTTTATGAAATGGTGAACCTAGCCAGGAAAGAGCTATGATGTCATATTCATTGAAAGCACTTTATAAGATTTGAAAGTATGGATATGCTATGTTGCCTAGTGAGAGGTAACATATGAGATTGATAGGCTGTATGAGCCATGAGAAATACCTGCATTACTACAATCATATTCATACTGTTAAATGACTTTATGGCAATATGTAACTTAGTAACAAGTGTTTGATGATATAAGGGTTTGACTACCCATATTTGTAAATCACAATGATGAGATGGTTAGGTATTGAGATCCCAATGTTAACTAAATGTGAAATGAACTTGATATAATTAGTATGGGAATATTCTCGAACACTTAATCTCACTTAGGACGTGAATGTATAATATTGTGTCTGGTTTAAAAGATATTTTGGTAGTCATTTCCTCAGTTGTTCTTTGGGTACATACTTAGGTGGGTTATTTTCCAATCTATGTTGGTGTACTTGGAGAACTAACGGGAAATGCTGCCAAAATTTCTATAAAAACCAAACACACATTATACACTTACTAGTGAGATTTAGTGTTCAAGAATGGGATAGGTGGAACATATGAATACATATTACTATCATTGTTCTATTAGAAACTAATATGTTTACTTTTAGTCAAATATATAAGACTTAGAGGTTTGACTTATCCATATTTCACTTGTGTAGATGGATTACATAGCAGATAGAAGTTGGATGTATATCGAAAATCATATCCATAGTAAGGAATTTCAAGATGGTTTGTCTTCCTTCATTGATCACAATGTCCTCAACCAAATCCATGTGAGGAGTGGTCAATTACTGTGGCCAATAGATATTTCAAGTCTAAGGAGGAGGTTTTTGAACATGTAATGATCAAAGGGTTCACACCTAATTATTACATATGGTCTGAGCATGGAGAAATTCCTGGAAGAGAAAGACAATCTTCATCCACAACTACTCTTCTTGGTGACAATGTTGATGGAGACAACATCGGAGGCTTGTTGCATGATGTCTTTGGTGTGCAGAACCCTGACACATCTCCAGTAGATGATATAGATGCAGACATTCCAGTCAATCTTGATGTTGAAATTTTTTATAAACTTCTAGATAAAGTTGGGGAACCTTTATACCATGGTTGTACGAGACATTCCAAACTATCTTATCTAATAAAAATGTTGAATATCAAAGTTGAATCTCAATGGACCAATAAGTCTTTTACATCACAATTGAGATTAACAAAAGAGGCTCTTCCTAGTGGGGCAGAATCATTTCCTAATAGTTTTTATGAAGCCAAGAAATTATTAAGAGACTTAGGTATTGAATATGTGAAGATTGATGCATGCCCAAATGATTGCATGATTTATTATAAAGATCGTGTAACACTTGAAGTGTGCACTCGATGTGGGACAACTAGATGGAAAACAGAAACACTCTCCCAAAAGAAACCATCAAAGATCTCTGCTAAGAAATTCTTTCATTTTCCTTTGACTCCTAGGTTGCAAAGGCTTTTCATGTGTCCAAATGTGGAAGAGGATATGCAATGGCATCACAAGAAATGGGTGACAGATGGAAAGTTGCGACATCCTGCAGATTTTGCTGCATGGAAAGCATTGGATGCTAAGTTTCCAGAATTTGACAGTGAGCCACATAATTTCCGTTTGGGGATAGCAAGTGATGGTTTCAATCTCTTTGAAACCCTACATATTTCTCATAGTACTTGGCCTATTGTGTTGATCCCATACAACTTGCCCCCGTGGTTGTGCATGAAGCAACCAAACTTCATCGTCTTTGTTGATTCCTGGTCTAAAAGAACTTGGAAATGATATTGACATTTATCTTGAACCTTTAATTGATGAACTTTAAGAGTTATGGAAAATAAGAGTTACTACCTATGATGCATCTTCCAAGAAAAATTTCACATTGAGAGATGCTATTTTGTGGACCATAATTGACTTTCCTGCGTATGCCAACCTTTCTAGTCATAGCATAAGAGGACAGTTTGCTTGCCCTTGTTGTCATAGAGATATTGGATGGCATAGGCTTAAACATTGAAAAAAAGATTGCTATATGGACCATCGACGTTTCCTTAGTGACAATCATCCTTATCGACGAGATAAGAAGAACTTTAATGGAAAGACTGAATACAGACATGCACCAAAGTCTCTTGTTGGTGAGGATATTTGGAATGAGTTTCAAGGCTATGATAATGTGTCATTCGGAAAGGAATTGAGAGATTTAGAAACTGGGAAAAGAAGGAGGAGTTCTGAAATGGAAGATAAATTCCTCTACCAAATCCATGGAAGAAGATTAGTATATTTTTTTGCCTGCCATACTGGAAGCACCAATTGATAAGACATAATTTAGATACCATGCACATCGAGAAAAATGTTTGTGAGAATATATAAGGAACACTTCTTGGTGTTGAAGGTAAGTCCAAGGATAATGTGCAATCTCACTTGGACTTATCTGAATTAGGGATCCGAAAAAACTTGTGGGTAATCAAACTTGAGAGTGGAAAATATTTTGTGCCACCCGCTTGTTACACAATGAGCACAAAAGAGAAAGATATATTTCTATCTGTATTGAGTTCGATGAAAGTTCCAGATGGTTATTTGTCAAATATCTCTAACCGAATTAACATGCTTGAGCGGAAAGTGTTGCCCTTAAAAAGTCATGACTACCATGTGTTGATGCAAAGGTTATTGGTTGTTGCATTAAGGAATTCATCTTATCCAGAAGTTTGTGGGCCAATTTCTAGAATATGTACCTACTACAATCACATTTGCACTAAGGTAATTGATTTGGAGGAAATTGACAAAATTGAGAAAGATATTGTGATTACACTTTGCCAATTAGAGAGCATCTTCCCACCCTCATTTTTCACTATCATGGTGCACTTGACAATCCATTTAGTCATAGAGGCCAAGATTGCAGGTCCAGTTCATTATCGATGGATGTATCCTATTGAGAGATATTTAAAAACATTAAAAGGATATGTTCATAACAAGGCACGTCCTGCATGATCAATTGTTGAGGGTTACTGGGTTGATGAATGTATGACATTTTGCTCAAGATATCTGAAAGGGACAGATACAAGATGGGATCTTTCATCATGTCACCATGATGATGCATCTATTGGAGCAGAAGTAAGAAAGAAATTTGATCAGGTGACAGTAGAGAAAGCACATCGTTATGTTCTTTTCAACACAAGGAGTATCGACTCTTATAGAAGGTAACCATTATATTTTATTTTTGAGAAGTATGTTTTCTTTTTTATATAACATTACATTCCTTTTGTCTTAAAATTATAGGAAACACCTGGATGATATACAACTAAATCATCCAAGGATGACTCTTCGTAATGTCGAATTAAGGCACCATCGTGATTTTCCTTCTTGGTTTAAAAATCATGTGATCAACTAGATTTCATGTTGTTTAATTTTCTAGTAATGCTAATAGAATTTGAAAAAGAAACTAATTCCATTCAAACATAGATTTTTTACTCTAGAAACAATGGAGAAGATGTTACGGAAGAGATTCGTTGGCTTGCACAAGGTCCTTCTTGTGAAGGAGACAATTACGATGGATACTTCATTAATGGCTGCAAATTTCAGTCAAAAATGTTGGATTCTCATCGTAAGTCACAAAATAGTGGAGTTTATCTATCTGTAGAGACATCAAGCTACTCCAGCTCTAGGGACCAAAACCCAGTTTCATCATATGTTACTTATTATAGTCAACTAGAGGAGGTCATCAAGCTAGAGTATGGCCCCAATATTCAGATTACATTATTCAGATGCACATGGTTTGATGAGAGCACTGCAACTGGATTTAGAGTTGATGATTATGGATTAACTTTATTTAATTTCTTGAAAGTAGCACATAAAGATGATCCTTTTATATTTGCTTCTCAGGCTCAATAGTGCTTCTATGTTCAGGATCCAGTGGATACAAATTGGAATGTAGTGTTGAAGGTCCTACCAAGGGAATTGTTTGATTTTCCTCAAACTGTAGAATTTCATGTTGAGGCATCATTCAATCAATCAAGTCATGATGATAGTGAAAATATATCCTGGACAAGAATGGATATGGAGGGTTCAACTATTGAATATCACAATCCTTCTTTGTTATGAACATTATAATGCATGATAGTTGAAAGTTGATGTTGTTTTTCATTACATAAATATTTTGTATGCATTTGAACATGTGGAAGAGAGAATTTTATATGGTGTTCACTTGTTTAAATCTATCTTGTGTTTGGAGAAATATATGATGTTTTTATGCATGCCCAAGAACATTTTATGTTATGCAATGAATGTGTTTTTACAGGTCTTTGAACATGTGGAAGTAAGACATACAAATCTTACAATATTAACTTATTCTATATATAAATGTATCTTATGTTGCATTTATTGAAGGTTGGCCATTAGGTTGCTCTCATTCTGAAATGTGTATACCTTGTCATCTACTTAACATGCATGCAAATAAAAAAAAACATATCAAGGTGTGTTAATTGATTTTCTATAGTATGTGTGTTGTTGTTTTATATGTTATTCTGAACCATTTCTACTTATTTCTACTTTGATCATATTTCTTTGTTAATATTAGCATGAATGATTTTTGTATTATATATTATAATTAGATGTCTAGGAAATAAGCAAGGTTGGCACAAAGGACTGAAGTTGAAGAAGATGATATAACTATTACTCCTGCAGCCTCACCTCCAACTATAAATACATATGTTGAAGAAGAAAATGATCAAAGAAGAAACATTGAACTCTAGTCAATTGAAAAGTGTGGGAGAGGCCCTACAATTATCTCAAAGCTTAAGCCACCTCCTGGTGAGAGGCACCATTTAGTTTTTGATGACAATGGCTTTGAAATTGGAGAAGTGGGAAAACAATTAAGCCTATTGTGTGGAATTTTAGCTAGAAGACCATCTTTGTGGCCCGTTGATAAGTATTTGCCACAAATGCCAATATCATCATTCAACGACACAAGAGATATTGTAAAGGTAATAATACATTTTCATGATAACTTCACTCTGGCATGTGATATATATTTACTTTTAGTTATACACTATTTCATATGAATCAGGCTTATTTTGACTTGGATGATCATCCAAATGGTTGGGAGAGGGTATGGACACATATAAGTTCTAGTCTAACTGATTGGAGGGAAGAATTGAAAATAAAATATTGGTTGAAGTATCAAGATGACATGGATGCAATGATGGAAGCAATTTCAAATGATTCTTGAATTGATCGTGAGCAGTTTTTAAGATTGGTTGAAAAATGGAAACAACCCAAAACATAGGTAAAACAAATATTCATATTTTATGTGCATCGCTATTATTTGATTAATATCAGTACATGGTATCACAATAACATCATAACTAATTTTTTGAAATGCTACAATCCAGAAATCCGCCCTCCTTCACTCTAGCAACAAGTGTCCATCTTATTTTTGATGGACATAAATGTTTGTGGTGTACAAAATATTTTTATATTCTTTGTTACAACTTATTTGCAGCTGTTAAATAGAAAACTATAGGGATCTTATAAACATTTCTTTGAGGTTGCTACTATGTAGTTAAAATTTATTTTGTATCTTTTTTCTATGTCATTTTAGGCAATTGCAGAGAAGAATAAGATTAATAGATCAAAGAAGCAGATGAATCATTGTACTGGGGCTAAAACATTTGCAAGAAAACGTCATGAGTTGGTAAGAACATCAAAATATTGTATTATAGTTATATATATTGATTTGTTCTCTAAGTGTAATACTTTGAAGTCTATGTGTGTATGCAATAATAATATTTTTCAATACAGGAAAAGGAACTTGGGCATGCTCCAAGTAAAATGGATTTGTTAAAAGTTGCTAATACCAAAGACAAGGATATAATGGTGAGCAATCTACATTATTTCTTTATTTCCTCATTAAATTAGATTATGTCATCAATGCATATACAATTTATTAGGAAAAAAATTGTGGAGCACCACAAGTCCTAACAAAGTGTATTTTCATGTGATTATTCTAATCAAAGTAATGAACTTCAAGAAGATGAAGCCATTTGTCAAATCATTAAACCCGTGAAATCTAATTGAAAACAATTAGTTGGTAGTGGCCATGATAAGATAGGTGCTCGTGGAGCTTCTATACGAGCAACCAATGTGATTTTACTGAATGAAAATAAGAAATACAAGGTGATTAACTTATTATGATAAATTTTATTGTATTAGTTAAATAATAACTTAAATTGTGTAAATTTTAACATTTGCATTTATAGGAAACTATCGAAGTACTGCAGAGCAAAATGGAAGAATATAACAAAAATATGATTGAAGTGAAAAATACATTAAGTGCATTAAGTCCTTTGGCTTCTCTAATACATATTTTTATACTATTTGTTACATCTTTCATTCTATTTATAAACATTTTTAAATACAAGTTTTTATACTATTTTTAAAATCTTTTATTTTATTTATAAACATTTTTAAGATTCTCATTAAACAAATAATTTTTGAAACATAATTGTATACTTGCACAGGGTCAACATTCATACAGTACTACTTTTTTTCCTGGATATCAATTTCCAGGGTCATGGAAACCATCCACACATCAACATGTAAGAAATGTATATAACGTTAATTCTAAAATTTTTTAAATGAATTAGTTACATACTAAATTTTCTCAATACATTGTCTTTCTCTAGCATGGAAATAATATACAAAGTGCTCAAGTTCCATTTCCATACCCGTACAATGGATACCCATTCTCACAAGCGGGATATATACCTACTTTCAATCAGGTATTATAATATTATATTGTAGACATATGTTGCAGCAAAATGTAAATTACAAAATTAGAATCAGCACATGGTATCAGAATTACAAAATAAAAAAAATTCTGGGCGGCTACAACCCAAGCAGCCGGCGTGTTGTACCCACCATCCACAATAAGAGAACATATTTCTTTGTAGAAAGAAACATCTATTTAAAACACAACATGGCTGCTATTTATACTTTTGAAGCAGTCTATTTATGTGCTTGTTCAACAGAACTACATGACTACTATATATGATGATGAAAGCATGTGTTATGTGTCATGCATATATAAATAAGAATTATATTTGATTACTTTTGTTACATACATTCTACGAATAGTTTTGATTGTCGCTTATGAACTTATATATTGTTTTAAAAAGTTGATATATTTGTAAAATGCATAATTTTGGAAACACTCCACAAAGTAGAAGGACCGAAGCAAATCTTGGAGAAAGCCCTCATGGTGGAAGTTGTGGAAGTGATGCTAGGGAGAATGAATGAAGTAATTAAATCCGGATGGCGATATGCAAATTTATTTTTGTTTGAAACAATGTGATATGTCGTGCAATGCATATGAATGATATAGCAATGTGATTTATTAGAGGATATGAGTTATCTTTTTGGGAAAAACATGATGCTTCAATCATACTTTTTGGATGTAGACATCACAATTACAAATTGAATGCAATGATTTTTTTTGTTATATTCAAAGTGTTTTCATCTGATGTGTGATAATCTACTTCTAATGTGTAATATTTTGGATGTTATGTGTGTTCATATATGGATATATAACAAAATAACACACCTTCCTATTGGTCAAGGATGTGCCTTGGATACAATGTATTGTCCCAAGAGATTCTTTTTAATTCCTATAATGGTTGCCCAAGGATTCTGCCCCTATTGGTCAGGGATAGGTCCTAGCCAACCACTATTGGTCACCAAGCTTTTGGCGAGGGTTCATTGGTCAGGGATTGGCCATGACCAAGACCTATTGGTCAAGGATTCACATGTAATGGTCAAGGAATTGGCCTTCGGCTTTGACAAGATTTACAGTAGTGGGTATCTATGTGGATTAAAGATTATATCATTGATACAAATCTTTCCAGCAGTGGCGGACCTACACCCAGGCCAGGTGAGGCCATGGCCTCACTCGCGGCTGGGTGTGTCCTTTGGTTTTCTTATTGATTTTGTGGGTAGCCTCACCCAAAAAGAACTGTTGTTTTTAATAATGTACATCATATCATGACCGTTGAACAAAGGGAATGGTAAATATTAAATGGGAAAGAAATGTTATCCTTTTCAATAACTTACACCCTGTCATTATAAAATATTGAAGTGGAAACTGAATTATTTTGAGAGTAAATAATACAAGAATGAGGAATGAAAAGACTTAGATACAATAATCAACGAGAGTTCAAAGCGATTTTTAGAGGAAACATATAGAAGTGAGGAATGTAGAAGATTTGAATTGAGATAATAAATGAGAGATTAAAGGAGGAAGAAAATCAACCGTCATTTGACCAAGCGTGAACAATAAAAAGGAATGTGAGAGAGAGAGAGAGGTCAAAGAAGAGAGGATTGTAGATTAGTGTCTTTTTACTAATTTAATTATATGAAACAAGTATTATAAAAGTGATTGATCTTCTTTTTTCTTTCAAAAAACTCATACAACCTCAAAAATATTATTTTACACTTTGTATCTTCTACCTACCCATATATAAATGAACCTATAACTTATGTGCAAGTCAAAATCTCATCTCCATATTGTATTGCTTAACATAGACCCAAAAATTGGAAAGGCATTTTGTCAATGCATCTCGGTGGTGCCACTTAAAAGTAAACAAGTAAAGAGTTAAAGATAAGAAAAGTATTCATCTACTTTGTGGTTAAATTTTATACAATTGATGGATATAAGGTGATTCTGTGGTGACATTTGGACTGTGTGACCTCTTTTGTGTTCTTGTTTATCTTTTTGTTATTATAAGTCATATAATTTGTTGGCATATAAATGTTTCTCCTTTTTATAAAAATATAAATCAAAATTTTCTTATCATATAATGATAGTGGGATGCTTTTTTTTTTCCTATTTTTTACATATAAAAAATGTTGGAAATAAAAAATATTTGTTGTGCTATGGCCTCACCCACCATACATTTCTGGATGCACCAATGCTTTCTAGTGGCGTGTTCTACGGTGTCCTACTCTTTTAGTAATTTTCCACTTCCTATAAATTATGAATATTGCTACATAAATATATGTTTTTGTGTCCCACTTTGCATGATCCTCTCTTCTTTATATTCCTCTCCAGTGTCTCCTGGTCGTGCGTCTCCTAGGGCTACTCTGGGCGACGGTGCATCCAGGTCTTCTCGCCACCGAGGCGTCGTCTCTCTTGCGTTTTGCAGGGCTTCTCCGCACTATGGCGGATGAACTTGTGGAAAGGTACATGGCACTAAGGGTTCAAGAGGAAGAGGAGAACGATGTCCTTGATCTCCAAGGGGCCTCGGAGGGGGAAGGAAGTGAGCACATAGCCCTAGCGTTGGTCGGACGACTGACGACGGATAGGCCATACAACTTTCCGGCGTTCAAAAGGACGATGACTAATGCTTGGGCATTGAGGAAGGACGTCGGCTTCAGGCAGATATCCAACAACCTTTTCGTGATTCAGTTTATCCATTGGAAGGACAAGGAGAAGGTAGTTGCGGAAGGTCCATGGAATTTCGACAATCATCTTCTCGTCGTCAGGGATATCAATCCGGAGGACACACCATCGGAGATGGTTCTCAATCTATGCCCATTTTGGATCAGGTTGTACAACATGCCCCTAGGGTACAGATCGGAGGAATCAATTAGGGCAGTAGCTAGCAAGATCGGCAGGGTCATCGCCGTTGATAGGCCCGACCTCGGATGGGGGGCGTCGTGCAGGGCACGTGTCGAAATCGACATCACAAAGCCCATCCGACAGTTGCAAAAGATAAGAGACATGTGCGGCAAGGTTGTTCCGATCGAGATTAGATATGAACAACTTCCAGCTTTTTGCTACCTTTGTGTCGTCATGGGCCACCTTGAGAAGGACTACAGAGAGGAGTAGGAGGGGGCGGAGGAAGGTACGACGCCTAGGCACTGGGGGCCTTGGATCAAGGCGTCGCCGACGAAGCGGTGGATTGTACCGATTAGGGAGGAGCTATTGGGAAGGGAGGGGGCGTCTAAGGAGCTAAGGTTTATCTCCAAACCGAACTCAGCACGCACGACGTCAGGGGAGCAGAAACGCCATGCTGACGTGAGCCGACGGCGCCCTGATGCTGACGGGCGTCCGGGAAGAGAGGAGGCGTCAGATGATTCAGTCGAGATGGTGGACTTAGACGATGTGTTTGTCAAGCGGGCGGACGCTGCAACGGTATCGTCGGGGGCATTTGGCAGGCGTTTGGACGCTGCAACTGCGTTGACAGTGGTGCTTGGCAACCGAGTTGACGCTGCAACGACGTCGAGGGCTACTGACATTCAGCGACAGACGAGGGATGCAGCTATGGCGTCGAAGGAGGTGGTCCAGGGTGTTGTACCCCAACCTGCGGAGGGGGCACGGACGCCCAAGGGTGGGGCGTCAGCGTCGCTAATGGAGATGCAACGTACGACTGAAACTCAATCTACTAGCGGATGCAGTGTTACGAGTATGCTGGCAGATAACAATGCTCAAGTGCCCATTGGGGGTGTCGACATCAACGTACAAGATCCAGCGGCGTCATCCAAAGGTGCATGTCAGGTGGGACGTGTGTATTCCAACATGGTAGATCACGAAGGTGGGAACATCAATGTGCATGCATCCACGGAGGACGTTGACACAGTGGTGGCACAGCTACTCCAGGACAACAGCGGGGCTTATGCAGATGCAGGGTGTGTTGGGGAAGGAGGGGTAGGGGAAGAAGGGGTGAGGTTTCTTGCTACGAGGTCGATGCACCATAGTGGGAAGAGTGGAGAGGGAAAGAACAAGGTAAGGTGTCGAAGGTTTACAAGGCTCGGATCACGACAGGTGGGTGTGGGGGAGGGGGAGAGGGCATCACAGTGAGTCTTGGAAGGGGGAAAGAGGAGGAGAGGGGGTGCGGAAGGTATGGAAGGGTTTGAGGAAGGTGAGATGGGAGTGATCGGAAAGCGGGTGCGGGTGGTGGTGCAGTGTGAACCAAACCACACAACAGTAGTGGGTGTTGGTGAGGTCCAGGCCCGTGAAGAGCCATGAAAATCCTATGCTGGAACGTCCAGGGTCTGGGCAGCCCTAGGACAGTTGACTCTCTTAGGAGGCGGTGCTGGAGAGAGATGCCCGACATAGTCTTTGTGATGGAGACTATGTGTAGAGGGAGAGACCAAGAGGATGTGAGAAGGAGATGTGGGTACAATGCGGGGTTTGGAGTGGATAGTAGGGGGAGAGTTGGAGGTTTGGGTGTGTGGTGGAGAGGGGAGGAGGTGTCGGTGAAGTCTTTTTCGGACCATCATATCAGTGCGGTGGTGGGAAGGGAGGACAGGTAGGATTGCTTTTACTTTGTGGGGATTTATGGTTGGGCAGCAACTCATGAGCGTCACAACACTTGGAGGCTGATGGAGGAGCTTTGTGCATAGACGACCTTGCCTATTGTCTTCGGCGGGGACTTCAACGAGATACTTTTTCAATCTGAGAAGCAAGGAGGTCAACCTAGGCATGAATGGCAGATGCGGAACTTCAGAGAGGCAATGGAGAGATGTCAGCTCACTAATTTGGGATCCACCGGAAATACGTTTACGTGGAAGAGGGGACAGCAGGTAGACACGATGATTCTGGAAAGACTTGATAGGTTTTTAGCGGACAGGAAATGGTGTGACTTTTACAATATCAGAAAGGTCAAAAACTTCCCTATTCTCAACTCGGATCATGGGCAGATTCTTTTATGGGCAGAGCACAGGAACCATGATGGTGGACAGGTGGAGAAGAGGTTCAGATTTGAAACTTTCTGGTTATCTTCACCGGAATGTAAAGAGGTCGTCACTCGGGCTTGGGACAACAGCTATGATTTGGGCCTTAAAGGACAGACGGACTGTTGTGCAGAAAGTCTTGCTGGATGGGCGGCGGATAAATTTGGTAACATAAGAAGGAGAATTCAATAGCTCGAGAAGAGGCTTGGTCGTGCCCAAGATAAGCCACCATCTCATGACATGCTGCAAGAATGTGAATCTTTAGGGAGAGAGTTACAGGATCTTCAGAGGCTGGAAGAGAGCTACTGGTTGGCTAGATCTAGGACCAATGAGATGAGAGACGGAGACAGGAACACAAAATACTTTCATCATAAAGCTAGCCAAAGGAAGAGGCGCAACACCATAGAAGGTCTCTTTAAGGAGGATGGGAGTTGGCATACGGAGGAGGATTCCATTGCTGAAATTATATCTTCTTATTTTAATTCTCTGTTTTCCAGCTCAACCCCTCACGGGATGGAGGATTTTCTTGAAGGCATGCCTAGGGTGATTGATGAATCTTCTTGTTCAGATCTGGAAAAGGTTCCTACGGAGATAGAAGTTTGGAAAGCGCTTCAACAAATGCATCCAAATAAAGCTCCTGGACCGGATGGGATGAATGTTATTTTCTACCAAAAATTTTGGGAGGTGATTAAAAGTAGTTTGATGGATTTTATTTCTAAATGGTGGAGAGGGGAGATTGGCCTGGCTGACATTAATGATACTGATATAGTTCTCATTCCTAAGACAAACAATCATGTCCGCCTGTCTGAATATAGACCTATCAGCTTGTGCAATGTTTCATATAAGATTATTACTAAGGTCTTGGAAAACAGAATCAAACCGCTGATGAATGGGATTATCTCAGAGAATCAAAGTGCTTTCATTGAAGGGAGGATGATCACTAACAACGCTTTGGTGTCATATGCGTTGTTTAATACTATGAAACACCGCAAGAAAGGAAGGGAGGGGCTTATGGCGCTTAAGCTGGATATGAGAAAGGCATACGACAGAGTCGAGTGGGTTTTTCTTGAAGGGGTTATGGAGAGAATGGGACTGCCGCCTATTTGGAGGAAGAAGGTTATGGAGTGTGTTACAAGTGTATCCCACAAGTTCATCATCAATGGCAATAGGAGAGGTTCTTCAAAACCATCCAGATGACTTCGCCAAGGTGATCCTATATCCCCTTACCTTTTTCTTTTTTGCGCTGAAGCACTTTCTTTTTCTCTATCCAAAGCTGCACAGGTCAACAAAATACATGGGACAAGAATATGCAGAAGGGCACCATGGGTCAGTCACCTACTTTTCGCAGATGATAGAATTGTGTTTACAAGGGCTACCTCAGAAGAATGCTCCACTTTAGCTGAAATTTTCAGCCATTATGAGAGGGCATCCGGGCAGAAAATCAATTATGAGAAGATGGAGGTTTCCTTTAGTACAAACGTCACTAGCGAGAGAAGGGAGTTCATTAAAAATCTGCTGTAGGTGAAGGAAGTGAATAGGTATGAGAAGTATCTAGGCCTTCCCACGGTGGTAGGCAGGTCTAAGAAGCATGCGTTTGTGGCTATAAAGGATAGAGTGTGGAAAAAATTACAGGGATGGAAGGAGCAATTGTTGTCCAGACCAGGGAAGGAGGTTTTGATCAAAGCAGTCATCCAAGCAATTCCTACGTATCTCATGAGCATCTTCAAACTTCCGGAGGGAATTATTGATGATATCCATTCTATGATGGCACGGTTCTGGTGGGGATCGAAGGAGGGGGAAAGGAAAATTCACTAGATGAGCTGGGATAGATTGTGCAAACCCAAGGAGATTGGGGGCATGGGGTTTAGGGATCTGAAAGCTTTCAACCAATCGCTCCTCGCTAAACAGGGATGGAGGTTGGCAGTCTATGGAGACTCTCTCGCTGCTCTGGTACTCAAGGCGAAGTATTACAACACATCTTTTATTCTACATGTCGAGTTAGGGGGGAATCCCCGTTATACATGGAGGAGTATTTGGGGGACGCTGCAAGTGGTTAAGAGTGGCTTCAGGTGGAGGGTGGGGGATGGGAAGAATATTCATATCTACAAGGAGAGATGGATCCTACACTTGGGGGGCACAACGAATAGATATTTGATTCATGGCCCAGTGGATTACAGATGGGTAAGCGATTTGATGTTTGGAGGACCTAAGAGGTGGAACAGAGAGGCGGTGGAGACTTGCTTTCCTACCATTATAGCTCGGAGGATTCTTAACATTCCACTGTCACAACGGGTTGATGAGGATACTCTTTATTGGGATAAGGAAGGCAATGGGAGGTTCACTGTGAGGAGTGCTTATTTCTTTATTCGGACAGGAGAGGATGTAGTTGAAGGATTGGACATTGATTTGTGTAAGAGGGTTTGGAAGCAAGGTTGGCCACCGAAATTTAAGCAATTCATATGGAGAGCTCTCAGGAATATACTTCCCACTAAGTCAGAATTGCATAGGAAGCATGTGACACCGGATGCCAGCTGCCATCGCTGTGGACAGTGCGAGGATTCTTCTCATGCACTACTACACTGTGACGTAGCCAGACAGGTTTGGGCGGCCGGTGTGTTTGATTGGGGCGGACGGTTGGATAATCACGACGTGGCGTCCTTTGTTAGGAGTCTTTTACAGGAGGAGGACAGCAGGCAAAAAGATGAGGGCGCTACTCTTATGTGGGTCTCATGGACAGTGAGGAACAAAATTATTTTTGAGGATCATCCCCCCCATATACTGGGTCTTGTGGCTTCTTACCTCAGCCTGGTTGTTGACCATGCACGCTATCATGGGGCTGTGTGTAGAGCTGCCATTTCTTCTACACCTCCACGTCATGTTTCATGGCGCTGCCCACCATATGGCTGCATCAAGATCAATACAGATGCATTAGTCATTTCAGTGGAAGAGAACGGATGTGCGGCAGTCATTCGGGACGTAAACAGTCAGCTTTTGTGGACCTACCAATTCCGGTTAGAACAGCCTTACTCGGTGCTTAGTGCGGAGGGTTTGGCTGTCCTAAACAGTATGCGTTTGACTCTTAGGGAAGGGTACACAGATGTTGTGGTCGAGACGGACTGCCTGCTACTAGTGGAAGCAGTTAAGAAAGGATACGGCGGGCGAGGTTATGAAGACTTTATTTCTCATGATATTGTTGATCTCTCTTGTAGTTTCCTTTCTTTTAATTTGTGTTTTGTTAAATGACAAGGCAATAGAGTAGCTCATGTCTTAGCCACTGCTGCCTGTCATTTTGTTAATCCTCACATTGTTAGTGACGACTTTGAGGATCGAATCCTTGTACTTGCTGCAAACGATTTGATTACTTAATAAAATGGCGGGCGCCCTTCCTCAATATATATATATATATATATATATATATATATATATATATATATATATATATATATATATATATATATATATATGTTTTTGTATGACTGGGAACGCCTCCATAGAATTTGTCACTTTGTGATACACCCCGACACAAATATGTATTTTGATCATTTCTTTCTCATCAGACTAACTTCTTTTTTATGATTCAAATTGTGTGTAGTTCCCAAATTGATTAGTGATGGACAACAATGATATCCTTACAATATCCTAGAATAGAAGTTTAACATTTTTCTCAAACTTCCTAAATTACCTTAGTATTGTAATTTCCAACCTCATTCATTGGACGAACCAAAAAATAGGTCGATTTCTTTTTTTATATATATATGACAAAATGTGATTATATGTTTTAGTGATGGATTGGATCAATATAATGTTTTCAAGAAGTTTTATTTGCAATTAAACCTAGAAAATTTTTTAGAATCCCCCACCATTTCATTAGTTTAAATAATGTATAGCCGGTAGATTTTTCTTCTAATAATCAAACAAATATAGGTGATGATAAAAACAAATTAAATCACATAAATTAGATGATACCAGTCATTTACTGATAGATATTGTGTACTAGAACCAACCAAAATGTAAAAGACACAGTGTGCGACTAAAATATGGTTTGGATAGTTGCATTGGTTGGTGTAGTTTGAAAATTGAAAATTGTTCACTGAAATAGGTATAAGCTATATGCAAAAACTCTAAGAACACATTTATGAATTAGTACAATGTGAGCTAAAAATGAACTGATAACATGTTGACATGTTTACCTCTAACAATCTAGTTGTGTCTTAATACATTCAAAGTATTCTAGTTGCAATTGAGGTATCTAAAATTTGATAGTAACTATTTCGGGCAGTATACATAGAATTTGTTCTAATTTAGGATGACTATTGTTCTAAGTCATAACCAAGTGAATATATTGTTTGCTAAATTAGTATTACATAATTAGGTTGTTGTTAGTATTATATATGCAATATATTAATTTTTAGTAAAGCTATTTTAGACTCATTCTCCTTCTTGTAAGGGCACATGTTATAAGGAAATTCCCTATTCAACTGTGCTCAAAAGAATGATATCCTTGTGCAATGATATTGAATGAAGTGTTTCTAGTAACTGCACAAACAATTTAGACATACAAAATGAATATTTTCTTTGACATATGCATGGAACCAGAGCATTGAAAACAACTCACTAAAATCTTGTTCAACATAATTCAAAATGTTGAGTGAATCTCAAACAAAAATGAAAAATAATTGGCACAAAAGGTTTGTGAATTCAATCAATGAGTTATACTTACCATTGTATAATGGAATGATCCTCATGTTGTGATTTAAGAACAAATTTTAAATGCCTTCTAGAATACAAATGATCTATATGTAACTTTTCTAGAGATATGTTGTTGTAACAAACGAGCGAATCCATTTACAATTGATGTCTACAAGTTAAAATTTCAGAATATTGATGAAATATTTTTACTACCTAATTCCAACAATAGTTCTTTAATATTTTGATATTTATTTTATAAGTTGTTTATTTATTTGAACTATGTGGTCCAACAAAGGGATGGAAATGGTGTTGCAAAAAAATGATATCTGCAGATAAGCACACCACATTTTACACCGCATGACCCCAACAAATGGTTATGGTGTGGATATGGTTTCAAGTTTTTAAAACCGCTATGGTGTGGCACGGTTATGGTTCTAGAGATAAAACCATGGATATAAACTACACCATATATAATTCATGTTAATTACATATAAATAAATGTAGAATACTATGAGAAATATATTATTTACAGTGCTCTCTCTCTCTAGGGTTGCTCTCACTTCTCTCTACCCAGTGGTGCTGCTAGGGGGAGGGGGCGTCATCTCAGGCGTGCCCTCCCCCTGGCTTATCAACCACGGTGACTGAAGCAATGAACTACTCCTGGAGAAAAAGGCGCCGAGCTGCGATCCAGTTGCCCCGACGAGAGCCCCTCTCGGTTCTGGAAGATGCGGGGCGGGTTTCTCTATGAGAGCCATGACTTGATGAGGTCGGAACCATCGATTCAATTGACTCCATCTCATTCAAGTGAGGCGAGTGGAGAAGAGCCTTCCACTGTCTTCGTTCACACCTTTTGCTCTACCAACCATGGCACCTGTGCCACCTCCCCCCTGAGAAATGACCTGGTTGTCCAGGTTCACAACATCGTCTCCTACATCTGGTCATGCTTAGGCATCCAAGGAGGAGTTTGGGCTCCTTCATGGACGTCTGGACTTGCTCTGACATCATCCTACCGTAGGGCTTCTCCCCCGACCACGATGCGGAGTTATGCTCGGGTCTTGTCCCCTTCTTTGGGGTTCCGACCCTTACACAGTAGATGTCGCGACACATCCCGCTATCACACAGACAATGAGATGCCACATGCAAACATGCAAAAAACACCATAAACCACATATTACCAAAAACAGGGGTTAATTAAAACCATTTGCAGAAAATATATAAGAGAGAACTATTACATCTAGATCCTGCAAGGAAACATGTTATATAAATATTACAAGCCTGATATATGTCCACAGCTTAGGGAAACCAGTTGTCCTTCCATAACATGAGTTCATGACCTGTTTATACATGCATAATGGGCCACATCAGGCCAGCAACAAAATATACAAAGCTACATCAGCCATACATCATAAAACATTGTCAAAACACCTTCGAGGACCTGAGAGTACAGGGATGACTCTAGGACTCTACTACAAAACCTCCAAAACAGCAGCATATCCATCTCTTACCTCGTACTGCTCTTCTAGTTACTCGGCCACAACCTCACGACGACCACCATATCTAGCACGAGCACCTAAAAAGGTTGTAAACCAACAGGGTGAGACACACAGTCCCAACATGAAACATAACTCCCCGCCGAAACTATAAAACTCCAAAGAAGGCAAAAGCAGGTAAAGTTGATAATCAATATAAGTAGATTATATGAGCAGCATACTGAGCAGGTCTTACTGTATTATCAAACTTACCAAGATATTCAGGAGGCATATAACCTATTTTTCTTTATGGAACATGATTAACAAGATAAGATTTATATGATCTTACCATATAACATAAAGAACATATAAGTAACTGCAAGGTATAACCAGATCAACTATAGAAGCAAGGCCTCGACCAATGTTTTGTGTTTTGCCTTAAGCAATAAACATTATTCGGATGGATTACATATTATTATGCCCTAACGAAGTGAGTTGTACCGCTCAAATCCAACCTTCAGTTGCAAAACCCAAGTCGGTGTCATAAAAGGTCAATGGAAGAGTCGGACTCCACGACCTCAGCACCTCGTGGTCAGTGCATGAGTGCAAAACAAGCAGGACCGCATTCTCATGCTTAAGTGGCCTCAACCATAGGGTCAGGCTACCCTCTGCCTAGCCCACCTCGGTACGGGTATCGACGCTAGTGAAACTAAGCCATGGGCATGATCATTGTGCTCGGAGCCATGAACACAATCATGCTCTTCTTATTACACATCCTGAGCCATGGGCCTGTTCACCATGCTCTAACATATTGAGCCATGGGCCTGAAACCATGCACTAGAGTCTACAACCGAAGTTGCACTCAAATCCCTCCTCATTTTTGGCTAGGAGAAACCACACATATTCAAAAATATGCGCTTCTAGGTTAACCCGCAGGAGAACCTGTTTCACCATCACAATCTACTGGCGATGATGGACTACGGCTAGGGCAAACTTCATGATATATTCCACTATAATTAATTACTATATTTTATGTGGATTTTTGAGGCAACCAAGTTGTAAAACACACAAGCAGTGACTTGTATTATTACTATCATCATCACCTTGTCCTGGGATCTCAATCCCTTATCACAGAAAGCCACTGCCTCTCAAGGCATCATCACCATCTTACATCATCACTGAGGATAACAATCCCTTATCTCATAATCAAGAGGATAACACCTCACTAGGCACTCAACCTTCATTAGGTTCTTAGACCTATCTTCTTATACTGGTGATGCATGTTATTTCATCAACAAGAGTTATCATCATGATAAAGTGTTATTCAAACACATATGCTTCATATCTCTTACCTGGCTATGAATTCATCTTATACACCTTCATGGTTAGTATACACAGCAAGAGAGATAACTTAAAATCACCAGACATAGAGCTTTACTGATTATCATGTCATTAGGGTTTTTAGTTACACATTTCATGATCAATACTATGTGTGACATACTGTACCAATTACATTACTACTATCAAATCATGGGCATCAATTTGAGCTTATAAACTAGCATCTTATCTTCTTAATAGGCATCATATTCACACATTAAACATAGCATTAGTTTACAAACCATCATCCATAACCCATAGTCATCAAAGGTGTGAAAACATGATAAAGAACCACTAGCTAATGTTTCTGGGTTGGTCATGACACTCACCAAAGGTGCCCACTACCCTTACTAGAAGTGTGGCGGTATCGGGTAGGGTAACTACCCTCACCCAAGCCTGTCAGACAAGCACAACAGACAACCACATAGCAGTCGATCCAAGAGAAAAGCATATCACACAACCACTTCATGGTGTGTCGTGAAACTAGAGAGAAAAGGTGCTATCGTGCAGCTAGGTTCATGGGGCATATCATGCACCCAAGGTGACGAGCATCCACTCAATCGGGAAAAGCCCTATCGGCCCACTTCGTTTAGGTTTAGGGTTATGTCGGGCGAAAACTACCCTATCGTTCAACCCATGTTGGCAAGAAACCAACCAAAGTTGTATCGCCCAAGACTCCAACTAGGGATATCCACTTAGGCACTCTGTCGGCCAAGGGGAAACATCTATTACGTCAAAGGATCATATAGACCAAGGCATATCACCCAAGCTCACCATCAAGGTCAAGAGGGCCATATCGGGCATCAAGCCAACAACACACAAAATGACCATATCGGCCAAGACTAAACCCAAGGCAGGGGGAATCAGGCAACACTACTACAAGGTGTATCATTCAAGGCACCAAGCTCATCCTGACAAGGTCATCATCAACCTCAAGATCACCATCATCAAAACCCTAAAAGATCAAGAGAATTGGCTCACCTCTCAACATCCAAGAGAGAGGGGTTTTGCATAACCCAGTGAGAGGGGTGTTGCCTATATCACTAGAGTCAAACTCACTTCTCAAGACCAAAGGAGAGAAAAGGGGTATTTCCCAAGAAACTCTACACATAGTGTTCAGACACCAAGATCAAAGCACATCCAACACATCCATTATAGCAACAAGATCATATATCCAACAAGATCAAAGGTGCAAAGTAGAGCAAGAAACATGTCTATCAAGGAGTATGGCCGATCAAGATGAAACATATTATGCAACAAGAAAGGGGAGTAGTATAGATAAGGTTAGGAGTTATGTAACCTACCTTAAGCAAGCTCCAAGATCCTAGCACCAAGCAACACCTTCAGCCACCACAAGAGGAAGAAGAAAAAGACTCCAAAGAGAAGGATCGACCACCAAGCTTAGCTCCTCCAAGGGTATCGACCACCAAGGTTGCAAAGGAGAGGTTTCATTCACCAAGGAAGAGGGGAAACTAAGGAACTAAATGAATCCTTAGCAAGAGAAAGGAGATACATATATAGAAGAGGGTGGAGGAGAAAACAAGGCAATGTGTCACCCACCTAGGGACACTTGTTCATGGGCAATGCCACCTTCTCATCCCACCTCATACACATGTCCAAGGAAATTGCCACATGCAAGCATCATGCACCAAGTGTCCACTAGAGTGGTGACACAAATGAAGCTAAGAGTCAAAGATGGTCCATGGCCGACACACTCACTCCTTTGCCCGATACAGCCCCATGGCTGACACAACCATGGCCAACACAAGGCTCCCAAACACACCCTTGCCCGATACAAGGTCCATCAAAGCAAGGCAAGGCCCAAACAAAGCAAAACAAGGCCCAACAAGGCTCAACCAAGCCCAAGGCAACTCAAGCAATGAGCCCAACCCTTCCTCTCAACTCTAGAGGAAGGAAGGAGAGAGGAAAATGTTTCTAAAGGTGACAAACTTGCTCATCAACCTAAGACTTGGGTTATTTCAAGTGGCACCTCCAACTCTCAACAAAGCATAAGCAACCTTAATCACCACTAGAGGTGATTAGCAAGCAACTAAACACAAGGTTTAGGCAAAGCAAATAGGATAAGCCCAAAAAGGAGGTCAAGGTGCTTACAAGCCATAAACCTCTACAAAGGGATTTCACCCATGAAATCTGAAGAGAAAAGAAAGGGAACTTCCTCCTCATATCTTCCTCAAGCTCCCACATGGCTTCCTCAACACCATTGTGACATACAAATCGACATCGACTAAGCAGAAGCGATCATTAGCAGTAGATTACTAAAACTCACTAAAATTTGAAACCATTTACAAAGAGATCCATACATTGGAAAACTCTTTCAAAAATAACCAAAGAAATTCAATTACATTCTTGTTCACAAGTACATATTTTGTACCATCTCTTATCGAGGATCACATACATCAATTGCCCTATTAAAACTGTACATAAGAAGCATAGGAACCTCGAGGCATTAAACCAAAATCTCAGATCGATTTATTAAACTAACTACTGACTCCGAGGACCTGAGAGTACAGAGACGACACATAGGACTCTATATATATGACATGACATCCAGTGTCTCCACCTGAGAATTCACTACTGTCTCTACTGCTGCTCCTGCTCTTCCCCTATAGTAGGGTTTCTGCCTCTTCCTCTGCGTCTACCTAAAAAGTTGGATCCTACGGGGGGTGAGACAATTGAAATTGTCCTAGCGAGAGATAAAACTCTCTGCCAGAAACATTATTATTGTAGTTTAATAGTATAAAGATGAGCATAAGAATCATGTATATTCAACAGTAGATAAATCAATGTCTAAACAAATTAGAGCAATATTCTTATTCAAAGCATTTCAGATGTAACTTAATAAAGCAGCATGTCACTTATCCAATAAGGAATATGAAGGACATGTATAACTTTTATCCGATATACTAAGAAAGATAACATCAACCAGTGATTCTCATATTTCAACCTTAAGAAAATACGCTACACGGCTGATTACATTTTACAATCATACTTAATGCCCTTAATAGATGAAGTATATCACTCATGCTCCAACCGACCATGATTACATAAAGCATCGATACCACTCAAGGTCAATGGAAGAGACAGACTCCAAGACCTCAACCTTCTCGGTCAATACGAGATTATATGGCAGAGATATCACGTGTCAAACTGCAATTAGCTTGCCAGGGTATAGTGGCATCTTCACTATAGAGTTATAGCCTACAACATATACTCTCTTCAGGGTTATGGCCCATAGCCAATGCCTGGTATCATATCATGGAGTCATGGCCCGTAGCCAAACTCATATTGGGGTATGGTCCATAACCAATCCCGTGCATAGGATATAGCCCACAACCATTCCTATTGGGAATGAGGATATAATTGCCCAAATACCCTCACATATTCAAAAATATGAGTTCTAAGTTTAACTCATTTCACCATTCAGCAAATTCTGACGCTGATGGATGTATTGTTAGGGATACTAAATTATATGATATCACTTGATTTATTAAGTGTATTACCACATTCTTTTAGCATCAAACAAGTTTCCAAACATCAATTATTTTAACAATTGCTACAAATAATGTGTAATACTTTGATCAAGTACTATTCAAACCTTTATTAAAGCATTGGGATCTCAATCCCTCATCTCATCAGGAGCATTCTCATCTTTTCACAAACTCATCATAATGATTATACAAAATGGGTATTCAAACCCTCAGTACATCAAGGAACAATTGTTACCACTTATCAGGTAACTAATACCTTCAGGCCATCTGACCAAGGTAAACATGATACTTGCTACACAAGCATCTCACATGGCTCACAAAGCCCATTTCATCTCTTGTTACCTCTCACTAGGCAACAAAGAATATTATGGCTCACAAGGCCCATTAACAATAATAAATGAAACATCATCGCTCATACCTGGCTATGCTCATCATCTCATGATACCTGCATGGTTAGTACACTTGATAACAATTATAGCAATTATAATTTAGCACCATGCTATACAAAGTAACACCACTTATAACCTTATTAGGGTTAGGGTTTCCCAATTCATATCAATCAGGGTTACTCATCCTTTTGCACAATTAGGGTTAGGTTTTCAAATTAGGGTTGCATAATGTATAACATCACCCTGGATTAGGGTTTCACATCACATTACCCTGTATTAGGGATTCCCATCACATCATTACCTTGAATTAAGGTTTCATATAGCATTTCCCCTAAAAATCAGGGTTTCATGTAGCTTTACCCATCATTAGGGTTTTCATCAAGCATTCCCTTAAGTTAGGTGGTTTTCATTAAAATACTCTAAATTAGGGTTTCTCATATCATTACCCTAAATTAGGGTTAGATCATCACCCTTGATTAGGGTTTCACCTAGATTTTCCTTAATATTAGGATTAGAGTTCATCAACCCTCTCGATTAGGGTTTCATGATCTCATCATCATGGATCTAAACCCTAATTACATATTTTATTCATGTTGAAAGTGTTGAGGATAAATCACTACATGATTATCACTCATGTATACATTTCCTCTCTCTCATCCCCTCTAGAAAGTTAATTACTTTAATCTTGATTAGATTGAATCAACTTGAATGAAGAGTTGACATGGTTTATTAAATCATTACTTTCATAAGCATCAAAGGTTAATCACTCTAAAGGTACTAATCACCTAAGCACTTTAGAGGTACAACCATTATAATCAATTTTGAGTTACTTTAATAGTACTCAATTAGTTTTGAGATCAATTGAACCTTCAACAATTTTGACTAATAAACCTTCAAACGGTCTTGATCAACCTTTCAAACGGTCTTGACCAATTGTAAATAAAATCAACTCATTCAGTCTTGAAATCAAATCCATCCATTCAGTCTTGAAATCAAATCATCCATTCGATCTTGAAACCAAATCATCTATTCGATCTTGAGACCAAATCAACTCATTCAGTCTTGAAACTGAATCCATCCATTCGATCTTGAAACTGAATCATCCATTCGATCTTGAAACCAAATCATCTATTTGATCTTGAGACCGAATCAACTCATTCGGTCTTGAAATGGAATCCATCCATTCGGTTTTGAAACCGAATCATCTATTTGATCTTGAGACTAAATCAACCCATTCGGTCTTGAAACTGAATCCATCCATTCGGTCTTGAAACCGAATCATCAACCATTGATTGAAACTGAATCAATCTATTGGGTCTAGGGTTTACAATCAATGGACCCTCCAACATTGAACCTATTGGAATTAGATTAAATTGAAACCATTGGATCATCATCCAACTTATGACATCTCCTGACCTCAAACGGTCTTGAGGTTATTTGACTTCAAACAGTCTTGAGATCCATTACCCATTCAATTTTGAACTCAATTACCCATTTGATCTTATAATTAATTATCCATTCGGTCTTGAACTTAAATACCCATATGGTTTTGAAGTAAATTACCCATTTGGTCTTGGGTTCAATTTCCCATTCGGTCTTGGGTTCTATTGCCCATTCAATCTTGAAACTGAATCAACCCATTTAGTTTTGAAACCAAATTAGCTCAATCGATTTTGAAAACCATTTGCCCCTTCCTTTGTTGCGGTGTGTGCTTAAGATGACATCATCATCTTCAAACTTCAAACCTTCGAAATCCATTGTAATTCTAGTGGTGAATTCAACAACTCATAAAAAGGAAATCCGAAAGTAGAGGAGGAATCAACATATGATAAAGGAATGAAATCAATAACAATGTTTAAGGGTTCAAGGTATATAACCCACCTTCAAAGTTGAAACCAAACTTCAAGCTTCACGCCTTCAATGGTGAATGAATCTTTCTCAACCTCCCAAGGCTCGTCCTCAAGTCTTTGAGTGAAAAGAATGACCAAGGTTGAAGGTTGAATGGAGAAAAGAGGAAATTAAGCATTGAATTTCAATTTCCACCATGAAATCAAGGTTGAAGATGACTATGGAGCTTACAGACAGGTTGGGGCACGTCATCCAGTTGCTCCTAAGCTCCCTTGTGTTCAACCAAAGCAAGGAAAGAAAGAAGGGTTGAAAAAGCTTTTCATTTGAGTTGGAAATGAGATGTTTATCAGGGAATTTCAATGAGAGAGAATGTAATATTAAAATCCTTTAGCTCCCAAAATTGGTGCCACATACTCCCCTCCATCCCTTGCATATGAATCCATCTCACCCACATTGTAATTCCTAGTCATTCTCCATGAATTAAAAGAAAGAAAATTAAACACCTTAACCATTATAATAATAATATCCAAAATTGAGTGGATATTAATTTTTCTTTTACTAATGTGAGTGGGCTCTCCACTCACTTTAGATATTTCGTGGCCTTTTCAAGGAACAAGGACGTTCACACTTATGCAAATTCAACCATCTCATTTTTGGTTGAAGGGCACTTCCATTATTATATTTATTTTTGCATTGAATTGAAATAGGGTTTCAATTATGCTTAAATCTTGATTATTTTAATATCAAGATTCTCTCTCCTCCAAAGTGATTCAAATGAGACGCCCCTCTCATTTTATTTTCTCTACACATTACACCAAAACTAGGTTTTAATGCACAAACATTCCTCAACAAGTTCTTTTTTGGTACTTAGGCTCCCACAAGCCATATCTCTGCATCGTTCTCATTCTTATGATGATTCAAAACTTGAGGAACATTTACCATATAACATTTGCAAGTTAACCCATCAACTTGGGTAATTTGCACTTTAGTCCAAAGCAAGAAAAATAATTTTTCAACATTATTCAAAAAGGACTAAAATTGAAACATAAGCTCCTCTTGAGCCTTAATTACTTTTCAAGAAATAAGAGCAAGCATATAATTAACTTTATTAAGAAAAACATCTAGGGTTAAAGCATAACCCAGGTTGGGGATGTTACAACCACGATGATGCCAAAGAACCTTCACAAGAACCAGGTCCGTCCTCTTCCACCTCTTTACTCTCCTGTCAAGGATCATAACTGGACCTTCTTCATAGGTCACATCTTCATCAAGCTCAACCTCAACTGGATGTATCACCATTCCCATGTATAGATGACTTCTCTTTAGCATGCTGACATGGAACACTGGATGTGACCTGTGCAACTCTGGCAGAAACTCTAACTTGTAAGCTACCTTGCCAACATGTGCTATTATCGGGTATGGCCCCATATACCTAGGTGCTAGCTTACCTTTTCGGCCAAACCTCAGCACACCTTTCCAAGGTGAGACTTTGAGATACACTTTGTCTCACACCTGGAATTCTAAAGTTCATCAATGATTGTCTGCATAAGACTTTTGTCTGTCCTGTGCCGCTTTCAACTATTGTTGTATCACTTTGATCTTTTCTGTTGTCTGTTGCACTAACTCAGGACCCAAAAGTTGATACTCACCATACTCATACCAACATAAAGGAGATCTGCACTTCCTTCCATATAGAGCCTCATAAGGAGCCATGTCAATGCTCTGATGGTAGCTATTGTTGTAGGCGAACTCTATCAAACTGAGATGCACATCCCAACTTCCTAGGAACTACATAACACAAGCTCGGAGAAGATCATCCAAAGTCTGAATAGTCCTTTTAGACTTCCCATCTGTCTGCCGGTGGAAAGCGGTACTGAACCTCAAATGTGTTCCCAATGCTTTGTGCAACTATTCCCAAAAATGACTCATGAACTGGGGTCCTCTATCAGAGACTATCGTTGTGGGTATGCCATGCAAATGCACTATCTCATCTACATACACCTGAGCAAGCTTCTCTACTGTATATGTTGTCTTTACATGTATGAAATGGGCAGACTTCATCAATCTGTCCACTATCACCCAGATGGAATCATGATTCTTAGTTGTCCTTGGCAGACCAACTACGAAATCCATGGTTATATGATCCCATTTCCACTGCGGTATTGGCATAGGTTGCAACGTACCTTCTGGCTTCTGATGCTCAACCTTGACATGCTGGCATACCGCACACCTAGCCACGAACTCAACTACATCTTTTTCAAGCCAGGCCACCAATACAGGTCCCTCAAATTGTGATACATCTTGGTGACTCATGGATGCATAGCATACATCGATGTGTGCGCTTCCTCAAGCACTAGCTTTCTCATATCATCAATATCGGGGACCACCATCCTACCATGATAACAAACTAGTCCATCCTTGGACTCATGGAACCCATCATGCTTTTCATTGTTGAACTCTGATCTGTTCAACTGAACGGAAGCATCTGTCTGCTATGCGACTTGGATTTGCTGTCTCAACATATGCTTTACTTGCATTTGTGCAAAACATCCTCCCAACAAGGAAACTTCCATTTGCACATTCATCTACCACAAGGAGACAAACATATCCCATTTATGGCATACCAAAGAACTCAATTGTGCCTTCTTCATAGGAAGAGAAGAAGACTTTCGGCTAAGCGCATCAGCTACCACGTTCACCTTACCAAGATGATCCTCGATGGTGCAACCATAATCGTTGATCAGCTCCATCCAGCGATGCTGTCGCATGTTCAGCTCACTCTACGAGATGATGTACTTCAGGTTATTATGATTTGTAAAGATCTGACACACTTCCCCATAAAGATAGTGTCTCCAAATCTTTAACACATGCACCACCGCTGCCAACTCTAAATCATGTGTTGGGTAATTCTCCTCATGCTTCTTAAGCTGTTGTGAAGCAAAAGAAACCACATGATCCTCCTGCATCAGCACACATCCTACACCCTTCTTGGAAGCATCGTAGAAAACAACATAGCCTTTACCAGGCTTTGGCAGCACTAGCACCAGAGCACTAGTCAACTTCTCCTTCAATCTTTGGAAAGCTTGCTGACAACGATCATGCCAAAGAAAAGGTACATCCTTCCTGGTCAACTTTATCAATGGCAACATGATCACACTAAAGTCTCGTATAAACCTCCAGTAGTAACCTGCTAGACCTAGAAAACTACAAACTTTTGTTGGTGTCTTTGGTTGCTCCCAATCTGCAACTAACTCCACTTTCATGGGGTCCACTCTGACTCCTTCAGCAGATATCATGTGACCCAAGAAAGTCACTTCCTTCAACCAGAACTCACACTTACTGAACTTGGCATATAACTGGTGTTGGCGAAGAAGAGTCAATGCTTGTCGAAGATGTTGTTCATGCTCTTAACTGTCCTGACTGTAGATCAAGATGTCATCTATAAAAACTACAAAAAACTGATCTAGAAACGTATGAAACACCCTATTCATCATATCCATGAAAGCAGTAGGCACATTGGTTAAACCTAATGGCATAACCACGAACTCAAAGTGACCATACCTCATCCTAAAAGATGACTTTGGTATTTCCTCATCCTTAGTCCTCAATTGATGATATCCAGACCGTAGACCTATCTTTGATAACACTGTAGCACCATGCAACTGATCAAACAAATCATCTATTCTTGACAACATGTACTTATTCTTGATCGTGACTTTGTTCAACTGTCGGTAATCTATGCACAACCACATCGACCCATCCTTCTTCTTTACAAATAGGACTGGAGCACCCCAAGGTGATTTGATCGGTCTGACGAAACCCTTATCCAACAACTCCTATAACTACTTCTTCAGCTTTGCCATCTCAACTTGAGTCATCCGATACGATGTCTGAGCAACTAATTGTGTCCCTGGCACTAGATTGATCTCAAAGTCAATCTCTCGAGGTGGGGGAACACCGGGGAACTCATCTGGAAACACGTCCACAAACTCTCAGACAACAGGCACCTCCAAAAGGCTGGGACCCTTCGCCTTGGTATCCACAACATGAGCTAATAATGCCTTACAACCTTGCCGCAACAACTTCTCTGCCACCATAGCTAATAGTAGACATGTCAGAAGAATCTTCCTATCTCCTTAGAAGATCACGTCTCACTATCATTGACAAACACTGCTTGCTTAGAATCACAGTTCAACACAACCTTATACTTCTCTAAGGTATCCATCCCAAGGATCACATCAAATCCATGCATATCAAGTGGTTGTGTCTCGAAAAAGATACAACACAGGATGGACACACTTCTCGAAGCATCAAGGAACCATCAAGAGGGGTTTCTAACAACAAGCTATCTTTCATACAGCTAACCGGTAAAAGACATTTTTCAAGCATAATTCGTGCGATAAAAGAGTGCGTAGCACCCGGGTCAACCAGAAAAGAAGAAGACAAATCAGAATGAAATAACTCCATCTGACCTACCACAACTCACAGGTTGACTATCGCCTTCGGCTGACTCATAGCGTAGAATTGAGTCGTTGCTTTTTGTCCACGTCCTCTACTTCTATGAGTAGATGATCCCTCTTGCGACACTTGACCATGTCCTCACCCTCTACTACCACTGGGCTGCTGTCTATCTGACCCTTGCTGATTCTGCCTCGGCTACTGTGTCACTTCAACATCTTTCCTTGGGCAGTTTGACCTCCAATGCCCTATCTGACCACAAAGATGACATGACTGGTCTTGCTGTTGTGGCCTAGATGGCCCTATCACTGTCACTGAAGCTGTACTATGTGACTTCGATGGCTAAGAACCATATCCTCTTCCCTTACTCAGGGACCACTATGAGGGTGCATTGGAACCTTGTATCACAGAAGGTACTGAAAACCTTGGCTTCTTGAAGCCATCAAACCTTTGTCTCAGAAACTGAGCATGCCTCTTCTAGGTCATGAACTCTCTCTTCTCCTTGACAGACCATTCTATCCTTTAGACAGACTCCACAAACGTGGCAAACCGCTCCCAGTTCTCCAAAGCAGCAATAGGTGTTGTCAACTCAGCACTCAGACCTTTCTAAATCTGTTTGATCCGCTCGTCATCTATCATTGCCATGTGAGGACAAAACCTCAACATGTCCATTAACTTGGCTTCATACTCAGTGATGCTCATCAATCCTTTGCGCAAATGCTTGAACTGGTTGATGTTCTCATCCAGATACGTCTTCGGGAAGTATCTGCTGACGAATTCTTGCTAAAAAACCTCCCAACCGATCAACTCACCGGGTCGCTTCTCCTCCTCGATGGCCCACTAGTGGCCAGCACTACCTTTTAGAAGGTAGACAACATGCTTAACTTTGTCTACTTCGGGGATGTCGAGGATCTAGAAGGCCTTCTCGAAACCTATTAGCCACAGATCTTCATCTGTTGGATCAGCTGTTCCATCATAATCCGAAGCTCCAACTCAGTGAAGCCGCTCAAAGGTCTTCCCAATACCTAATGTTTCACCATGGGGAGCCTGTGCTCTAGGTGGAGGCAATGGACAAATCTCTACCATGAGATTCATCGTAGCCATCAACTGCCCCATAAGCTGCTAGTAGGTAGGGTTTTCAAGAATGGCTGGGTCAAGTTAGGGAACCTCAGGCACCTGATCTTCATGTGCCTGCACTCTAGCTCCATCAACTGATGCAGCCACGCTACTCTCGACAACATGTTCTTCATGGTTTCCATACATCTTTGAGCTTTTTCTTCCACTGAGGGAAGAAGTTTATTGTAAGAAAATCTGGAAAACTCTCAAGAATAGACACAACCTAGTCCTAGATCCCTGTAGACTCAGCGAACCTAGAGATCCAATACCAAACCTATCAGAACACATCCTGCTATCACACAGACAACTAAATGCCACACAAAAATATGCAGAAAACACCATAAACCACATATTACGAAAAACACAGGTTAATTAAAACCATTTGTGGAAAACATATAAGCCTAATATATGTCTATAGCTTAGGGAAACCAACTATCCTACCAGTACATGAGTTCATCCAGATACATGTGATATAAATATTACAAGCCTGATATATGTCCACAACTTAGGGAAACTAGTTGTCCTTCTAGCACATGAGTTCATCACCTATTTATACATGCATAACGGGCCACATCAGGCCAGTAGCAAAATATACAAATCTATATCATCCATACATCAGAAAACATCATCAAAACACCTCTGAGGACCTGAGAGTACATGTGATGGAGTGGACTTTTGGAATCCTAAATGTCCAATGACACAAGTGAAGTCATTCATATGTTGAGTATTTTTGAGAATCTCAAGTGTTTTGATGAAGTATGAGTGATGATTGATATTGTGATTAAGATTCCTAAGTACATGCCTTTTGAGGTATTTTATTTAGTGGTCAAACCATATAGCTTTGGCACCAACTTTTATTAGAAAGTAGATTATATGATGAGGAATCAATGGTTTAGATTTGAAGATTGTGATACTCTTAGAGAACGATATGGAGGTTTGAGTTGTTTAAATGACTAAGATTTATATACATACAACTAAGTTTTAATATAATCCTAAGCAGCTGCTGTGACATTGAATGTAACGTGGGCTGCTTATCACGACCTCTCAATAGATCATATGCATGATACCATTGGTTGAATAGGAAGAGCCACAGATACACATGTTCAATCTTCATCTCAGTCATTCATGAGGACTAAACAGTCGAGATTGGGTCTCTACTTTGTGGTTATGGCTACATTGTGTGGGTGGGGTGAATGACATACCAATTCCACATCCTAGTCATGGCCTTATGGAGGAACCTTAAGGAGTAGTTTTCCTTGCCTTCTCAAGACTGGAAGTTCTCTTTGTATTTTGTAGAGGAGTTGCAAGACCCATCAAATGAGTCAATGGAGTAGACAAGAGCGAGATCCAACTCCCCATTGTTGCTACTTCTCCACCGTCTAGAGTAGGTGGAACGAGGAGGATAGGGTAGCTACTCACAAAGCACAGTAGCACCTTACCGTGGCGACACTTGAGATGCAGCTACGACAGTAGCGTGGAGGTCAGCAATGATGGCAGATGAACTGGACCATGGTGGCACTCCAAAAATAGAGTCACGAGGACTAATGCGTCATTAGGCGAGGAGAGGCAAGCGATCTTGAGAAGCTGGATCTGAGGAGGACAAAAGACATAGCATCACACGTCGGAGTAGAGTCCCAGGAGGTGGCTGGGAGAGTCCTACTACAGACTCGACACAAGAGAAATGACGCACACATGCATTAATCGAGCCGCAAGAAGGAGCAACGTGTGGATGACCACCATGTAGTGTTGGCGCACAAGGAGAGTGCAGCAGCGGCAGCCATGGGTGTCGAGTTCTATGGTCATGCAACTCAAACAAGGAGGATCCATGGTGCCACAGGGAATCTATGATGGAAGAGGACCTACGGCAACGGCCATCATCAGTAATCATGGTCGATTTCATGGAAGCGATCATCCTCAGACGGCGACGCACGCGGGCGTCAAGATATGCGATCAAGAGGACACAAGGAAAAGAGAAAGAGAACAGTGGACTGGATCTGATCACCAGAATAGGCTGGTTCAACCAGGAGTGAGCCGTGCCCATAATGGCCAAGTGGCAGCCTTCAATTCGCTAATAAAGGTAGAATCTCAAAAAACTCACAGATCTTCAATAAATCGTAGAAATTACCTCGATATCAGAAAATTACATATAATATACCAAAATGTTCATAAAAATGCGTAGAATAATTTGAAACCATCATATTAGCCTTTTTATGCTTAAATCTCAATGATATTATGTAAGATGTGTAATTCTTTCTTAATGGATAATAAATGCCAAACGATGGTATAAAATTATGAGAAAATGTCAGCAAATCTATAATCATGTCTATAATCCATATAAGGTCAATGATTATGATGATGATGCATGAAAGTAAATAATTTGATTAATATGGCTAATTAGGGCTAATAACAATAAAGATAATGCAATAAATGCATACATGCTCAATAAATGATAGAAATTATAGAGTAAACTCATATCAGTATATGTAACCTCAGTTTTAATTATGTGATCAGTTTTATACATGAAATCCATGTTATATGAAGATGACCCATAATACATGTGATGAAACCCTAATTTGAGTAATACATGTAACTTAGGGTTAATATGTATAAATAATGATATGGAACCTGATATTCAGATTATGTATCTCAATCTGGAGCATAACATCAGCAACATAAATCCCACATAAGGATAAAGATAAGACAAGTAATAATGTATACATAATGATCTAAGGGAAACCCTAATGAAAATGTTTAGGGTTAAGATGAGATGAATGATGATGAGAACATGATGGTGATATGTGATCTTGTCTTAACCAGGGGTTTGACCAATGATGTAGTTGACATCAGGAATATGTGTGATGATTAGGATGTCTATTTTCAAGGTATGCCATTACCTCTTACTTGACTTATTATACATTATTCTTGTGTTATATGGTAGTAAAGACTTGGCATATGGTATTGATTGAAATGATTGTCTTGTATGATATGTTGCTTGAATTTCCATACGTATTGATATGAGCACATCAAACATATTATATCTGTTCCATTATATGAAAGAACCAACTCTATGGCAGTGTGCTTGGAAGTGACCGAACTCTTTGGTAGTGGTCACGTTGTACATATGGAAGCACCAACTCGTTGGTAGTGTTCTTGGACCCAACTCTTTGGTAGTGGTCACATTGTACATATGATCCAACTCTTTGGTAGTGATCACAAAGGCCTTAATGCATTCAACTCTCATTTAGTAAATGCATGGATGATATAATGGAAATTATGCTTAAAATATGTGTTCTCTTTTGTTAGTGAACATCTTTATGCAAGTATATGATTTCCTTATATTCTTTTGTTACTGCCAAGTATTAGTTGTATCTTATTGCCAAGATATGATGAGAGGTATATAAAAGACACATAGGCGTACTCAGTACAATATTCTTGAATATTGTGCTGACGTGTATCACATGTAATCGTTTGTTTAGGTTGTGGTTATGCTCTTAAAGATCCAGGATAGTTGGGAGTTGTATGGCGAGCTGATATAGATGTGGACATGTTGTCTTAAGATCATGTAGTTTAGTAGTAGTACATGTATATGTTAGAAGTTTGTTGTTCAATATGTAATATCAAATGTTGTAACAATTCATGTTATAATTATATGTTGAATGGTGAACATATGTGTATGGTTTTATTATTGTTCATGTACATGTTCTACTGATTATTTCCTTCTGACTCCCTTGATGTTCTTCTTCTTAGCCTAGTGTGGGATGTTTAAATTGGGATTCTCACTGAGGTGAGTGTTTCAATTTGGACGTCACACATCAGATTAAGTTTTAGAAAATCTTGGGACATCACAGATGGTATCAGAGCATGAACAATTGCAAAGCCTGACATTTGCACATTATGCAACTCAAAACTAAAGAACCTTGAACCTTAATAATCTTTATGGTAACATTAGTCATATTTTAGAGACTAGATCTCACCTAGCCTCTAGGTTATCACCTAGGTGTCTGAGAACTAAGTCTAGACTGGTGCTTGTTGAATAGCAAGTCCTTAGATGTCATTCTTTCCTTGTAGTGTAGCGGTATGGGACGTTGCACTATTTGGAAATGACGTGCATCACGAGAAGAGAAACCTTTGACATATGATGCATCTATGTTTGAGGTAGCTACACCATCTTATACCATGTTCTCACCCTTTTCACTAGTTTTCATGGCACTGTACTCTCCACTATGTGTGGGACACTCATTTTCAGGATTTGGTTTTGGATTTCAACTAGATCGTGATAGTTTTCTTTAACGCTTGTTTTATCAAAGAAAAACTATATAATATTTTATTATGTGTATGTATTACAAAAATGTTCCCCCACACATGTACGAGTAGGAGATGGTCATGTAACCTAAGTGAAAGTGAATGACATCAGTCTAGAAGAGAGAGTAGTTCTAGATTAGATGTCTAGAGCCTTTTTGAGATATATAGGATAGATGGAATAGATAGAATAAGTTTTATGATACGATCTAAGTCTTATATAGATGACATAAGATAGTTTGTGATGATCTATGTTTATCCGTGAGAATGTAATTTCAGTTTTGAGGATTTGAGATAAGTTTTGATGATGCAAGTAACCAGGGTTTTATGAGATAAGACAGATTAAGCTAAGATAATGATGTGAATCAGAAAGAGCCTCAATCTCTTTTACGAAGGAGGACCTCTAGTGTTAGGACCAGTTTTGGGGTTAACTCTAGAGAGAGTGAGACCCACAGGGAGAAGGTCAGAGAACCTAAACTCCATGATATGAGAAATATGAGAATTATGAGATATGTGATATGATATGTCCTAAACTAGACTAGTCCTGAGTGATTGACTTGAGTCGCTCTATGTATGATTCCTATAGTTTTCTTGAACCCTAGATGTCCTTGGGAGGACCAAAACCTAGAGATAGAGAGAGAGGCTCAATAAATGTGTGCAAGTGGAAATGATTATGAGTGCCTGCCATCTGGGTGAGGGAGAGAGCCCAAGACCCTGAAGGAGGTAGCTATGTTAGTTTCTAAGAAGCCTGGTGCTTGGGTTGGTGGTTTCCCACATAGGAATCTAGTGGTGTATATAAGAGAGTTTTGGGTAACCATGTCTCATGGGTAGAAACCTATGAAGAGTATGTCATAGCATGTTTTGGTCTGTGCTTATGTGGCTAGAGCTTGTAAGGATATTACGAGCGCTAATGAGGTAACACGAGAACCCTAGGCTAATAAAGGAAAGCTAAAGTTGTGTTATGAGATACTCATAGAGTTGAGTGAGCTCAAAGAGATTGAGCATGACACCACCCTCAGAATAAGGGTTGGGAGAACCTCAGTTGGACTAGATAAAGTTTTGATATATGTTTGTCAAGCCACTCACATAAGTTTGTTTAGCACAACCATGATATAATAAAGGTAAGAATGTGACCTAATCTTGAGACGTGATACATAAACATAATATGATGGAAACCTAGAAATGGTTTAATACATATTGATGCATAAATGGTTAACCAAATACATGAATAACGATGATAATGTGATTAGTCGACTTATGTTATGATGAATCTCTAATAAAGTTTTTGACTAAAATGAGAAAGCACAATGAGATGACGCTAATGATGTATAAGACATGTTACATGAGGTGTTAATCTTAGTGCTTAATAAAGATGAAAAATATATTTTGACAGTTAGCATGACATAATGCTTTAACACCTTGATATGATCTAGATGGTTAAAGTGGGTTAACTTTAGTTAACTCCTTTTAACCAGTGTAATATGATGTGGGAATCCTAATGCATGGGTAAAGATAAGAATGCAACCCTAGCATAGAAGATATGTAATGACATAACCTAAGTTTCTAAACCCTGAGTTTAACCATGAATGGAGTGTTTGTGCACTAAGATTGTTGTAAAACCCCCCTAATAGTGCTTTGGATACATGGTTCTAGGTAATTTTTGTGGATATGTTACACATAGAATAGTGCCTACATGTGGATGAAGACATGGTAGTTTTCCTTGGAGTACGAGTATGGTCAACTTTCAAGGATGAATGTGCTTTTAAGATGTATATGATGTGAAAAAGTGGTTTTTCTGGATTAATTTCGAGGATGAAATATCTTTTAAGGTGTGTAGGATGTGATGGTGTGGAATTTTAGAATCCTAAATGTCCAATGAAATAAGTGAAGTCATTCATATATTGAGTATTTTTGAGAATCTCAAGTGTTTTGATGAAGTATGAGTGATGATTGATATTGTGATTAAGATCCGTAAGTACATGCCTTTTGAGGTATTTTATTCAGTGGTCAAACCACATAGCTTTGGCACAGACTTTTATCAGAAAGTAGATTATATGATGAGGAATCAATGGTTTACATTTGAAGATTATGATACTCTTAGAGAAAGATATGGAGGTTTGAGTTGTTTAAATGACTAAGATTTATATACATACAACTAAGTTTTAATATAGTCCTAAGAAGCTGGTGTGACATTGAATGTAATGTGGGCTGCTGATCATGGCCTCTCAATAGATCATATGCATGATACCATTGGCTGAACATGAAGAGCCAAAGATACACATGTTCAATCTTCATCTCAGTCGCGCATGAGGACTCAACAATCGAGATTGGGTCTCTACTTTGCGGTTATGGCTGCAGTGTGTGGGTGGGGTGAACGGCATACCAAGCCCATGTCCTAGTTGTGGCCTTATGGAGGAAGCTTAAGTAGTAGTTTTTCTTGCGTTCTCAAGACCAGCAGTTCACTTTATATTGTCTAGAGGAGTTGCAAGACCCATCTAGTGAATCAGTGGAGTAGACAAGAGCGAGATTCACCTCCCCATTGTTGCTTCTTCTCCACCATCTAGAGCAGGTGACACGAGGAGGATAGGGTAGCTGCTCACAAAGCACACCAACACCTTGTCACGGTGACACTTGAGACGTAATTGCGGAAGCAGCGTGGAGGTCAGCACCGATGGAAGATGAACTGGACCATAGTGGCACTCCAGAAATAGAGTCACGAGATCGCATGCATCATTAGGCAAGGAGAGGAAAGCCAGCTTGAGAAGTTGGATCCAAGGAGGAGGAAAGACACAACATCGCATGCCAGACCAGAGTCCCAAACGGCGGCTGGGAGAATCCTGTTGCGGACTCGATGTGAGAGAGATCACACACACAGGTGTTAATCGAGCCGCAAGAAGGAGCAACGTGTGGCTGAACACCGTGTAGTGTTGTCGCACAAGGAGAGTGCAACAACGGCGGACAGGGCCGCCAAGTTCGATGGTCATGCAGCTCAAACTAGTAGGATCCATGGTGCCACAGGGAATCTATGCTAGAAGAGGACATGCGACAACGGCCATCATCAGTAATCATCGCCGATTTGAAGCCAGCAATCATCCTCAGATGGCGGCGCACGCAGGCGTCAAGATCTGCGATCACGAGGACACAAGGAAAAGAGAAAGAGAACAGAGGACCAGATATGATCGCCAGAATCGGATGGTTCAACCAGGAGTGAGTCGTGCCCATAGTGGCCACGTGGCAGCCTTCAATTCGCTAATAAAGGTAGAATCTCACAAAACTCATAGATCTTCAATAAATCATAGAAATTACCTCGATATCAGAAAATTATATATAATATACCAAAATGTTCAGAAAAATGCGTAGAATAATATGAAACCATCATATCAGCCTTTTTATGCTTAAATCACAGTGATATTATGGAAGATGTGTAATTCTTACTTAATGGATAATAAATACCAAATGATGGTATAAAATTATTAGAAAATGTCAGTAAATATAAAATCATGTCTATAATCCATATAATGATGATGCACGAAAGCATATAATTTGATTAATATGGCTAATTAGGGATAATAACACTAAAGATAATGCAATAAATGCATACATGCTCAATAAATGATAGAAATTATAGAGTAAGCTCATATCAGTATATGTAACCTCAGTTTTAATTATGTGATAAGTTTTATTCATGAAATCCATGTTATATGAAGATGACCCATAATACATGTGATGAAACCCGAATTTGAGTAATACATGTAACTTATGGTTAATATGTATAAATAATGATACGAAACCTAATATTCAGATTATGTATCTTAATCTGGAACATAACATCAGTAACATAAATCCCACATAAGGATAAAGATAAGACAAGTAATAATGTATACATAATGATCTAAGGGAAACCCTAATGAACACATTTAGGGTTAAGATGAGATGTATGATGTTGAGAACCTGATGGTGATATGTGATCTTGTCTTAACCAGGGGTTTCACTAATGATGTAGTTGACATCAGGAAAATGTGTGATGATTAGGATGTCTGTTTTCAAGGTACGCCATTACCTCTTACTTGGCCTATTATACATTATGCTTGTGTTATATGGTAGTAAAGACTTGGCATATGGTATTGATTGAAATGATTGTCTTGTATGATATGTTGCTTGAATTTCCATACGTATTGCTATGAACACATCAAACATAATATTTCTGTTTCATTATATGAAAGCACCAACTTTATGGCAGTGTGCTTGGAAGTCACCGAACTCTTTGGTAGTGGTCACGTTGTACATATGGAAGCACCAACTCTTTGGTAGTGTGCTTGGACCCAACTCTTTTGTAGGGGTCACATTGTACATATGATCCAACTCTTTGGTAGTGATCATAAAGGACTTAATGCATTCAACTCTCATGTAGTAAATGCATGGATGATATAATGGAAATTATGCTTAAAATATGTGTTCTCTTTTATTAATGAACATCTTTATGCAAGTATATGCTTTCCTTATATTCTTGTGTTACTGCCAAGTATTAGTTTTATCTTATTGCTGAGATATGATGAGACATATATAAAAGATACGTAGGCATACTCGGTACAATATTCTTGAATATTGTGCTGACGTGTACTGCATGTAATCTTTTATGTAGGTTGTGGTTATGCTCTTGAAGATCCAGGATAGTTGGGAGTTATATGGAGAGCTGATATACAGGTGGACCTGTTGTCTTAAGATCATGTAGTTTAGTAGTAGTACATGTATATCTTATAAGTTTGTTGTTCAATATGTAATATCAAATGTTGGAACAATTCATGTTATAATTATATGTTGAATGGTGAACATATGTGTATGGTTTTATTATTGTTCATGTACATGTGCTACTAATTGTTTCCTTCTGACTCCCTTGATTTTCTTCTTCTTAGCCTAGTGTGGGATGTTTAAATTGGGATTCTCGCTTAGGTGAGGGTTTCAATTTGGACGTCACACATCATATTAAGTTTTAGAAAATCATGGGATGTCACAGTACATGGATGACTCTAGGACTCTACTAAAAAACCACCAAAATAGCAGCATATCCATCTATTGCCTCCTTCTGCTCGGTCGCAACCTCACGACCACCACCCCATCTAGTACAATCACCTAAAACGGTTTTAAACCAACAGGGTGAGGCACACAGTCCCAACAAGAAACATAACTCCCCACTGAAACTATAAAACTCCAAAGAAGGATAAAGCAGGTAAAGTAGATAATTAATATAAGCAGATTATATGAGCAGCACACTGAGCAACTCTTACTATATTATCAAACTTACCAAGATATTCAGGAGGCATATAACCTGTTTTTCTTTATGGAACATGGTTGACAAGATAATATTTATAAGATCTTACCACATAATATAAAGAATGTATAAGTAATTGCAAGGTATAACAAGATCAATTACACAAGCAAGGCCTCAACCAATGTTCCGTGTTTTTCCTTAAGCAATAAACATTATTCGGCTAGATTACATATTATTATGCCCTGAGGAAGTTTGTGATACCACACAAATTTTACCTTCAGTTGTGAAACCCAAGCCGGTTCCATAAAAGGTCAATGGAAGAGCTGGACTCCACGACCTAACCACCTCGTAGTTAGTGCACGGGTACAAAACAAGTGGACCACAGTCTTATGCTTAAGTGGCCTCAACTATAGGGTCAGGCTACCCTCTGCCTATCCCACCTCGGTATAGGTCGCGGCGCTAGTGAAACTGAGCCATAGGCATGATCACCATGCTCTGAGCCATGAATAAAATCATGCTCTTCTTATCACACATCCTGAGCCATGGGCATGTTCACCATGTTCTAACATATTGAGTCACGAGCCTGAAACTGCACACTGGAGTCTACAACTGAAGTTGCACTCCAATCCTCCTCATTTTTGGCTAGGAGAAACCACACATATTCAAAGATATGCGCTTCAAGTTAACCCACGGGAGAACCTACTTCACCATCACCAGCTATTGACGATGATGGATCTATGTCCAGGGCAAACTACATGATATATTCCACTATAATTAATTAGTATATTTTAAGTGGATTGTTGAGGCAACCAAGTTGTAAAACACACAAGCAGTGAGTTATATTATTACTGTCATCATCATCTTGTCTTGGGATCTCAATCCCTTATCACAGAAAGCCACTACCTCTCAAGGCATCATCACCACCTTACATCATCAACAGGGATAACAATCCCTTATCTCATCATCAAGCAGATAACACCTCACTAGGCACTAATCCTTCATTAGGTTCTTAGACTTATCTTCTTATACTGGTGATGCATGTTATTTCATAAACAAGAGTTATCACCACGATACAATGTTATTCAAGTACATATGCCTCATAACTCTTACCTGGCTATGAAATCATCTTATACACCTGCATGGTTAGTATACGTAGCAAGAGAGATAATTAAAATCACCTGACATAGAGCTTTACTGATTATCATGTCATTAGGGTTTGCAGTTACACATGTCATGATCAAGACTATGTGTGGCATATTGTATCAATTACATTACTGCTATCAAATCATGGGCATCCATTTGAGCTTATAAACTAGCATCTTATCTTATTAATAGGCATCATCTTCATGCATTAAACATAGCATTGGTTTACAAACCATCATCCATAACCCATAATCATCAATGGTGCGAAAACATGATAAAGAACCACTAGCTAAGGTATCTGGGTTGGTCATGACTCTAACCAAAGGTGCCCGCTACCCTCACTAGAAGTATGACGGGTAGGACAACCCTCACCATAGGTGGTATCGGGTAGGGTAACTACCCTCATCCAATCCTGTCGGCTAAGCACAATGAACAACCACATAACGGCCGATCCAAGGGCAAAGCATATCGGGAAACCACTTCATGGTGTGTCGTGCAACTAGAGAGAAAAGATGCTATCATATAGATGGCTTCATGGGGCATATTGTGCACCCAAGGTGACGAACATCCACTCAATCGGGCAAAGCCCTATCAGCCCACATAGTTTAGGGTTAGGGTTATGTCGGGTGAAAACTACCCTATCGTTCAACTAAGTCAAGCATACCATATCGGTCACCATAGGGTCCATCATTCAAACCATGTCAGGCAAGAAACCAACCCAACTTGTATCGCCCAAGACTCCAACTAGGGATATCCAATTAGGCACTCTGTTGGCCAAGGGGCAACATCTATTAGGTCAAAGGATCATCTAGAACAAGGCATATTGCCCAAGCTCGCCGACAAGGTCAAGAGGGCCATATCGGGAATCAAGCCAACAATACTCAAAATGACCATATCAGCCAAGACTAAACCCAAGGTAGGGGGGTGTCGGGCAGCACTACTACAAGGTGTATCGTGCAAGGCACCAAGCTCATCTCGAAAAGGTCATCATCAACCTCAAGATCACCATCATCAAAATCCTAAAAGATCAAGAGAATTGGCTCACCTCTCAACATCCAAGAAAGAGGGGTTTTGCACAACCTCCATCACCAATCATGAAACATGATGGATCATTTCCATATCGGCCTAAGGCTCAACCAAGGCTCAAGTCTCAAATCCATGGTGAGAGAAGAGTGTTGCTCAAGCAACTAGAGTATAGACTCACCTCTCAACAACCAAGTGAGAGGGGTGTTGCCTATATCACTAGAGTCGAACTCACTTCTCAAGATCAAAGAAGAGAAATGGGGTATTGCCCAAGAAACTCTACACATAGGGTTGGGCCACAAAGATCAAAGCACATCCAACACATCATTATAGCAACAAGATTATATATCCAACAAGATTAAAGGTGCAAACTAGAGCAAGAAACGTATATAGCAAGGAGTATGTCCAATTAAGATGAAACATATTATGCAACAAGAAAGGGGAGCAGTATAGATAAGTTTAGGAGTTATGTAACCCACCTTAAGCAAGTTCCAAGATCCTAGCACCAAGCAACACCTTCGACCACCACAAGAGGAAGAAGAAGAAGACTCCAAAGAGAAGGATCGACCACCAATCTTAGCTCCTCCAAGGGTATCGGCCACCAAGGTTGCAAACGTGAGGTGTATTTCACCAAGGAAGTCGGGAAACTAAGGAACTAAATTGATCCTTAGCAAGAGAAAGGAGATACATATATAGAAGAGGGTGGAGGAGAAAACAAGGCAATGTGTCGCACACCTAGGGACACTTGTCCATGGGCAATGCCACCTTCTCATCCCACCTCATACACATGTCCAAGGCAATTTCCACATGCAAGCATCATGCACCAAGTGTCCAATAGTGTGGTGACACAAACGAAGCTAAGAATCAAAGATGGTCCATGGCCGACACACTCATTCCCTTACCCGATACAACCCCATGGCAGACACAACCATGGATTACAAAAGGCTCCCAAACACACCCTTGCCCGATACAAGGTCCATCAAGGAAAGGCTAGGCCTAAACAAGGCAAAACAAGGCCCAACAAGGCTCAACCAAGCCCAAGGAAACTCAAGCAATGAGCCCAACCCTTCCTCTCAACTCTAGAGGAAGCAAGGGGAGAGGAAAATGCCTCTCAAGGTGACAAACTTGCTCATCAACCCAAGACTTGGGTTATTGTAAGTGGCACCTCCAACTCTCAACAAAGCACAAGCAACCTTAATTACCACTAGAGGTGATTAGCAAGCAACTAAACACAAGGTTTAGGCAAAGCAAATAGGATAAGCCCAAAATAGAGGTCAGGGTCCTTACAGTAGAGGTGTGGCATCGTCCAGGCGGTTGCCTACTATCCCAGGCTGCTATGTGAAGGAACACTCTCAAAGTGTTCGATGATATGCGACTATGAAAATAGGGGAATCATGTGACGGAGCATCCACAAGGTGCTCGGTGAAATGCCTCTATGTACACATGGGCATTGGTCTCTGGCCGGGGTCTTCGCTGGAGTTGGCCTCATAGAAAGGAGCAAGGAACAGAAGGGATGGGGGTTTATTTCATCTCTCCCTCTATGTTTCTTGCTGGTTGGTGTTTGGTATGCATAAGGGGTTGACCACTTGGGATCTAGATGTTGGTTTCAAAGGACCCTGTTGTTTTCCTGTTGGCTATTTATTCCACACAATTTTAGAGAATGGGAATAATGCTAGTGTGAGAATGATTGGTTAGCTGAGGCAATATGATCTAATGGATCCATTGGTTGAAGGTCCATTTGGTGCTTTCTTTTGCCTCGTAGATGTTCTTGGTTGCTGCTGTTGCTGCTAGATTTTCACCCTTCAGGTGTTTGTGGTGGTGGTGTTGTGCAAACAACAAATTTCTGAGTACCAAGATGGAGCTAACCAAGGAGTAGGGGTTGTCATTTCTTCTTGGTTTTTGGTTTGCAGGATGTGCTCACGCTTCCAGCTGATGTCTTGGACCTAGCTTGAGTTTTGGTTTTTTTTTTTCAAGCCTTGAATTTGTGTGTAGGTGCTGAGACCCTAGATTTCTGGGTCTTTTGGGGTGTGGCTCGTTTACAGTGTGTGTGTACTCATACTTTGTGGGTTATTTTATGCAATTGATTTCTTGGCTTTGCTTAAGGCTTCATGTCATTAGGTCGAGTTGTTTAGGATCTAAGCCTTATTTACAGTTTTAGGATTTTATGGTTTTTTGCCCTTGATTACTAGCTTGTTGGTATCAAGGTTTTGTTCTTGTTGTAATGGGGTACTTTGTGCCCTAAGTTTTTTGGTAATATAGTAACAACGTTTTTGACCGACCAAAAAATAAAGAAATATTATTTGTTGTCATTCTTTCATAGATTGCTAGATCTATATTTTGAAATGGAATTTAGTGTATAGAGAAGTAAAAAATTTATTTTTATCTATAATTACTATACACATGGTTGTCTTATTTGTACAACTAATAAACATACATGTTCCTTTTAGTTATTGTATATGTTGTATTTCCATTTATTGTGTAAACTTTTGTAAATTTTATGTATGATGTCACCATATTAATAGAAATTTGTTCATGGTGTGGTGCAGTGTGGTTAACCATGGTTTTTTGATAGTGCGGATATGGTTTTTGATATTAAAAACTATAGTGGATATGGTGATTGATTTTTCTATGTGGTGTGGTCATGGTTTTGATATAACTGGTACCATATCTGCACCACTGTCATCCCTAGTCCTACATGTACTCACATTGATTATCTAACTCCTATCATACATCCAATCTATATCTACTCCTATATTAGGATCTCTCTTGTGTACTTTTATAACTAATAAAGACCACTTGTTTCTAAAAATGTACATGGTATCAAGTAAAATGATCCAAAAAAAAGACCCAATCCTAGTTCTCTCCTCTTATTTTTTTTATACCTTTGCGCATCACCTTACTGCCACCTTCTGATCTTCCTCTCTACTTGCCTCCTTCCCTCTCTCTCCTTGTGACAACCTATCACACAAAGTGAGATTACTCAAAATCTAAACATGATCAATTTATAATTTAACACATCACTAAAAGGAGGGTTAATAAAAATTGATTTAGTTTTCACAATATTTCTTAACAACATTTGTATAAAAGCCCAACATCTTAGATTATTTGATAAATCATATCAAAATATCTTACAAAGGCTCTTAGTCCTCAACCACAACATATACACAAGAGATAGCATCACATGAAAAACATTAGAATACTAAGAAAGCTCAGGTGAATAAAACACTATATTTAAAACATTCTTGGTCGGATATGAGAGAATAGGGAGGACTATAGGACATACTAGACATGTAAACAACTATCCATATATGATTCATCACATCAACTCCTCTTCACTGCCACGGGTCTGCTACTGCTACTAAAGATCTCCTAAAAAATATTGTGGTGACCCATGGGTGAGACCAATGTCCCAAAATGGGATATAACTCACAACAACACTTATTGATCACAAGTTATGTTATTAAACATGTTAAGTAGATTAAATAGATAGATAAAGAAACATGACAAAACTATTAATCATAATGGCTTGTTAAGAGAATTTCTACTCAGAGTTTTAGAATCCAGCTCTCAATTACCAGATGTAGCTATTACTATGAGAATATTGATAACAGTATGAGCATATTTGAATAATAGGAGCATGTCTAACAATACAACATGACTACAGTCACAGACAAAACTAATAGGATAAGCATCTCTAACAATATACCTTATCTAACAACATAGACATATCCAATAGGATGATCAAAGCTAACAACAAATCCATGTCTAACATTGTAAGGCATGTCTAATAGCACAACACTACTGACATCATAAGCATCTCTAACAATATAAACATCTCTAACAATATAAGCATTTTTAACAATATAAGCATCTCTAATAATATAACATGTAAGCATACCTACATCATAAGTAGAGATAACAACATAAGCATAAGTATTGGCATTAGCATGATTAGAAGTATGGACATAGCTAACTACATAGGCATGACTAACATCATAAGCAATTCTAATAACATAAGAATAGCCAACAGTATAAGCATGTTAACAACATAAGCAAATTGGTCTTTCTTAATGCACTACACATCATTTATATGTGAGAAGAGAAACAAGGGTTATCGTCCAATGTGAAGCACTGTGTATAATCCTAATAAAATATGCTACACGACTGATTACTTATTATATTAATGCCCTGAGGAATTGAGATATACCAAATTCCAACTGACCATTGCTAACTCAAAATCAATGCCTTAAAAGATCTATGTAAGATCCAGAATCCATGATCTCCCACACCTTCAGTTAGTACGAGTCTGCCATAGTGACATACAAAGTCAAATTGCAAACCACCTAGCCCTCCTTGGTATATAGGTCTCCATGCTATACACCAGGGTATATGAAACCCTACCACTAAGGTACAACCACAATTGTCCTCAATCACATCAGATATTTGAGATACGACCACAACCATTATCATGCTGAGGCATGATGGCATACATCTTAAAAACCTTTAGGATCAAGATGATAAGGACACAGTCACTTGCACCTTGCATACTCAACAATTTTCACTCCGAGATTCCCTAAGGAATACTCATTTCACCATCCAACAAGTCCTGACACTGGAATGGATCTATGGCATAGGGAAACTACATGATTAAGGTTTCACTTGATTAGTTGATGACAATTGGGTGAATTGAGGCTTTATCAAACAAGTGGACAAACAAAACCTAATTTGTTTCTAGAAAGCATTAATATATACCAACTTTAGAAGATCTAAAATGTATGAGGCATAATCCTTATTTCAACACCATAGGCGCTATTTTATTACCATTTATGAGACTCTACTAGTCATCACACCAACACAGGATATAAATCCTTATTACAGTATCCCAGGTTACCAACCCTTATCACATCACTAAAAGAATCACACCTCTATTAGGGTTCAACCATGACCAAAGGTCATTATGACCATCACATTATCTCCTACAAGAACATCATCATGTTTCCACACCTCATCATGACTCAACTACCATCACATACATGTAACATATAAGGTTCAACTTAACATTTCAAATAGAATAAATTAGAGTTAGAATAGTGTGAAGATATGATGTAGTGATTTTGAGTCGCATTTATAGACATATTTTACTTGTGTTTTATGCATTTATTGGTCATTTTGGTGGTTAATATTGCATAATTCATCTACTTTGGTCTATGATCCTTCTCTATGTCAAATCTCCCTTATTTCAGTATTTTGAGCATAAATTATTACAATAATATGTTTTATTCCAGCTTATGTGGTTTTGTGTTGCAATTTCAGGAAAAATGAATATATGCTGCTGTCGATACCATCGACAGTGGTGGATACCATCGACACGACCACAAGTTGCCAGCCGCAAGGAGCAGAGCAAAGTCGATACTAGCGATAGGAGAGTCAATGGTATCGATGTACCATCAGGTTGCTGGTGAGAAGAGAGTCGATACTATCGACGCATATGTCGATACTATTGATAGGTGGAGCTACAGCGACACAAAAGGACAAAACCGTCACCTCAGGGTGTCAATAACATCGACCCGCGTTGATGGTATCGAGCTAGCATCAGGCGCAACAACGAAGAGAAAGAAGAATTGTCGATACCGCACAAGGTCGATACCATCGACCCGTTTCGATGGTATCGACACCGTCAGATACAAGTTTGCTTCAGATCGATCTAAATCTGACGGTTGTGATATTTTGGCGACCTAACTCGGTGATTATACCTAATGACGGCGGCCAAGAGCAAGTTGTCACGTCATTAGCTGATGCACACGTGCCAAGAAGGTGTGGAGAGAAGAACGGAGCCCAGAAACACGCCCCAGTCATTTCGGATGCCGAAGAAGACGTTTTCCACCACCAAAAGGCGGGAGATCGTGTATTCTACACCAAGGAATGCTTGGATCTTCTCCGTTCAGGGGTTTCACCACTCAATCACATTTCCCCCCATGTTTCTCCTTTCTCTACCATGTTTTGCTTTGAGATGAACACGCGGGGCTAATCCCCTTTATCTTTAGGACCGGGAGTAGCCCAGGGAAGCATTGTATGACAATTTTATCATAGTAATTCATCATTAATCTCTTAAATCTGTGGTATGAATTCGTTTTCTCAATTATATTGTTATGCTTGATCACCATAATAATAACCTAATGCCATTAATTACTTTGAAAGAAGAATTAACAGTTGAAAAGAGACAAATTTCACATTAATTGACAAATCCCTTGAACAAGGTGGTGTAAGGTTAATGGTGGATACCCAGAGGTCGATATTAATGCACCTAGTTTAGGGTATAGGTTATTACGATGGTGCAACCGACATAGACATAGGTAGTGAATTGTACCACGATAGTGAGAAATAATGACTACAGGCCACTACCCAGATAGAGAGATGAATATGAGTGACTATATAGAAATTCATACAATGATAACCCGCGATGAAACCACAATCCTAAAGATCTCCACCTGAATTGATTAAACTAAACCTTTAATCAATTATTTTGTTTTGTTTCATTCTATTTTCTTTTAATTTTACAACAACTTCCAACTCTTTAACTGGTCTGGCTGATTGCGAGTATTTAGTAGTAGTCTCCGATAATTCAGTGTCCTTGAGTTCGACTCAGGCCTCACAAGGGCCTATATTACATTGACGCGTACACTTGCGTTCTACGCACGGAAAATTCGTGTCAAGTTTTTGGTGTCGTTGTCAGGGACACGACAATTGTCGGCACTACGAGTGCTGCAAGCGGTCACTCTAGGCCATCTTTTTTAATTTTAGTTATTGTGAAACCATTTCTAAAATTTATAGTCTATCTTTCCAATTTTTGTAATCATCTAGCACGGTACTAAACTTAAATTTTCATTTTGCAGGTACTGTGCATGGTGCATATGCGTAGCACCGACTACACGCAACAGGCACTACAGGTTCCATTGCCGGGACTGGAAGACGAGGAGGATTGCAATCAAGACTACCTGGAAGAAATAGATTCCGAATTTGAACAAGAAGAAATGGTAGAGCCACATACAATATGGGAGAAGATCAAGGCTTCTTCTTTATCTGCTTCAAAGGGGCCAATCAAGAAGCAGGAGATCAATATTCCGACTTACAAGATTGATCCTGCATTAATCAATTTGGTCAAGTCAAATGCATTCCATGGGCTCAAGAACGAAGACCCAATCACTCATATCAGCCAATTCGTGGAGAACTACGATATGGTCAAATTGACAAGTTCCTGCAGGATGACCTCTACCTAAAGTTGTTCCCGAGTTCTCTAGCAGGGAATGCATGAGAGTGGTTGCACAATCTTGACGACAAATATGTGGAATCATGGAACCACATGGTGGAGGTATTATTTGAAAGGTTCTTCCCGCCCGAGAAGACAAACGACATGATCAGGAAAATTCACAATTTTACCCAGAAGGTTGGAGAGACCTACTCTGAGACTTGGGAAAGGTTTTAGATCATGCTTAGGAGGTGCCCGCATCACGGGCTTGATAAGGAGACACATGTCAAAATCTTCTATTTTGCTCTCTCCGAGCATGATAGAAGTAGCCTAGATTCCGCAGGCTCATGATTCTTTTTGAATAACACAGACACGAGGTGTTGGGAAATCCTAAAGAACATGGCCAAGAAGCAATCCTGGGGTGACAGGGACGCTGTTGAGCACGTACGAGTTGTGGGGGAGTCAAAGGCCATCAAGGAGCTGAATGAGAAGATGGACCTTCTCGCGAAGAAACTTCTTGCAAAGGAAGATATTGAATCCAAGGATGAAGCTCAAGTCAAATTCATGCGGCAGCAACAAGGTTATAGAAATAATGATTACTCATGGAGGAAGGACAAGAAGTTCTCCTGGAAGGATCCGAACAACTTCTTGTAGGACCCCGATGCAAAACCCCAACTGGTGGCGGAGGACAAGAGCACGGAGTTGCTCAACCAAGTGATAAAGCAAAACCAAGAATTAATGACTAATTTTGGGCAATAGATAAAGCAACAGGGGGAATTTATGAATATGTTCAGGAAGACATTGCAGAGCCATGGGGTTCAGATGAGGACAATAGAGACGTCTATGGCACAAATGGCAGTTGAGATAGCCAATCTCAAGAAGCCAGCGCAGCAAGGTTTTCTGGGTAACACAAACATTCCAGGAGGAAACCAACAGGTGAAGGCAATCTTGCTAAGGAGTGGCAAGAAGCTTTTAAACCCCAGGGCCAATGAACCAAGCAAACCCCAAGAAGAAACTGAAGGTGAGGCCATTGAGGAGGTGCCAATCTCAGTCACAGAGCCAGTTGAGAAAATAGCAGAGGATGCCACTGCGGAGCACATTGTTGTTGAGGAGGAGACACAGAAAAGGACACCTTATGTGCCGCCGCATCAAAGGGCGCAGGCCATCCAGGTCCCATATCTGAATAGTGTGAAAGCAAAGAAGGTGGATGAACAGTTTAAGAAGTTTCTAGATAGTTTCGGAAAGCTCTCCGTCAACATCTCATTGTTAGAGGAAATAGAGAAAATCTCCTCTTACGGCAAGTTTCTTAAAGACATCATTACTAATAAAAGGAAAATCCCTGACTCAGAGGTTGTAGTTCTCAAGGAGCAGGTGAGTGCCTTCATTATGGGCACATTGCCACCTAAGAGGCAGGATCTGGGCTGCTTCAATATTTCATGATACATTGGTAAGGTGAAATTTGGCGAAGCACTGTGTGATTCTGGGGCAAGCACAAACTCGATGCCTCTCTCTACATTCAAGAAATTTGGATTAAAAGAGTCAAGGCTGAGCAATATGACAATACAACTGGTGGAAAATTCAGTAGTGAAGCCCTATGTGATTTGTGAAGATGTATTGGTGAAAGTAGATCAATTTGTGTTTCCAACAGACTTTGTCGTAATGGAGATGCAAGATGAACATGGCAATGAGTTACTACTGGGATAACCCTTCCAAGCTACAGCTGACATGATACTGGAGATGGGGAGGGTTCGTTTGACCTTGGGTATCGTCGATGATCGATTTGAGATGGTCATGCCTTCCAACACCACATCATCTAAATCTAAAGAGCAATGCCGCATGGCGAAGCATTTTGATCATAATATCTCACTTTGTCTAGGGAAGCCATTTTTAGATATGGCTCATGTAATGACTAAGGTGGAAAAAGGGACATTGGCTGTAGACATCATGGAGCAGACCAAGGTTGTGTCCCTTAGCAAAGCTGTGGGTTTTCCTAATGATGAAGAGGAGGACATCACGCCTTCTACTGAAGATGAGGCAATTGCAAGATTTGTTGTTGATGCATATCTAGAATTACCACTTGAAGCCTACTTGGTCAACATAACACATGATTGGATGAGAAGCAAGTCACTACAAGAGTGTGCCAAGATGCTTCAGGTGCTTCCATGCTTTTACGCTAGGTACTATGAAGACCTTGGCGAACTCCCACCACCGCTTTGGTCGTCCTTGATCAGCCCACCAGATTTGGAGTTGAAGCCATTACCACCACACTTGAAGTACGCATTTCTAGCTGAGGAAGAGAAGCTGTCGGTTATTATTTCGGCATATCTGAGTGCTGAGGAGGAAGATCAGTTGTTGATTGTGTTGAAGAACCACCAAGGTGCATTCAGGTGGTCGGTTGCAGACATTAAGGGGATCTCCCCTACATTGTGCCAGCATAAGATTCGAATCGAGGAGGGAGCCAAGCCGATGATTCAGCCACAACGTCGACTAAATCCTAGCATGATGGAGGTAGTAAAGAAGGAGGTGATCAAGCTCCTTTCTGTAGGTATCATCTATGCTATATCAAATTCGACGTGGGTGAGTCCTACACAGGTAGTCCCTAAGAAGGGGGGAATCACAGTTACACAAAACTTATTGAATGAACCTGTCACGACCCATTTGGTAACTGGGTGGCGTGTATGTATAGACTACCACCGATTGAATGCCTCTATGCTTAAGGATCATTTCCCTCTCCCATTCATTGATCAAATTTTAGAACGTTTAGCCGGCCGATCACATTTTTGTTTTCTTGATGGTTATTTGGGGTACAATCTGATTTCGATTGATCCTAAGGACCAAGAGAAGTCCACCTTCACTTGTCCTTATGGAACATTTGCGTACCGTCGTATGCCATTTGGGTTGTGTAATGCACCGGCGACCTTTCAACGTTGTATGCTTGCCATCTTTTCTGATATGGTTGAACGCTGTTTGGATGTTTTTATGGACGATTTCTCTGTCTATGGTGCGTCCTTTGATGAGTGCTTATACAATTTGGACAAGGTTCTGCAATGTTGTGAGGACACACATTTGGTCCTCAATTGGGAGAAATGCCACATGATGGTGATTGAAGGGATAGTGCTAGGACATAAAGTGTCTAGAAAAGGGTTGGAGGTAGATCTGGTAAAAATCGAAGTGATTTCCAAATTGCCCCCACCGAATTCGGTTAAAGAGCTGAGGAGTTTCCTAGGTCACGCCGGTTTCTATTTCCGCTTTATAAAAGATTTCTCTAAAATTGCCAAGCCATTATCTGAGTTGTTAGAAAAGGATGCAGTGTTTGACTTTAATGAAAAATGTCTACATGCGTTCAATGTGCTTAAGGAGAAACTGATTTCCGCATTGGTTGTGCAAACACCGGATTGGACTAAGTCATTTGAATTAATGTGTGATGCATTCGATTTCGCGGTTGGGGCTATTTTGGGACAACGGGTGGACAATAAACCCGCTGTGATTTTTTATGCTTCCAAAACTTTGAATGATTCCCAACTTAATTACACGACAACCGAAAAAGAACTACTCGCCGTTGTTTTAGGTTTTGAAAAATTTCGACAATATCTTGTTGGATCAAAAGTCATGGTATGGACGGACCACGCCGCCATTAAGTATTTGATGGAGAAAAAGGATGCCAAACCTAGATTGATTAGGTGGATCTTACTTTTATAGGAATTTGATATTGAAATCAAAGATAAGGCGGGCATTGAGAATGTGGTCGTGGACCATTTGTCTAGGTTGGAGAGGGTAGATGAAAGGAATTTGCACATACCCATTACTGAGACATTTCCGGATGAACAACTTTTAAAAGTGAAATCGAAAGACCCGTGGTTTTCTTACATTGTTAACTATATTGCCTGCAAAATTATCCCAGATGATTGGACTTACGAAGAGAAGAAGAAATTTTCCATTCTTTACGTTATTATTTCTGGGATGACCCTATTCTGTTGAAGCAGTGCAGGGATGGTGTCTTACGCAGGTGTGTACCGGAGGTGGAATGCGAAAGTGTTCTTCATCATTGTCATACACTACCGACGGGAGGCCACCATGCTAGTTCTCGCACTGCAGCCAAAGTACTTGAAAGTGGCCTATACTGCCCTACTTTGTTCAAGGATGCTTATGATTTTGTGCGACAATGTGATTCCTGCCAAAGGGCAGGTAATATCTCAAAAAGACAAGAGATGCCCCTCAATGTATTTTAAGAGGTTGAGGTGTTCGACTTGTGGGGTATAGATTTTATGGGACCCTTTGTGTCCTCAAATTCTAACTTGTACATTCTTTTAGCTGTTGATTATGTGTCGAAGTGGGTAGAGGCAATACCCACAAGGACTAATGATTCCGCTGTAGTGTGCAATGTTTGTGTAAAAGAATATATTTTCTGTAGGTTCAGTGTACCAAGAATGATCATTAGTGATGGGGGTACACACTTCCGGAATCAAAAGTTCACGACACTTTTTGAGAAAGTATGGGGTCAAACACAACATTGGTACCCCGTACCACCCGCAAACTCAAGGGCAAGTGGAAGTCTCCAATCAGGAGATTAATAAGATCTTGGAGCGCACTCTGGCTTTCACGTGGAAGAATTGGAGTACCCTGCTACCAGATGTTTTGTGGGCATACAGGATGGCATATAAGACACCTATATGCACTACACCTTTTAGGTTGGATTATGGTTGGGCCTACCGCTTACCAGTGGAAATGCAGCACAAAGCGCATTGGGCGCTGAGGAAGCTAAATTTGAGTTATGATGAAGCGGGAAAGAAAAGGTTGGTTGAGCTTAATGAACTTGACGAGCTATGGATGAATGCATATGAAAGCTCACGGATCTACAAGGAGCGCACAAAGTTGATTCACGATCGCCATATTCAGATGCACGCCTTCAAGAAAAGAGATCGTGTACTTTTGTTCAACTCCAGGCTGAAGATGCATCTCGGGAAATTGAAATCCCGATGGAGTGGACCATTCACCATAGAGGAGGTCAGGCCACATGGCGCAATCATGGTGCGTGATGGTGAGACAACATTCCTGGTCAACAGACAACAGTTGAAATTGTACTTTGGTGAAGATTACACGAGGAAAGTGAATGAGGTCAAACTCATTGCACTTCTAGATGGATGACGAGCTTCATGTCGTCTAGCCTAAGACGTTAAATAAGGGCGCTTGTTGGGAGGAAACCCAACCATCGGTAGTTTAGTTTAGTTTCTTTCACATTCATACTTTGGTTTGATATGACTTTGTATTTAGTGTAAAAAAGGTACCATGATCGTTTGTGCAATGTGCAGGACTGAGGCAGAGTCAATACCATCGACCCTCATGTCTATGGTATTGAGTTAGGTACAGGTTGGTGACCGCAGAAATTGCTCTGCGTCGATACCATCGACGACCTCGTCGATGGTATCGACACACCAACAAGTCGATCGCAAGAATGAGGTCGATAGTATCGACATGGGTGTCGATACTCGCGAGATCTCTGGAGATATTCAGAAGAAATCGTCTCAGTGAAGTCGATACCATCAATGGGCCTGTCGATGGTATCGACCCAATTGCAGGCAGAAAGCGGTGGTCGGGCCTCGCGAGGGTGTTGCCCTAACCAGAGGTTGATACCATCGACGTGGCACGTCACCGATCCGCGAGAGAGAATCTACGGTGATCGCTGCACCGGGACAGTAGATCCGTGGGATGAGTTGATACCATCGACACCTGTCAATAGTATCGACACGTCATCGATCCGGGCCCCCACATCCAGCCATCGATGACCGTCGATACCAGCAGTAGTACGGATTGTGCTACGCGAGTCGATACCATCGACACACGTCGATGGTATCGACGGGCATACAACAACACTGGCCACGGTTATTTAAGGGAGGGATTGTTGTCAGATGACGTCACAACTTCAGAGAAATTCTTCTCCACTTGTGTCGAGCGTCCTTGTGAGCAATTGAAGCCCGGCTACTAGCATCCATGGAGTGCGTTCTTCACCGAGCAAAGATAATCTTCTCTGACCTTCTCCGAGCTCCGTCTTGTAATCTTTCTTCTCTTCTACGACAATGGTGCATGTTGCCGGCGTGTCCTCTTCCTGGGAGAATCCAATGGAGATCCCAGAGTTTGTTCCTCCACCGATCACGTCTATTCCGCGTCCGCGGATCATTCATCCTTCTGCAGTGGTCCGGAAGATTTACGAGGAGATCATGAAAAGTAAGATTGAGCCGACCTGTTATGTCGACCGTGACATGATCCGTAACCTGGGGTTCGAGGCTAATCTGGCCTATGTGCTCAAGTGGCAAGCGAGACACACGAGCAGGATGCCCGATGAGCTGGAGTACCATGCTGATGGCCAGCCGTTCTTCGGTGACTGGCCGACATACAAGGAGCTGGTGGCAGAATTCATGGCGTCGCTGGACATACGCGTCGTACCCAATGACGTCATCGCCACGGATCGCAAATGGATCAAGGGCTATGTTTCTTTCCAGCTGTACAATAATGACTACAATCTCACCCTCCAATAGTTCAATGAAATCTACAAATGGAACCATGGGCGAGATCAGTACAGGAGGCCAGACAACCGGACGGATTACGATGCTATCTTCGCTGAGCTCGTGATTGTACCGCCGGGCAAATCTGTGAGCTACCACAATGCGGCGGTAGCAGATTTTGAGCACCCGTTCGTGTGGATTCTCCACCGCATGCTTTGCTCCACTTTGTTTTCTAGGGGTGATCTGTCTCTTAGCAAGTTTCAAGAGACAGACCTATTTTTCTTGCATAAACTACTGAAGAGGAAAGAGTGCAATTGGGGAGCATTCTTCTTGCAGCACGTGTTGGTGGTAAAGAGGAGTACGCGAAAGGCTCCAATTCACTTTGGAGGGATCATTACACCACTGGCCCACTATCTTGGGCTAAATTTCTCCCAGTTGACTCATCTCTCCAATAGAAGCAAGGTCAATTTGCAGCATCTTCACCGCTCCAACCTCATTCTGCTGCGTGATGGACTGGTGTATGCACACTGCCACGTTAATCATGCTTATCAGGAGTGTTTACTTCCCGACCCTATCTTCCACATCGAGGGTGCTCAGCATTTTCGATGATCGGTTATCGCTATTGATGATTCAGATGAAGACGGCGGCAATGACGACAACAACAATGATGAGGACGAGGCTGAAGAGAAAGAGGAGGCCTACACTCCTCTTCGTGCACGAGTGGCACCTAGGAAGCATCCTCGCATACATCCAGGTGCATCTTCATCTTCACAGCCTCCACCACCACCACCACCCTTGCAGCCAAGCGAGGATGTCTACTCAATGCAAGGAATGTATGCCATGCTGCAGGATATACAGCAGACGCATCAGCACCACACTGCAGTGTACACCGGTGTTCAGGAGACGACGAACCGGTTACTTGACAATCAGAGGGCTATCTTTGAAAATGAGCGCCTCCTCCTCGACAACCAAAAGCAGATTCATGACAGGTTGCATAGGATGGAGATGCAACAACAGCCCTTCTATGATCACTACTGGAGCTAGAACTACTTTGGGGGGTATCCACAACCTCCACCCATGCCCCAATATGATCCTAGCTTTCAAGGGCAGTACCCATCTTGGGACCCCATGGCCCCACAATACCCGCCTCTGCCAGAAGAGTGATCGGTACCTCTGTTCCAACCTTTAAGACTGTTTTTGACTATGAGGCCATAGTCAAATTCAAGCTTAGGGGGGTGTTGGAACAACTCTATCCTTTAGTTTTCTTACTTTTTAGTTTTTATTGTTTTGTTTCTTGTTATTTAGTTTTTGCAATCTTAGTTTGTTTGTAGGATCCACACTCTATCTAGTGTAATTGTGGATATCTTAAGTCTTGTGTCATCTCAATTGCTTGTACATGGGAATTAATGGAATTTTTTTTTAAAATTTTGAGTGTTCACAAGCTTGTGTTGTTCAACTTTGAGCACATAACTTAAGAAAATGATTGGTTTTGTCAACTCTAAAATAGAAAAATCACAATTGTACATTCCTAATGATTCATGAAAAGTGGACGGAATTGTTTGTGTGAGCCTAAACTAACCAAATGATAATGAGACTCTAATTTGAAGTAAGAGAGAGAAACCTCTTAACTACTACATAGGTCAGTAAGGAGGGACACATAATAATTTTCAAAGGTTCAGTCAATTAGTCTTGTGATCTTTCCACCTCATTGTTTTTTACAATCCACCATAAGAATTGGAAGTACATTACGGTTTTAACCTTTTTGATTGCATCTCATGTAGATAGGTCTTGTATTGCAAAGTATTCTCACATGTCTTGCATGAAAATTAAAAAAAGAGTAGTTATACATGCACATTATCCTTAGGTGTGTGTCATTTAGTTGCATTCATAATTCTTTTATGCATACAATACATCATGTATCATATTTCTTCTTTAAGGGTGGTTAACCTATTCCATACCTTCATAAATGCTTCAAATATTTGAGTTATGCAGAAAACGTGAGCCCAACAAATAATTCATTGTCATTTATCGATATAAGGGCTTAATAATCTCTTAAAAAAATGGAAAAAGAAAGAAAAAAAGAGTAAGTATCAAGAAGCAAGTAGAATAAGAGGGAGAAAGGAACATAGTCTCACCTGCATTTTAAGATGAGTATGTACATGATGTAGCTACTTTAGATATTCCTTTTCATCTTGAGAAGGGATGTAGTGCATGCATCATTCCACCCAATTATAGGCATTAGGGCATTTTCATGTGCAAATGCATCATTTAGGGCATTTTGTTTTATGCATATTGAAATCGTATAATGCTTCCATTTCTTTCATTAGCCACCCATTCCATCCACCCGTTGCTCGAATTGGTAGGCCACCGTGATTTTCTCCTCACTTATGAATATCAGGAGAGCTGCTTCCATGTAGATGGTAGTTAGGGTGAGCAACGTAGAATAGAAGATCACAAGATGCACCGAGTCTGAACCGGAGAATATTATTATGTTAACTACCTTATATGATAGTGTTCATCAGTTTTGAGGTAGATATCTTTTATGGATGATTATTGTCGCCTTTAGGGTAATTATCATTCCGTGGTTAGTGAGGGTTGGAATGTGAATGTCCGGTGGGGATCATATGGTAATGTTTGTTGTGATGATCTGTTCTTTAGTTGACCCTAGCAATTCTATTCTAAGGTTTTGTTTCTCGAGAGCGAGCAATGGTCAAGCTTAGGGGAGTTTGATGCGATGATTTTGAGTCGCATTTATAGACATATTTACTTGTGTTTTATGCATTTATTGGTCATTTTGGTGGTTAATATTGCATAATTTATCTACTTTGGTCTATGATCCTTCTCTATGTCAAATCTCCCTTATTTCAGTATTTTGAGCATACATTATTACAATAATATGTTTTATTCTGGCTTATGTGGTTTTGTGTTGCAATTTCAGGAAAAACAAATATATGTTGTTGTCGATACCATCGATAGTGGTCGATACCATCGAAACGACCACAGGTTGCCAGCCACAAGGAGCAGAGCAAAGTCGATACTAGCAATAGGAGAGTCGATGGTATCGATGTACCATCAGGTTGCTGGCGAGAAGAGAGTCGATACTATCGATGCATATGTCGATACTATCGATAGGTGGAGCTATAGTGACACAAAAGGACAAAACCGTCGCCTCAGGGTGTCGATACCATCGACCCGCGTCGATGGTATCGAGCTAGCATCAGGCGCAACAATGAAGAGAAAGAAGAATTGCCAATACTGCACAAGGTCGATACCATCGACTCGTGTCGATGCTATCGACACTGTCAGATACAAGTTTGCTTCAGATCGATCTAAATCCGACAGCTGTGATATTTTGGCGACCTAACTCAGTGATTATACCTAATGACAGTGGCCAAGAGCAAGATATCACGTCATTAGCCACTACACACGTCTCGAGAAGGTGTGGAGAGAGGAACGGAGCCCAAAAGCACGCCCCAGTCCTTCTGGACGCTGAAGAAGACGTTTTCCACCACCGAAAGGTGGGAGATGGCGTATTCTACACCAAGGAATGCTTGGATCTTCTCTGTTCAGGGGTTTCACTACTCAATCACATTTTCCCCCATGTTTCCCCTTTTCTCTACCATGTTTTGCTTTGAGATGAACATGCGGGGCTAATCCCCTTTATCTTTAGGATCAGGAGTAGCCTGGGGAAGCATTGTATGACAATTTTATCATAGTAATTCATCATTAATCTCTTAAATCCGTGGTATGAATTCGTTTTCTCAATTATATTGTTATGCTTGATCACCATAATAATAACCTAATGCCCTTAATTACTTTGAAAGAAGAATTAACGATTGAAAAGAGACGAATTTCACATTAATTGACAAATCCCTTGAACAAGGTGGTGTAAGGTTAATGGTGGATACCCAGAGGTCGATATTAATGCACCTAGTTTAGGGTATATGTTACTACGACGGTGGAACCGACCTAGACATAGGTAGTGAATTGTACCACGACAGTGGGCAATTCTGACTATAGGACACTACCTGAATAGAGAGATGAATCTGAGTGACTATATAGAAATTCATACAATGATAACCCGCGGTGAAACTGCAATCCTAAAGATCTCCACCTGAATTGATTAAACTAAACCTTTAATTGATTATTTTGTTTTGTTTCATTCTATTTTCTTTTAATTTTACAACAACTTCCAACTCTTTAACCGGTCTAGCTGATTGCGAGTAGTTAGTAGTAGTCTCTTATAATTCAGTGTCCCTAAGTTTTACTCGGGCCTCACAAGGGCCTATATTACATTGACGCGTACACTTGCGTTCTACGCACGGAAAATTCATGTCAAGATAGAAAGTACTCCATCATTGTATTAGATGCACAAGGAAACTAAGCAACATCTTTGTGTTCTTGAATTAGGATTAAGGTTCAACAACTTAACCAATTTAGGGTTTCCAAAATAGTAATTGTATATCATACCTAGTCTTATTATCTCCAACAAATCTTAGAACTAAGGGAATTCCTTTATTATAACAATATGCAAGGGAACTAGGTATAATTTACCACCATCATTTAGTTGTACTAAGATTAGAGTTCACAACACAAGTTGAATTAACATTGAGACTCAAAAATTTACAACAATCTTAGGTTTATACTCATTTAATGGAAAAGGTATGACTACCACCATCAGGTGCAATAAACACAACCTATTGAATCGTAAACCATACATCATTGAATTACCACCATCAATCACAATTGCATAAAACATAACCATCATATGCAAAACATGTAAGATCTTGAGACATTCATCTAGGAAAAGCATAGATTTATGACTTAGAAAAACCATGTATCACCATCGGGTGTGATCCCAAAACTCACCATCAGTTTCATGAGCAAGGAAAACCATACAAGTAGATATTAGTGAAGCCATCATTTGTCTTAGCCATGCAAACCATTGATTGAGAAACTAAATGATCCGTCCATCTAACACTTGGAAAAATCAGTAAATCAACAATTAGGATAGCCATCAATTGTGAATCTAGTGAGACCATCAAATTAGACATTGAGAGAGAATCAAAACCATCAGTTGCGAGATGAAACAAAGCCATCTTTTATAAGCAAAAAATAAGATCCAACACAACAACCAAGTAACCTTCATTGGTTCGCAGAAAAATCCCAACCATCGAGTTATGGAAACAAAAGAAAATCATCTCAAAGCATTTAGAGAGAAACCATCGTATGAGAAATAAATAAGACCATTCAATTGAACCACTTGGAAAATCACCATGAAATTTATTTCTCAAACATAAGACAGACCAAAATAAAGGTATATACAAACAATTAATTGTCACAAAATGGTCTAACCATACAACATCAGAATGAACTATCATATTGAAACACAAGGAGGGAAAAATCTTCTCAAAACCCGAGGAAGAACCATTATTGATGGTGCTTAGGATAAGCATCAATGAGACATTGATGAAGACAATATAATCATTATTTCTTGAGCTTGATAAAGTCTTCAAAATAGTAAATAAAGTACCAAAATTGTTCCTTCCTATAGGCCAACCAATCGGGGCACCCAAAAGTAGAAAAACATTTTTGAGGCACCAAATAAACCATAGCTTGTTTCAGCCATTCAAACACCATAAATTATTGCGATTATAGATGCCATCGACCAACCAGAGCTTAGAATATTATGACCATGGGTTCTTAGGCATCTAATAAGGTCATCAAAATAGTAGCAACATACCACCATAGTTCTACAAAAAATACTAGCATCGGATCGTGAGGCAAGGTAGTAATCTGCTCAATTAGGTCAAAGACAACCATCAATTTTTACCACAACAACTCCATGAATTCATAGAAAAACAAGGTATAAATCTCAGCTCCCAACACAGAGAACGTGCACAAGATTAAGGAGAGAAACCATAGAGTTATCTACTCAAAAATCATGATATATATACAAAACATAGCTAAGGATTTGAATTTGTTACTCATTACGAGGTTTCAGAGCAAGATTTAGCATCACAAGTCGAATGGTAAGCAATAAGCATGGAGCAAGTTATATAACTCACCTCTAGAATGAAGTTGCAAATCCTAATAGCAAGAAACTTGAGGTAGAAGGAAGAAAATCCTAGCTTTGAGCTTCTCCATTCATCCTAACTAGTTCCATCTCTAAGAACGAGAAACCCTAGATCAAATGAGCAAGAAGAAGAGTGTCTTCCATGCTTCTAGCATGAACTCAACCATGGTGATCAGGGATCCGTCCAAGAAGCAGAAAAAGTAGGGAAGGACAACAAGGAAATGAAGCTTAGAGAGAAGAGCTTACTTGCTTGGGTCAAGAACAACTAAGGAAGCTCTGAAATCTTGAAAGAAGACTAAATCCAAATCCCATGATCATATGCAAGTAGATCACTCTAAACTCTTCCTTTGTTGAGGTCCTTTCCTTCATCAAGTGATAGGGACGAGCTCTAGAAGTAAAATGGGATGAAGGTATTGAAGTAAGTGTGTAAAAAGATATGTTGCATGTAAAGAGAGTGGTATAAAAAGCTAAAAGGGAGAGAGAAGAAAGAGGTAAGGTGTCTAGCAAAACATGCCAAGTGTTGAATGTCAAGAGAATCCATTTCATGCAAGATAGTAGATCCATGGTAGTGGGGGTTTAGGTGACCCACTAACACTTGGCTCCCAAAACATTTGTTGGCCCCACTCACAATAAACTAATCATTCATGCACTCAAGGTAGCCCATCTATGAGACAAAAATCCTATGTAGATGTCATGCACAAAACTAAGGCGTGACTAGGCGTCCCATGTCACAAATAACTACAACATGATATAAAAATATGTGAGGAACAACAAGCATGTGAAAATTTGTAAGAATAACATCACATGTTGGTAAATTGCATAAATTTCCAAAACATACACAAAATTGCATAACTTGCTCAAAAAGTGTCCAAATTGGACCAAACTTGAAACATAGATTAATTAACTGATGCCAAAACATAAGAAAAAGTTTAATTAGGCATATAAGCACCTATTTAAGATAATCAGTCATGATTAGGCATTAATCCAAGACGAGGGACTTACAACCATAAACCCTAACAAGGATTTCACCCCCGAAATCTGAAGCAAATAAGGATGGTTACCTCCCATGCATATCATCTTGTAACTACCCCAAGGTCCTACCATCTCATGGTGATTTCACAACATATACAATAAAGCTAAGGACTTCCTCCTCAACATATGGGTTATGGGCCCACCACACTTCCATTGCGCCACTCTGATCTGATGTTCTGTGTCATGATGTCACCTATCTATACACCTTGTCCCACTTTCGTTATCCATATTATCATAAAACCATTCTTCTTCATCTAGAAAAGTCACTGGAGCACCTCAATATCGAAATCTCTCTCTAGAGGAAAGAAATATCAGGAACTCATCTTAACGTCTCCAACTCACATACCACTGATACATCTGGATACTAGAACTCATAACCTTGGTATCCAATACATGTGCCATGAAAAACTCACATCCTTGTCTTATATTCTTCTCTACCATCACGGTCAAAACCCAACATGTTGGAATGACCTTCCTGACTTCCTCAAAAACTCAAAAGATGTACCTATCACAAACATCACAATCCAAGAACTATATTCCTAAACAACCACATGTTACATGAAGATATACATCCCTAGGTTACATCGAATCCTCACATACCATGTGGCATGAGATCCACTTGAATGCAAAATCCTGAGAACAAAGGGAACAAGGGGAAAGGTATACCTCTCACAACACCATGATCCATCTCAAGAGTTTCTAATAAAGGGGTTACTTGTCCTACTATTAGCAAACTAGTTAAACCTTTTTATGTTTTATCCTATTTTTCACTCAGATTCCTTGTCAGATGCAAAGGAATTATCATGATTATCATACCTCATTAATCTTTTATGTTAGTCATTTATCATACTCATGTGTATCTTCTCGTTTATCATGTTTCTTATTCACTCTTTTAGGAGTTTTGTTTATCAAGTTTCTTATTCACTCTTTTAGGAGTTAGTTCATCACATTCCTCATTCTTATACATTCAATAGGGATCATTCTATTAATTTATTTTATATATCATTATAATTTTACATTAGAATCTTTTTGCACATAGGGGTGGGTCTAATATTAACTCGGGTTCCTCTTTGTTCATCAAACTTTATCCATTTTTATTATCTCATGTCACGATTATTATTGGAGTTATCATATTCTTATATGAATTTTACACCACAGGTTATTATATTAACACAAATTCATCTTCCTTTTACTCTATTATTTTCCATAATCATTGTTTTAGGAACCCCTTTCTAGCTTATCTCATTTGATTTTAAGATTCTTAGTGTCATATCACTTTCTTTAATCCACAAACTTTCGAGTTTGTAATGAGTTACGATATGATTTCCCCCTTTATTTATTGTATAATTAGGATATGTTCACCATAATTTCTTAACTATTATGCTCTTTAGATTGTTTTCAACTGACTACTTGATAAGGGTAATTAGAGGGATGACAATCACAGAGTTGCACACTTTCCTTTCCTTCAGTATATGAATACATGTCTAGGACATCCATGTACTATATTCAAGAAGTATGCATTATGTTCATGTCATTTTCATTACTTAGTTATCATCCTACCAAGTCCTAGTGTCCTTGTAGACTCCCAGAACCTATAGCTTTGATACCACCAAATGTGACAACCCGTCACACAAAATGAGATTACTCAAAACCTAAACACAATCAACTTCTAATAAAACACATAACTAAAAAGAGGCTAAATTAAAACCAATTAAATTATCACAATTTTTATTAACAACATTTGTGTAACATCCCTACATCTCGGATTATTTCATAAATCATACCAAAAATATCTTACAAAGACTTTGTCTCCCCACCCACAACATATACACACGAGTTAGGATCCACATGTACAACATCAAAATACTAAGAAAGCTCGAGTCAATAAAACATCATATTCAAAACATTCTTGCCCAAACTTGAGAGTCACTAGTAAAGATATTACCTTTGACGTCAATTAAATATAAGCCTTTTGACGTCAGTTTCCAAGTGACACACATGTCGGTGACTCTAAAAGTATATGTCTTAAGCGTCAGTTACAAAAGCGAAAACCTAGAGCCATCCCTGATTGCAACCAAAAAAAGAACCTCTAGCAATGGGACCATAGGCATCGATTATTCATACAAAACTAACGCCATTCTCCATCCTGAACAAAAAAAATTGGCCATAGTTGTTGGTTGTATAATAAATAATTGATGCTATTGACCACCTTTATTGACAAATTTTGTTGCTAAAAAATAACCGCCAGTAATGGGACCATAGGCGTCAATTATTCACACAAAACTGGCGCCAGTCTCCATCCCGAACAAAAAAATTGGCCGCCGATTAGACTATAGTTGTTGATTGTTAATAAATAACCAACTCCGTTGACCACCTTTATTGACATTTTTTTATAACTAAAAAATAATTGTTGACCTCCATTAGAAAAAAACATGGCAGTTTTCTATAGTTAACTGATGATTTGGACATTCATTGTCGTCTTTTTTCTTTTAACCGATGACTATGTTTTTTTTTCTTATTAGCTTGCAGGCCTGCTGTCTGGCTGGTTAGCAGGATGCAAAACCTATAGTTCTGAACTATAGGTTTACAACATCCTCTAATTTCAGCTAACAACAGGCCACAAACCAACAATATTAACAAGATGGACAATATTATATATATAGATCATGTGATTCACACATGTATAAGCACATTTAATTCATTCATATGATTCACACACATGTAGCAACATGTACTTCCATTCATTCATCTCTTTTCAAATTCACACACATGTAGAAGCACATCCATTCATTCATCTCTTTACACATTCACACACATGTAGAAGCACATTAACACACATGTATATAGATAAGACAATTCAAAATTCATTCAGACATGTATATATAAGTGTGTCTTTTAAAGTTTAACATTTTATCAAATACAAAAAAATATTATGACATCAAAGTTTAGAAATATCATTCTTTATCATCATCGTCGTCGTCATCAGTAATCCAATGATAATAAAAAAGTCCCAGTGGTTCTAAGGCTTTTGCCCATTATTTTCTTATATCATCTAATTGTTCCATCATATAGGGACTATGTATATCTAATAACTTTTCACATGTAATGAAGTCACTAGTTTTAAGAACCTACAAAGAGAATGACGTATATATATAATTAATAATATTGATATATTTTATATTATCTAATGAGACTATATAATATATAATTAATAAGATTGATATATTTCATATTATCTAATGAGACTATAATATACATGTTGTATGTTATTGATATCCAGTGCAGTATATTTGACAATAAGGTCCATATATCACATCACTTAGTGTGCACATGCCCAACCATTGTCTTGTTTAGTACACTATAAATTTCAACATACAAAATGTTAATAAATAATATATAAATTGGAGTCAGGAAACTACTTTCACATTCTCCCAAACTAATAGTTTATTCTTTGTGTTGCACACATTTCCTCCAGCTCTTTTAGAATCTTTTAAAGCCCTACATGTTAATGTAACACATTAAATTGCATTACAAAATAGTATTGTAATAATAGATGTTAACGGATATACATATGTAAAATTTCTCACGTGAATAATGGCCTTTCCATTATGTGTCCATGTATGTCTAATTGCTTCCCCTCAGGATCTATATAATAAATAGTGAACGTCTTGGGGACAATAACCAATAACTCCCAATGCTTACCACTAGATATAAGAAAGTGAAAAATATGTAACTCAAAATCAACAATAAAATGTAATTTTCTTAAGTCCAAATTATAAGCAAAGTAAACTTACTTAACATTGAATGGAGCTATTATCACACTCTTCTTTTCTTTATCAAAATATTTAAAAGTGAAAGAGCAATATAAGGTAATTATTGTAGGGTCTTTATCTATAAGACTGATCAAAGATGGAATTAGAAATCCCACATGGGTAAACAAAAATTCTATACAGATCTTGTGTAGGCGGCTGCAAAACATATATTACATATGCATTAATATATAAGAAACCAGATCACCATATTTAAACAAGGTATATAGATATATAAACAAGATCTCACCATATCCATAGCTCTATCATAGATGTATTCATCCAATCATACCTAAACAACTCCAAAATATCTTGTATAAATACTCCAAAATATCTTGTATAAATATAGTGTTATCGTATGATTGGCCTACAACATCCTCCGAAATATAAACATTTATAGGACACAATTTGTTATGTTTGCCTATCCATAGTGCCATACCCTTACGATTAGGACTTATGGATTGCAACTAGGTACTGCATGAGGAGGTGGAGGTGGAGTTGTAGTTGGTTTCTTCCTTTTCTCCTATATATATAATTTCATATCAATTGACTTGTATATACAAATTAACAAATTAATGTAATTTTAAATTTACCATACATGATCAGTATAGAAGACGTCCATTTCAGGCCACAATATCACTCTACCTTCTTCACCAAGCGTGTCAGCATCTGGGTGGGCATATGGAAATGGATGTTGCCTCCAATGAGGGAACACAAGCCGCGGGCTCACACGAACAGAACTATCGGGTATTGGAGTGCCATGAATTGTGTGCCCTGGAAGGCGTGGGTAAGAGTCGACCTCTACAACGATGAATTCTTTGAATCTTAGATGGCATGACATCAAACCTACAAAGTTACATAGAGTATGTTATATACATATCATCTTAAAAAGACTAGCTATTATGTCATAAAAATACTTACATCAGATGTGCTAGGTTGTGGGTATACAAGATTACTTCCAACCACCTCTACCATAGGGGAAGAGCGGCACGGTAGAGGTATTGTCTAAGTGGCACCCTGAGATGCCTACCTCTTGCTCATTGCTTCCTGGACTCTCTTATCAATTAACTCATCTACCTATACATGGACAAAAGAAAGGCTAGCTTTTGATTATTGAATTCCTTTTTAAATAACATTCTAAAAAAATAATAGGTTACCTCAACTTTAGAAAATCCCACTTTTGGGATTTGTTTGCACCGTGATGGCCCAAAGAACGCTTTTATTCCCACACCAACACCAGTAGCCCTAACACGTCCAGGATGCTCTGGGTTACCAAGAGCAATTGTCAATTCATCCCTTGTGCCCTCAGGGATAAACTTGCCTTGCTTCCTCTACTCGTAAAGCTCGCTCTAATCTCCATCAATAGAAATTGGTAAGTAAACATAATAATGATCCATATCGAATGCTCTGAGAGTCAAATTTTACCATTTTTATAGCCTCCTCAGCAGTTGCAGGCTTGGTTATATATCCTTTCTTGTTTTGCCTTCCAGCTATCCACACAACATGGCGAGGCAGAGGTGCAAGAGTAATAGTAGAGGACTCACCTGTCTCCTAAGTAGTAGCAGACTCAGTATCAGCAACAACCAGTAGTTTTTGGCGAATGCCTGCATAGACACTTGGACCCATCGTCTGGTCATGCACATTTAGTGCACACCTTTCTCATTGAGAATCACTGATAGCCCTGTTAGTAAGCACAATGAATTGGTTAGTAACACTAAAGGGCAATTGTGAATAGGTGAATTCATAAGAACTAGTTAATACCTTGAATCCATCGGTATTTCTCTTTGCAACAAATGCCTCCTAGTCCTTCAGTTCCTAGTAGTTCCATTACTCAGTGGTTGACTTCTTCATGTTCTCAACATCATGAATGTATAGTCATGTGAGATTTTCCTATAGTTCCTTAGGACCCTCCCACATCATTGCATCACCTTTTAACAATGTAGGCTTTCATCCAGTTCAAATATACTCTGCAAAATGTCATATATTTAATAGACTAGTATATCCTAAAAATTAGTATTATGAAAAATAGAATTGCAAATTATAATAACTCACACATAGTTCTTTCCATATTAAGTCTTTCTTTCCTTTATCAACATTATGCGAAGAAAATTCTAAATGAGGACTACAATGGCTACGAGTAAGAACCCTAAGATATGAAATAAACAAGTTGTGGTTCACTCCAACTGGATTTCCTGCATGATCAAAATCCACAGCTAGTTTTGGTCCATTGCCTCTTTGTTGTATTAACTTGTTCACCATAGTGATGCCCCTCACTTTTTCAAATTTTTTTGCTTCTCAACAAGTGTTACAAGGTTTTCAGTAGGTACATCCTCAACCTAAAAATTGGTATGTTAAAAAAATACTTATAGGATATCTTATAAATGGACATACAAATAGATATATATGATATATTTTAAAACTTACATTGTGAGGCGGCACCTCATTGGTATCCTCACCCTCATGGTAATGATCATTACAATCATCATAGTCATGGTCAGACATCTAAAAGTGTCATTCAAAAATCATACATTTAACATTTAACATAACTAGAAGATAATATAACATTGTAAATGTAACGTACAAACCCACATTGACTAAGCGGAAGCGATCATTAGCAGTGGATTACTGAAAATCACTAAAAATTAAAACCATTTACAAAGAGATCCATACATTGGAAAACTCTTTCAAAAATAACCAAAGTAATTCAATTACATTCTTGTTCACAAGTACATATTTTGTACCATCTCTTCTCGAGGATCACATACATCAACTGCTCTGTTAAAACTGTACATAAGCAGCATAAGAAGCTCGAGGCATCAAGCCAAAATATCAGATCGATTTATTAAACTAACTACAAACTCGGAGGACCTGAGAGTACATAAACGACACATAGGACTCTATATATATATATGACATGACAACCAGTGTCTCCACCTGAGAATTTACTATTGTCCCTGCTACTGCTCTTCCCCTACAGTAGGGTTTCTGCCTCTTCCTCCGTGTCTACCTAAAAAGTTGGATCCCACAGGGGTGAGACAATTGAAATTTCCCTAGCAAAAGATATAACTCTCCGCCAAAAACATTATTATTGTAGTTTAATAGTATAAAGTTGAGTAGAGGAATCATGTATTTTCTACAACAGATAAATCAATGTCTCAACAGATTAGAGCAATATTCTTATTCAAAGCATTTCAACTATAACTTGATAAAGCAGCATGTCACTTATCCAATAAGGAATATGAAGAACATGTATAACTTTTATCTGATACACTAAGAAAGATAACATCAACCAGTGATTCTCGTATTTCAACCTTAAGCAAATACGCTACACGGCTGATTACATTTTACAATCATACTTAATGCCCTGAAGAGATGAAGTATATCGTTCATGCTCCAACCGACCACGATTATGTAAAGCATCAGTACCACACAAGGTCAATGGAAGAGCTGGACTCCAAGACCTCAACCTTCTCAGTAAGTACGAGATTATATGGCAGAGACATCACATGTCAAACTACAATTAGCTTCCCAGGGTATAGTGGCATCTTTGTTGTAAAGTTATAGCTGGCAACATATACTCTCTTCAGGGTTATGGCCCATAGCCAATGCCTGGTATCATATCATGGAGTCATGGCCCGTAGCAATACTCATACTAGGGTATGGTCCGTAACCAATCCTATGCATAGGATACAGCCCACAGCCATTCCTATGGGGCATGAGGATATAATTGCCCAGTTACCCCCACATATTAAAAAATATGCGTTCCCAGTTTAACTCGTTTCACCATTCAACAAATTCTGACGATGATGGATCTGTGGTCAGGGCTAATACATTATATGATATCACTTGATTTATTAAGTGTATTACCATATTCTTTTAGCATCAAACAAGTTTCCAAACATCAATTATTTTAACAATTGCTACAAAGAATGTGTAATACTTTCATCAAGTAATGTTCAAACCTTTAGTAAAGCATTGGGATCTCAATCCCTCATCTCATCAGGAGCATTCTCATCTTTTCACAAACTCATCATCATGATTATAGAAAATGGGTATTCAAACCCTCAGTACATCAAGGAACACTTGTTACCACTTATCAGGCCCTAATACCTTCAGGTCATCTGACCAAGGTAAACATGATACTTGCTACACAAGCATCTCATATGGCTCACAAAGCCCATTCCATCTCTTGTTACTTGTCACTAGGCAACAAAGCATATTATGGCTCACAAGGCCCATTAACAATAATAAATGAAACATCATAGCTCATACCTGGCTATGCTCATCATGTCATGATACCTGCATGGTTAGTACAGTTGATAATTGTTATATCAATTATAATTTAGCACCATGCTATACAAAGTAACACCACTTATACCATTATTAGGGTTAGGGTTTCCCAATTCATATCAATCAGGGTTACTCATCCTTTTGCACAATTAGGGTTAGGTTTTCAAATTAGGGTTTCATAATGCATAGTATCACCCTGGATTAGGGTTTCACATCACATTACCCTATATTAGGGATTCTCATCACATCATTACCTTGAATTAAGGTTTCTTATAACATTTCCCCTAAAATTAGGGTTTCATGTAGCTTTACCAACATTAGGGTTTTCATGAAGCATTCCCTTAAGTTAGGGTTTTTCATTAAAATACCCTAAATTAGGGTTTCTCATATCATTATCCTAAATTAGGGTTACATCATCACCATTGATTAGGGTTTCACCAAGATTTTCCTTAAATTAGGGTTAGAGCTCATCAACCTTATCGATTAGGGTTTCATGATCTCATCATCATGGATCTAAACCCCAATTACATATTTTATTCATGTTGAAAGTGTTGAGGATAAATCACTACATGATTATCACTCATGTATACATTTCCGCTCTCTCATCCCCTCTAGGAGGTTAATTACTTTAATCTTGATTAGATTGAATCAACTTGAATGAAGAGTTGACATGGTGTATTAAATCATTGCTTTCATAAGCATCGAAGGTTAATCACTCTAAAGGTACTAATCTCCTAAGCACATTAGAGGTACAAAAATTATAATCAATTTTGAGTTACTTTAATAGGACTCATTTAGTTCTAAGATCAATTGAACCTTCAACAGTTTCGACTAATAAACCTTCACATGGTATTGATCAACCTTTCAAACGGTCTTGACCAATTGTAAATCAAATCAGCTCATTCGGTCTTGAAATCAAATACATCCATTCGGTCTTGATACTGAATCATCCTTTCGATCTTGAAACCAAATCCTCTATTCGATCTTAAGACTGAATCTACTCATTCCATCTTGAAACCGAATACATACATTCGGTCTTGAAACTGAATCATCCATTCAATATTGAAACCAAATCATCTATTCGATCTTGAGACCGAATCAACCCATTGGTCTTGAAACTGAATCATCAACCATTAATTGAAATCGAATCAATATATTGGGTCTAGTGTTTGCAATCAATGGACCCTCCAACATTGAACCTATTGGAATTAGATTAAATTGAAACCATTGGATCATCCTTAAACTAATGACATCTCCCGACCTCAAACGGTCTTGAGGTTATTTGACTTCAAACGGTCTTGAAATCCATTACACATTCGGTTTTGAACTCAATTACCCATTCGATCTTATAATTAATTATCCATTCGGTCTTGAACTTAATTAACCCTATGATTTTGAAGTAAATTACCCATTCGGTCTTGGCTTCAATTTCCCATTCAGTCTTGGGTTTAATTTTCCATTCAGTCTTGGGTTCTATTGCCCATTCGGTCTTGAAACTGAATCAACCCATTCGATTTTGAAACTGAATTAGCTCAATCGGTTTTGAAAACCATTTGCCCCTTCCTTTGTTGAGGTGTGTTCTTAAGATGACATCATCATCTTCAAGCTTCAAACCTTCAAAATACATTGTGATTCTTGTGGTGAATTCAACAACTCATAAAAAGGAAATCTGAAAGTAGAGGAGGAATCAACATATGATAAAGGAATGGAATCAATAACAATGTTTAAGGGTTCAAGTTATATAAACCACCTTAAAAGTTGAAACCAAAGTTCAAGATCCACACCTTCAATGGTGAATGAAGCTTTCTCAACCTCCCAAGGCTCGTCCTCAAGTCTTTGAGTGAAAAGAATGACCAATGTTGAAGGTTGAATGGAGAAAAGAAGAAATTAAGCGTTGAATTTTGATTTCCATCATGAAATCAAGGTTGAAGATGACTATGGAGCTTAAATACAGGTTGGGGCACGTCCTCCTATTGCTCCTAAGCTCCCTTGTGTTCAACCAAAGAAAGGAAAGAAAGAAGGGTCGAAAAAGCCTTTCATTGAGTTGGAAATGAGATGTTTATAAGGGAATTTCAATGAGAGAGAAAGTAATATAAAAATCTTTTAGCTCCCAAATTTGGTGCCACATACTCCCCTCCATCCCTTGAATACAAAGACATCTCCCCCACCTTGTAATTCCTCTTCATTATCCATGAATTAAAAGAAAGAAAATTAAACACCTTAACCATTATAATAATAATATCCAAAATTGAGTGGATATTACTTTTTCTTTTACTAATGTGAGTGGGCTCTCCACTAACTTTAGATATTTCGTGGCCTTTGCAAGGAAAAAGGACGTTCACACTTATGCAAATTCAACCATCTCATTTTTGGTTGAAGGGCACTTCCATTATTATATTTATTTTTGCATTGAATTGAATTAGGGTTTCAATTATGCTTAAATCTTGATTATTTTAATATCAAGATTCTCACTCCTCCAAAGTGATTCAAATGAGATGCCCCTCTCATTTTATTTTCTCTACATGATGCCAAGAAACATGAGGCTCTAGAAGTGGAATTTTTCATATTGAACACAGATTTTGGGAAAATTGCACATTACACCAAAACTAGGTTTTAATGCACAAACATTGTTCAACAAGTTTTTTCTTGGTACTCAGGTTTCTACAAGCCATATGTATGCATCATTATCATTCTTCTGATGCTTAAACACTAGAGGAACATTTATCATATAACATTTGCAAGTTAACTCCTCAACTTGGGTAATTTACACTTTAGTCCAATGCAAGCAAAACAGTGTTTCAACATAATTCAAAAAGGACTAAAATTGAAACATAAGTTCCTCTTGAGCCTTAATTTCTTTTCAAGAGATAAGAGCAAGCATATAATTAACTTTATTAAGCCAAACATCTAGGGTTAAGGCATAACCCATGTCAGGGATGTTACAAATTATCCACCCCTAATAGGGATTTCGTCCCTGAAATCATCAAGAGAAAAGAGAAGGATAATTCCTCTTCATATCTTCCTCTAGATCCCACATAGCTTCTTTCATGCCACGGTGATGCTAGAGAACTTTCACCATACATATGTCTTTCTTTTTCAGCTTTTTAATTCTTTAATCAAGGATCATCACAGGTCCTTCAACATATGATATATCATCATTTAATTCTACCTCCATAGGTTGCAGAACTAACTCTGTGTCAGGATGACATTTTCTTAGCATAGAGATATGGAACACTAGATGCAACTTATGCAGCTCAGGTGGCAACTCCAGCTTATAGGCTACCTTTCCAATCTGTTCAATGATTGGATAAGGCCCCATAAATCTAGGAGCTAACTTCCCCTTCTTTTCAAATCTAAGGACACCTTTCCAATGTGAGACCTTGAGATATACTCTGTCTCCAACTTGGAATTCTAAAGGTCTTCATCATTTGTCGGCGTACTACTTCTATCTATCTTGTGCAATCTTTAACTATTGTTGGATTACTTTAATCTTCTCAGTTGTCTGCTGTACAAGCTCATGACCAAAAAGTTGATATTCTCCAATTTCATACCAACATAAAGGAGATCTACAACGTCTACCATATAATGCTTCATATGGTGTCATATCAATACTGTGATGATAGCTATTATTGTAAGAAAATTCTATAAAGCTCAGGTATAGATACCAACTTCCTACAAACTGAAGGACACATGCCCTAAGGAAATCCTCCAAAGTTTGTATGGTCCTCTCAGATTGTCCATCTGTCTGTGGGTGAAAGGTTGTACTAAACCTTAACTTTGTACCCAAAGCTTTATGTAGTCATTCCCAAAAATGACTCGTGAACTGGGAATCTCTATTAGAAATAATAGTAGCTAGAACACCGTGCAACCACACTATCACATATATATATATATATATATTTGTACAAGCTTTTCAGCAGTGTAGGTTGTTTTGATAGGAAGTAAATGTGTTGTCTTACTCAACCTATCAACAATTACCCATATGGAACCATGACCTTTGATTGTTCTAGGTAAACCAACCACAAAGTCTATAATCACGTGATCCCATTTCCACAATGGTATATGTAAAGGTTTCATTGTTCCTACGGGCTTCTGATGTTCATCTTTAACCTGCTGACACACTGGACACTGCATAACAAACTCAGCTACATCCTTCTTCAGACCTGGTCACCAATACATATCCTTCAAGTTATGATACATTTTGGTGCTTCCTGGATGCATTGCATTCATCAAAGAATGAGCTTCCTCCAAAACTAACTTCCTTAAGTCATTGGCATTAGGTACTACCATCCTACCATGGTAACAGACTACCTAATCCTCTGACAGCCATCCCATTTCTCATCATCATACTCTGACCTGATTTGCTGAACCGCAACATCAGCTTGATGTGCTTGTTTAATTTGTTGTCTCAAAATAGGTTTCACTTGTTCTCAGCTAACAACCCGGCTAACAATGATACTTTGATTTGTATATTATTTTGCCTTAAGGAGATAAGAATATCTCTTTTAAAGCACACTAAAGAGTTCAACTGTGCTTTATCAAAGGTTGGTGATGATGATTTCCTACTTAGTGCATCAGCCACTACATTAGCCTTCCCTAGATGATAATCAATTGTACAATCGTAGTCCTTGATTAACTCCATCCAGCGGCGTTGTCTCATGTTCAACTCATATTGTGAAAAGATATATTTTAGATTCTTATGGTCTGTGAAAATCTGAAATGTTTTTCCATAGAGATAATGTCTCCAGATCTTCAAAGCATGGACCACAGCAGCTAGCTCTAGATCATGTGTTGGATAATTCTCCTCGTGTTTCTTAAGTTGTCGAGAGGCAAAAGAAATCACTTGATTATCCTCCATCAACACACAACCTAAACCATTATTAAAAGAATCACAGAAAACTATGTACCTCTTCCCTTTCTCAGGTAACGCCAGCACAGGTGCACTTGTTAACCTTTCTTTCAACAGCTGGAAAGAATGTTGACACTTGTCATTCCAGACAAAATGAACCTCTTTCCTAGTCAACATGGTTAGGGATAAAGCTATAGAACTGAAGTTCTTAATGAGCCTCATGTAATAGCCTGCAAGTCCTAGAAAACTGCATATCTTCGTTGGTGTCTTTGGTTGTTCCCATTGCAAGACAGATTCTACCTTCTTATGATCAACACGGATACATGAGGTAGATATTACGTGTCCTAGAAAAGAAACTTCTGGTAACCAGAACTCACATTTGCTAAACTTAGCATACAACTTATGCTCTCTTAGCAAATTTAAAGTCTGATGAAGGTGCTGCTCATGTTGTTGAGGATCTCTATTGTATACCAAGATGTCATCTATGAAGACCGCTATGAACTAATCAAGAAAATGTCGGAAAATTCTATTCATGAGTTCCATGAATGCAGCTGGTGCATTAGTTAGTCCAATCAACATAACTATGAACTCATAGTGACCATAACCTATCCTAAAATAAGACTTAGGTATGCCATTCTCCTTGATATGCAACTGATGATATCCCGACCTCAGATCTATCTTAGAAAAGATAGTTGCACCACACAACTGATCAAATAGGTTATCAATCCTTGGTAGAGGATACTTCTTCTTTATAGTTACTTTATTCAATTGTCTGTAATCAATGCATAGCCGCATAGATCCATCCTTCCTCTTAACAAAGAGAACTGGAGCACCCCATGGTGAAGTACTCGGTCAGATAAAACCTTTCTCAAGCAACTCCTGCAGTTGTTTCTTGAGCTCTTCCATATCAACAGGTGTCATTCTATATGGTGTTTGTGTTATTGGTTGTGTGCCCAGGATTAGATTAATCTCAAAATCAATCTCTCGGGGCGAAGGTACACCTAGAAGTTCCTCAGGAAACACACCTTCAAACTCCCTGACTATCAGAACTTCAGAAGGATTAGGGCTCTCTATTGTAGTGTCTACCACATGTGCCAAGAATGCAAAGCATCCTTGTCACATCATCTTCTCAGCTACAATAGCTGACACAAGACAGGTTGGAAGAATCTTTCTATCTCCCTGAAAGATCCATGTGTCACCATCATCAGTGAACACAGCTTGCTTTGAATCACAATCCAACACAACCTTATATTTTTATAGGGTGTGCATTCCAAGAATTATATCAAACCCATGCATTTCAAGTGGTATAAGATCCACTTGAATGTGATGTTCAGAAAAGGAAAGAGTGCAGGGAGAACACATCTCCCGCAGCACTACAGATCCCAACAAAGGGGTTTCTAATAACAAACTCTCTACCCTATGACCAACTGTCATATTGTAGTCAAGAATCACTTCTCTAGTGATGAAGGAATGTGTACCATCATGATCAATTAAAATAGATATGAAGTAGGATGAAGACATATCAGAATGAAACTGTTCCATCTGACCTTTCACAACCCATGGGTTAACTATTGCTTTAGGTTGATTCATCACATAGATTCTAGTTGTTGCTTGTTGTTGACCTGGTGCTCGGTTGTTGGGTGCTGACAAACCAGCTTGGGACGCTTGCCCACATCCTCGAGTGTCACTCGAAAACTGCCTCCTCTGAGAGCCTTGCTGACTCTACCTCTGGGGTTGAGTCACCATTGTGTTCCCGACTAGACAATCCCTTGCCAGATCTCCCACTTGTCTGCACTGATGACAGATCTTGGTTTCTAGATAGGGTCTATGAGGTCCAGTCATCGATGTTGTTTTTGTGCTGGGGGCTCTATTTGGAACAAAACTACGTCCCCTACCCCTACTTGTCGTCCATTGTGTCTGGGTATCGAATCTTGATGGTGCTGCCGGTGTAGAAAACCTTGGTTTCTTAAAGCCCTCGGACCTTTGTCCTTGAAACTGAGTGTACACCTTCTTACCACTGGTCTGTCGCTTCTCGATCATAGACCACTCTATCCGTTTGACGGACTCCAAAAATATGGCAAACATGTCCCTGTTCTCCAAAGCAGACACAGGAGTGGTCAATTCAGCATTCAACTCCTTCTCAAAACACTGAATTCTTTCCTCATCAGTAGTTGCCATATGCGGACAGAACCGCAAAAGCTCCATGAACTTAGCCTCATACTCGCTAATGTTCATCGGTCCTTGTCTTATCTTCTCAAACTGAGATATCTTTTCAGCTAGGTAAGTCTTAGGGAAGTATCTAGTGATGAATTCTCATCGGAATTCTTTCCATCTGACCTTGACACCTGGCCTCTTGCCCTCTTCTATTGTCCACTAGTGGCCAACAATTCCTTTTAAAAGGTAAACTGCATGTCTCACCTTTTCAGATTTAAGGATATTATGGATTCTGAAAGCCTTCTCTAGCTCAGTCAACCATAAGTCAGCATCTGTTGGGTCAGTTGTACCAGCATACTCTATGGCTCATACCTGGCGAACCCTCTCAAAAGTCTTTCCAACTCCCTATCCCTCATTATGGACTGGCGCCCTACGTGCAGGTGGTGGCATTATATCCACCATATGCATCATAGTTGCCATGAACTTCCCAAATAGAGCATGGAAAGTTGGGTTCTCTATCATAGCTGGATCAATCTGGGGATGTTCAGGTTCTGGTTCATCCCTAGCTTGGTCCATTGAACCTCTTCCTAGTGCAACAATGTTGCTCTCAGTAGCATGTTCTTCGTGTGATCCAGACATCTTTAAGTTCTTCTTCTCTGATATGAGCAGAAGACACCATCAGATAAACTAGAAGACACTAGAACAAACTCAACAACCTAAGTCCTATTTCTCTGTAGACTCATTGAACCTAGAGCTCTGATACCAACTGAACTGTGATGTACAAATTGACATTGACTAAGCGGAAGTGATCATTAGCAGTGGATTACTAAAAATCACTAAAAATTAAAACCATTTACAAAGAGATCCATACATTGGAAAACAATTTCAAAAAGAACCAAAGTAATTCAATTACATTCTTGTTCACCAGTAGATATTTTGTACCATCTCTTCTCGAGGATCACATACATCAAATGCCCTGTTAAAACTATACATAAGCAACATAAGAACCTCAAGGCATCAAGCCAAAATCATAGATCGATTTATTAAACTAACTACTGACTACGAGGACCTGAGAGTACATAGACGACACATAGGACTCTATATATATATGACATGACAGCCAATGTCTCCACCTGAGAATTCACTAATGTACCTACTACTGTTGTTGTTGCTCTTCCCCGGTAGTAGGGTTTCTGCCTCTTCCTCCGCATCTACCTAAAAATTGGGATCCCACAGGGGTGAGACAATTGAAATTGCCCCAGTGAGAGATATAACTCTCTGCCAGAAACATTATTATTGCAGTTTAATAGTATAAATTTGAGGAGAGGAATCATGTATTTTCAACAGCAGATAAATCAATATCTAAATAGATTAGAGAATATTCTTATTCAAAGCATTTCAGTTGTAACTTGATAAAGCAGCATGTCACTTATCCAATAAGGAATATGAAGAACATGTATAACTTTTATCCGATAAACTAAGCAAGATAACATCAACCAGTGATTCTCGTATTTCAACCTTAAGCAAATATGCTACACGGCTGATTACATTTACAATCATACTTAATGCCCTGAAGAGATGAAGTATACCATTCATGCTCCAACCGACTACGATTACGTAAAGCATCGGTACCACACAAGGTCAATGGAAGAGCTAGACTCTAAGACCTCAACCTTCTCGGTCAGTATAAGATTATATTGCAGAGACATCATGTGTCAAACTGCAATTAGCTTGCCAGGGTATAGTGGCATCTTCACTATAGAGTTATAACCCGCATCATATACTCTCTTCAGGGTTATGGCCCATAGCCAATGCCTGGTATCATATCATGGAGTCATGGACCATAGCCATACTCATATTGGGGTATGGTCTGTAACCAATCCCATGCATAGGATATAGCCCGCAACCATTCCTATGTGGCATGGGGATATAATTGCCCAATTACCCCCACATATTCAAAAATATGTGTTCCAAGTTTAACTCGTTTCACCGTTCAACAAATTTTGACGCTTGGTCAGGGCAACTACATTATATGATATCGCTTGATTTATAAAATGTATTACAATATTCTTTTAGCATCAAACAAGTTTCCAAACATCAATTATTTTAACAATTGCTACAAAGAATGTGTAATACTTTCATCAAGTAATTTTCAAACCTTTAGTAAAGCATTGGGATCTCAATCCCTCATCTCATCAGGAGCATTCTCATCTTTTCACAAACTCATCATCATGATTATAGAAAATGGATATTCAAACCCTCAATACATCAAGGAACACTTGTTACCACTTATCAGGTAACTAATATCTTCAGGTCATCTGACCAAGGTAAACATGAAACTTGCTACACAAGCATCTCACAGGCTCACAAAGCCCATTTCATCTCATGTTACCTCTCACTAGGCAACAAAGCATATTATGGCTCACAAGGCCCATTAATAATAATAAATGAAACATCATAGCTCATACCTGGCTATGCTCATCATCTCATGCTACTTGCATGGTTAGTACACTTGATAACAGTTATATCAATTATAATTTAGCATCATGCTATACAAAGTAACACCACTTATACCCTTATTAGGGTTAGGGTTTCCCAATTCATATCAATCAGGGTTACTCATCCTTTTGCACAATTAGGGTTAGGTTTTCAAATTAGGGTTTCATAATGCATAGAATCACCCTGGATTAGGATTTCACATCACATTACCCTGTATTAGGGATTCTCATCACATCATTACCTTGAATTAAGGTTTCTTATAACATTTCCCCTAAAATTAGGGCTTCATGTAGCTTTACTGTACATTAGGGTTTTCATGAAGCATTCCCTTAAGTTAGGGTTTTTCATTAAAATACCCTGAATTAGTGTTTCTCATATCATTACCCTAAATTTGGGTTACATCATCACCCTTGATTAGGGTTTCACCTAGATTTTCTTTAAATTAGGGTTAAAGCTCATCAACCTTCTCAATTAGGGTTTCATTATCTCATCATCATGGATCTAAACCCTAATTACATATTTTATTCATGTTGAAAGTGTTGAGGATAAATCACTACATGATTATCACTTATGTATACATTTCCTCTCTCTCATTCCCTTTAGGAGGTTAATTACTTTAATCTTGATTAGACTGAATCAACTTGAATGAAGAGTTGACATGGTGTATTAAATCATTGACTTCATAAGCATCAAATGTTAATCACTCTAAAGGTACTAATCACCTAAGCACTTTAGAGGTACAACCATTATAATCAATTTTGAGTTACTTTAGTAGTACTCATTTAGTTCTGAGATCAATTGAACCTTCAATAGTTTTGACTAATAAACCTGCAAATGGTCTTGATCAACCTTTCAAATGGTCTTGACCAATTGTAAATCAAATCAACTCATTCATTCGTGAAATCAAATCCATCCATTCGGTCTTGAAACCGAATCATCCATTCGATCTTGAAACCAAATCATCTATTCGATCTTGAGACCGAATCAACTCATTCAGTCTTGAAATTAAATCCATCCATTCGATATTGAAATTGAATCATCCATTCGATCTTGAAACCAAATCATCTATTCAATCTTGACACCGAATCAACCCATTCGATCTTGAAACCGAATCCATCCTTTCAGTCTTGAAGCCGAATCATCAACCATTGATTGAAACTGAATCAATATATTGGGTCAAGGGTTTGCAATCAATGGAGCCTCCAACATTGAACCTATTGGAATTAGATTAAATTGAAACCATGGGATCATCCACCAAGTTATGACATCTCCCAACCTCAAACGGTCTTGAGATTCATTACCCATTAAGTTTTGAACTCAATTACCCATTCGATCTTATAATTAATTATCCATTTGGTCTTGAACTTAATGACCCATATGGTTTTGAAGTATATTACCCATTCGGTCTTGGGTTCAATTGCCCATTCTGTCTTGGGTTCAATTGCCCATTCCGTCTTGGGTTCTATTGCCCATTCAGTCTTAAAATTGAATCAACCCATTCGATTTTCAAACTGAATTAACTCAATCGGTTTTGAAAACCGTTTGCCCCTTCCTTTGTTGAGGTGTGTGCTTAAGATGACATCATCATCTTCAAGCTTCAAACCTTCAAAATACATTTTGATTTTAGTGGTGAATTCAACAACTCATAAAAAGGAAATCTGAAAGTAGAGGAGGAATCAACATATGATAAAGGAATTAAATCAATAACAATGTTTAAGGGTTCAAGTAATATAACCTGCCTTCAAAGTTGAAACCAAACTTCAAGATTCATGCCTTCAATGGTGAATGAAGATTTCTCAACCTCCCACTGCTCGTCCTCAAGTCTTTGAGTGAAAACAATAACCAAGGTTGAAGGTTGAATGGAGGAAAGAAGAAATTAAGCATTGAATTTCGATTTCCACCATGAAATCAAAGTTGAAGTTGACTATGGAGCTTACCTACAGGTTGGGTCACGTCCTCCTGATGCTCCTAAGATCCCTTGTGTTCAACCAAAACAAGGAAAGAAAGAAGGGTCGAAAAATCCTTTCATTTGAGTTGGAAATGAGATGTTTATAAGGGAATTTGAATGAGAGAGAAAGTAATATAAAAATCCTTTAGCTCCCAAAATTGGGGCCACATACTCCCCTCCATACCTTGCATACGAAGCCATCTCCCACACCTTGTAATTCCTCTTCATTATCCATGAATTAAAAGAAAGAAAATTAAGCACCTTAACCATTATAATAATAATATCCAAAATTGAGTGCATATTACTTTTTCTTTTACTAATGTGAGTGGGCTCTCCACTCAATTTAGATATTTCGTGGACTTTTAAAGGAACAAGGAAGTTACCACTTATGCAAATTCAACCATCTCATTTTTGGTTGAAGGGCACTTCCATTATTATATTTATTTTTGCATTGAATTGAATTAGGGTTTCAATTATGCTTAAATCTTGATTATTTTAATATCAAGATTCTCCCTCCCCCGAAGTGATTCAAATGAGATGTCCCTCTCATTTTATTTTCTCTACATGATGCCAAGAAACATTAGGGACTCTCTAGAGGTGGTATTTTGCATATTGAATCCTAGATTTTGGGTATATTGCACATTACACCAAAACTAGGTTTTAATGCACAAACATTGCTCAACAAGTTCTTTCTTTGTACTTAGGCTTCCATAAGCCATATCTCTACATCATTCTCATTCTAATGATGTTTAAACACTTGAGGAACATTTATCATATAACATTTGCAAGTTAACCCCTCAACTTGGGTAATTTGCACTTTAGTCCAAAGCAAGCAAAATAGTGTTTCAACATTATTCAAAAAAGACAAAAATTGAAAAATAAGTACCTCTTGATCCTTAATTACTTTTCAAGAGATAAGAGCAATAATATAATTAACTTTATTAATAAAAACATCTAGGGTTAAGGCATAACCTAGGTCAGGGATGTTACAGTAAAGTTCAAATTGATATAAGAAACATATAAAAAACAAAAACATGGATCTAATATTGCGATCTTTTATCAATTAACATTCCTTCGATGTGATCTCCAAACACATATAAGTCATCGTTAGATTCAATATTTGGTGTTGGCAATCCAACTGAGAATGGGCTTGAGTCATCATACTTATCATAGTACTCTTCTTCATCTATATGAATTTCAATGAACCGTCTTTTACCATGAAGAACAACCGACCATTTTTCATTTGTATGATCATCGATATAAAATACTTGTTTCACCTATGATGCCAATATGAATGGTTAACCATTCTCACCAATCTTTTCAAAGTTCACTAATGTGAAACCCAATTCATCCACTATAACTCCTTTAGTGTTATCAACCCAATTACATTTAAAGAGCAGAATTTTGAAATCTACGTAGTCAATCTCCCATGTGTCTTCAATGACACTGTAATATGACATTTTAGCTTCATGTACACTGGAAAAAAAACAATGAAGACGCTTGTGTTGGTGTGTATGCCTTGAGATCCAATCATGGGATGATTGGTGGGATACATTAAGATTGATTTGATAAACATCAAAGGCAAGCTTCCAATTCTTTCTGGTTCAGTCATATGAGATAGTGATAGAACAGATTGAATGTCTAGAGAATGACAGTACTCAATGACGTATGCCTTCAGGTTGAGGACCTAAACGATGAGATCATACGGATGCTAAGAGTTTCTACATTCTTTTTATGTCCCTAGTCGGATGTCATTGTGGAAGGTAGATAGACAGCAATGACACACAAGACTACATTGTGGTGTTGGTTGATGATAGAATCTCATTAGTCGTGATATAGAGATATCAAACCAAACACATAGGTACTTGTTAGAGAACAAGTGTACCAGACCGACCCACCGTGAGTTTGACACATGGAACCATGACATGGTAGTCACAGTCAGTACTCACAATGATGCTGGTGAGTGTGATTCTTAGACCTGAAATCACTGCACTCAACACATGTCGTTGGGCACACTTTGACATCATCAAACACAATCCTGAAACATGGGTTGTTATAAAGGTGATGATTGGGTGGCTTTGACACACAGGGCTTTTGAGGGGTGAGTGATAGATATGAGATTTGTCCCTCTTCAGGGAGTTTGATATCCAAGGCCACTTGATGAGTAGGATTGAAATAGGCATGCGCACGCATGTGTGAATCAATATGTGATATTGATGTCATACATATCTCATTCAATCTACTCTGAGATCAAGAAAGTGAATGAACGTTGACAGGATGACTGTTCCATGCCTCGAGTTCATTCGGGATATCAGCGACAAAGGAATTATACATTCACTATAACACCATTCACAGATTGTAGGATTGAAAGTTGTTCTCCAACTTTCTACTTTCACTTGGGTAGCATTGATGTGTGACTAGGCACCACTCTTTGCTTGTGAAGTCATAAGTGTTATGGACTTTCACTGCCAACGTGAAATGGACATGTAGGGTCACACACATAGGATTTAACCTAGAAGAGGAGTTTTGTCCACAACCAATGTGTAGATTGATTACTAAAGGAGTTTAGTAGTTCAATTAAACACTCAGTCAATTGATAGCTTAATATCATAATGTTCAAGGTGTTGGACACATTGATTGGAGTATCATATTGATTGAAATCGCAATTGACTGATTATGCACAACTTGTACTCCCAACCGATCAGTTCATGTGATGAATCGGTCGGCTGAGCTTTGTGAACCGGTCGACTCAAGTGTTGATCTGATCGGCTCAAGATCAGGGTGAACCGATTGCTTCAAGTGTTGAAATGATCGATTCAACTGGTGCAACCGAGCAACTTGGGAAAATAGGATTGGTGAGAATTTTCCTTTCGTTTCAATTTCCCAATTTGATTGGGAAATAGGATTGGTATTCGATACCAATTAGAAACAAAAGAAGGAAAGTCAATCGGGAACCGACCAGGACCACCAACTGACCAGTTCACTTGTTAACCGACCGGTTGAGGTGTCCCAACCGACTAGTTCAGGTTGCGAGTTGGTTGTTTTTGTGGAAAAGCTCGAACCCTTCTACTCCTACTTTTAATCCCGCATTGCACGGGATAGAGAACCATGTCCCATGACCCTCCTATATATATAGGGGTATTGGGGGATTCTCAAAGTACAACTCAGTTCAACCAATTGCTCTACAAAGTTATCGTTCTCTCTAGTTTTGGTAACTGAGAGAGTGTCCGAGCAAGTGCTACCCGCAAAGGGAGGTGCAACAAGGGAAAGACAACTGCAGTTGCAACTGGAGGCAGGAGAGTGTGTTGGCGACTAGTACATCAACAGGAGGGTGCGACTTCTTCCAACTCCTTTTGGGACAAGGAGATTGGAGTTCCAGGTGGTCCGTGTGGACTACTTCAGAGGCGGGAGGTTTCTGCCGCTCAGGAGGACAACTGTCAATCCCGACAGTCCCTGTGAGAGGAGGAGTCGTCAGTCCCAGTGCGACCAGGAGCTGCACAGACACCGTCCAAGACCAGAGGTGAAGACCGCGCAAGGTGCGAGGTATTGTCTCCGAGCAAGCCTTGGGACAAGGTATGATTCCAAAAACCATCCTTTCCTATTATATAGATGTGGACGTGTTTCCTTGTTTTGTCTTTGGGGGAGAATTGTTTTGTTTCCGCTGCCTTCTCTGCCTCCCCTAAAACCCAACAGTTGTATCAGAGCCACGCAACTGCTCTATATTTTAGGAATATCGATATGATCAATTTTGGTTTGTCACCTTTATTTATTGCATATGATGTGAATAATATTGGCTTTATGTATGTCCAATCCTATATCCACAAACCCCAATTACATATATGATATGTATTATTAATGCACTCGATACGCATCACCCTTAAACGAGTTTTGTGGTGGATGTATAGCGTGGTTATGGCCAATAAACCCTATCTGTGTATGGTTGTATGTGGTTTCTTGCATCTCGGTCTGCGCACCGATCTTCCCTCTCCTATTCCTGATGTAACTCGAAATAATTTGAGATTCTTTCCTATATTTTCTCCCCCCGAATGTAACTCGGGGTTTCCCTTTTAAGCAATGTAACATTAGGATAGATTTTACTTCCTATTATGTCAAAGAATGGAGGACATCGAGACGACAGCTGAGACGATCGGTTCAAGGTGTGAACCGATCGATTGACGTTCCAGACGATCAGTTCAAGGAGTGAGCCAATCGGTTGATGACCTGTTCAAGGAGCGAGATGAGCGGGTGGCAGCTAGAAGGAGATGCACGACGACCAGGCGAACCGATTGGTTGGAGGAGCCAACCGATCGACTGGTGGTACCCAGACGACCGGGCCAGAACGAGCAAGTCAATCATGTGATGAGTTGATCTACTCCGAAGGCAAAGCACATAGTTCATCTTGTACAGGTTGCATGTGATGTAGACCTAGATGACCGTGATTCCTCTTGGCTCGAGGAATCACATTAGGATGGCCATAATCATCGCTTTTATCGTTTGTGCATGTTTTCTCTGGGATATAGCATGTATATGATACGTACTATGTATTGTGGTGATTGGATATGTATATGTATATAAAAAACCAAATCCCTCATTAAATATTAAGTTTTAGATGCCTTCCAAATGCGACACACATGAAAAGCTTGATCGACCAAGTTTGGGCACGCCCTAGCGTGGTGCACCGTCTATCTCGTGGAAGTGTGAAGGATGAATGTGTGGGTCTGCCCTAGCAGGGTGCATATTCATCATGTTTTCTTTGGGTCAGACTTAACAAGGTGATCTAGATGGGATCTAGTACCTTGAGGCATGGAGATGATCATGGCAAGGAGTTGCATATGACATCCTATCAAGAGTTGCATATGATGCAATTGGCAAAAGTTGCCTACCTAAGAGATCTATGTTGTGGGTGACAGCCCTAGCTGGTCCATGGCTTAGAGGATTTCAGGATCTTGCCCACTAGAAGGTTGTACGCTGCAATCTTCTGAATTGATGGTGAGGGCTATCAATTTGAAGTAAATTAGTGGGAGCAATAATTAATTAAGGGCCTAATTATATCGTCAACTTTTCAAATCAATCAAATAAGTCAAAAATGAGTTTTTGGACTAAAATTGCATATTTCCTTTTGTAGTGAAAATGACAACAAACAACAATCACTTTTCTTTGCGATCGGTCCTTAAAAAGGACAGACTTAATGGGACAAACTTCCACTACTAGTATAGGACATTGAGAATTGTTCTCACTCAAGAGCGAAAGCTCTATGTCCTGGATACTCCAATTCCAGAGGAACTGGCTTCTAATGCACCAAAGACAGAAAGGGATGCTTACAAGAAGCATGCTGATGATGCCATTGATGCAAAGTGCTTGATGTTGTGCTCCATGAACCATGAGTTGCAGAGACAACATGATAATATGGGTGTCATTGAGATGATTCAGTATCTCAGGAACCTATATGAAGATCAGGCACGACAAGAGAGATATGATGTCTCAAGGGCACTGTTCAAGTGTGTCATGACAGAAGGAGATCCAGTTGGTCCTCACACACTCAATATGATTGGGTATGTGGAGAACCTGCAAAGACTGGGATTTCCACTAAGCCAAGAGTTGGCTACTGACTTGATACTGCAATCGTTGCCAGAATCTTACAGTCAGTTTGTGATGAACTACAACATGAACAACTTTGATAGGCCACTGTCAGATTTGTTGGGCATGTTGAGGACAGATGAGACACAAATGAAGAAGGACAAGCCTAAGTCTATGATGGTGATCACGAGCAAGAAAGGCAAGTCCAAGCGCAAGGGCAAGGGCAAAGCTAAGAAAGGTTCTGATGGTAGCCAGGAGCCCAAGACATCTTCAGCTCTCAAGGCCAAGGGAGGCGTGACCAAGAAAGGGAATTGCCACCATTGTCAAAAGCCAGGACATTGGAAAAGGAATTGTCCTCTCTATCTGGAAGAACAAAAGAAGAAGGAGGCAACAGACGTCTCTACTTAAAGGTGTCATGAAAGTAAACTTGTAACACTTTTTGAGGTATATGATACCAAGATGTAAAGTGTAAAGCACTCATAATTGGGGCAAGTGTTGCCGTCATAGATAGGATTACTTTAGTTTATTTTCAGCCTATAAGGCATGTAATATAGTTGAGAACTGTTATTTCATATATTGCCAATAGATAGAAACACTTTATTTTGCATATTGTATGACAATGATGGCAATTAATAAAGTTGATGTTTCAATCTTAAAGATATGATCTTTGTGGCAATGCCTTGTTTATCTTATGGTATTTGATATGCATAAGATAAAATGATATCTAAAAGTTATAGATAACTCAAACAATCAAATTATCATAAATCATGAGGAATTCATTTCTAGTTTCCATGTGATGGATAAATCTAGACTCTTTTGGTTAGAGAACCAGTAAGAGACATGAATCTCTTGTACATGATTAATCAATCTTCACTAATGGTAGTGGGAGAATGATTATCCTATTAGGTATGATACATGTGATGTATTTACATACCTATTGGAACAAATGCTAATACTTCAAATGGTGTTTAGAGAAATACCAATATGAATATCTTGAAGTGTTCAAGATTATCATAGATGAAGTGCAAATTTGGTAAAGTGTTAATTCTTGATGAGATCAATGAATAAAATAAACGTACCAAATGTTTGAGATCCTTATGAGTGATTATGATAGTGTATCATAGTGAACTCATGATTAAGGCATGGTGATGTCTAAATCAAGAAGGAATCATACTCTAAGGAGTTAGAGAATGATTATATCAAATAACTGAATTCTTCTTAATAAAAGAATACCCCTCACTAATAAAAGAAATTAAGAATCACAAGGGTTGTGAGTTCTTATATCTTTAACAGATACACCTCAATTATCTATGTGATAAGTTGTTCATGTGATGAGTCAACTATGTAGATGAATATGAGGAATCAAATTCAGAATTATGGTTTATGACCATTACATCCTAAATGATATCCATGTGAACCATAAGGTATGACCTTGATGGTAGCACTCATTGGATGAAATCCATAAGTGCAAATGAGTCTTAAGTTTTAAGACACATGGATAACATTTTGAGAAGGATGATGCTTGTTGATTGCAACTTAATGACTAAGAAATTTAGCATATGGATACTAAAACTGCATTCCTATGAGGAATAAAACAAGGATGTGTACGTGACACAACCTATAAGGTTTATGAATCCACTAATGCAAATGAAGTCTATAAGTTACATTGGACTAATCAATGTGATTGATTGAGTACAAGCAAGTCAGAATTGGATCTTTACTTTGATAATATAGTGAAAGGGTTTGACTGATATGTCAAAGATAAAGAAGGGATATGTGATTTAGTGGGAGCGTGTTCACATTCCACATATTGATGTGAAATGGAATTGTTCTAGAATGGAAATCCAAAAGTGGAAATTATATTTAAGGAAGATAGAGATGTTTCCTATGTGATAGGAATAGAGATCTATAGAGATAGTTCTCGAAAACCGCTTAACCTGAAAAGAGAAAGCATACATTGGCAATCTGTACTGAAGGGTTCAATATGCATAGATTCAGTGGGAGAAAACTTGTCCATGTTATATGGAGTTAGTATCCCAAGGCCAAGTTTCCAATTCTTATGAAGAATGGAAACACTAAGAATAGATATGGATCTATCATGTATGTAATCATCCCATTATCTTGCATGTATCGACATGGCAAGAACATAATGGATTCATCATCTTGTATGTAGGACATGGCAATATGATGTGCTCATCCTGATAGCTCGTATGTGAGACATGACGAGTGGATGTCTGTCTACTTCCAGTAAGGGTTACTGGAATACCATGAGAACTTGATAAGTACTTGAGAAGTGATGGTTCTATGGAGATAAGGAAGAGTTCAATGTAAAGAGTTACATTGATGCAAACTTCCGAAAGGACAGAAAATTAATCACAAAATATATATAGGATATATAAAAGTGAAAGTTTGTTGATAATTGGAAGTGTTCCAATAAAACCATTTAAAAGGAAATGTCGAGTATCTATGTGTTAGAGAACAGCAGTTGATACTATATGGATCTAGAAGTTAATGAGATGAACTTGTAGATATTCCGCTCATGGATGACAAGTATGGAATCCTTGATCATGCAAAGTGGCTAAAGGTTAGCAAAGGAATAGTAGATCACATATTATAGCACCTCCATCTCATACGTGTGACGTACAACGAAGAGATGAGAGACATGCAATTTATACTAACTTTGGCAAGGTGTTGCCATTACTCACTATGTTGGCACTAGAGCAAAGTGACATGTGGGACATGTTTGAAGATCACTATGAATATGATTCAAGGGTGATTGGATCGCAGTGCAAGTGGGATTCTATTGGTGTGTAAGCCCTGAGAGCCAATCATGGGATGATTGGTGGGATACATTAAGATTGATTTGATAAACATCAATGGCAAGCTTCCAATTCTTTCTGGTTCAGTCATATGAAATAGTGATAGAACAGATTGAATGTTTAGAGAATGACAATACTCAATGACATATGCCTTCCGGTTGAGGACCTGAATGATGAGATCATATGGATGCTAAGAGTTCGTACATTCTTGTTATGTCCCTGGTCGGATGTCATTGTGGAAGGTAGATAGACAGTAATGACACACAAGACTAGATTGTGGTGTTGGTTGATGACAGAATCTCATTAGTCATGATATAGAGATATCAAACCAAACACATAGGTACTTGTTAGAGAACAAGTGTACCAGACAGACCCACCGTGAGTTTGACACATGGAACCATGACATGGTAGTCACAGTCAGTACTCACAGTGATGGTGGTGAGTGTGATTCTTAGACCTGAAATCACTGCACTCAACACATGTCGTTCGGCACACTTTGACATCATCAAACGCAGTCCTGAAACATGGGTTGTTATAAAGGTGATGATTGGGTGTCTTTGACACATGGGGCTTTTGAGGGGTGAGTGATAGATATGGGATTTGTCCCTCCTGAGGGAGTTTGATATCCAAGGCCACTTGATGAGTAGGATTGAAATAGGCGTGCACACGCATGTGTGAATCAGTATGTGATATTGATGTCATACATATCTCGTTCAATCTACTCTGAGATCAAGAAAGTGAATGAACATTGATAGGATGACTGTTCCATGCCTCGAGTTCATTCGGGATATCAGCGGCAAAGGAATTATACATTCACTGTAACACCATTCACAGATTGTAGGATTGAAAGTTGTTCTCCAACTTTCTACTTTCACTTGGGTAGCACTGATGTGTGACTAGGCACTGCTCTTTGCTTGTGAAGTCATAAGTGTTATGGACTTTCACTGCCAACGTGAAATGGACCTGCAGGGTCACACACATAGGATTTAACCTGGAAGAGGAGTTTTATCCACAAGCAATGTTTAGATTGATTACTAAAGGAGTTTAGTAGTTCAATTAAACACTCAGTCAATTGATAGCTCAATATCATAATGTTCAAGGTGTTGGACACATTGATTGGAGTATCAGATTGATTGAAATTGCAATTGACTAATTCTGCACAACCTGTACTCCCAACTGATCGGTTCATGTGATGAACCGGTCGGCTGAGCTTTGTGAACCGGTCGGATCAAGTGTTGAGCAGATCAGCTCAATATCAGGGTGAACCGATTGTTTCAAGTGTTGAAACGATCGATTCAACTGGTGCAACGGAGCAACTTGGGAAAATAGGATTGGTGAGAATTTTCCTTTCGTTTCAATTGCCCAATTTGATTGGGAAATAGGATTGGTATTTGATACCAATTAGAAACAAAAGAAGGAAAGTCAATCGGGAACCGACCAGGACCACCAACCGACCGGTTCAGGTGTCCCAACCGACTAGTTCACTTGTGAACCGACCGGTTCAGGTTGCGAGTTGGTTGTTTTTGTGGAAAATCTGGAACCCTTCTACTCCTTCTTTTAATCCCGCATTGCCCAGGATGGAGAACCCTGTCCCATGACCCTCCTATATATAGGGGTATTGGGGGCTTATCAAAGTACAACTCAGTGCAACCAGTTGCTCTACAAAGTTGTCGTTCTCTCTAGTTTCGGTAACCGAGAGAGAGCCCGAGCAAGTGCTACCCGCAAAGGGAGGTGCAACAAGGGAAAGACAATTGCAGTTGCAACTGGAGGCAGGAGAGTGTGTTGGTGACTAGTACGTCAACAAGAGGGTGCGACTTCTTCCAACTCCTTGTGGGACAAGGAGAATGGAGTTACAGGTGGTCTGTGTGGACTAATTCAGAGGCGGGAGGTTTCTGCCGCTCAGGAGGACAACTGTCAATCCCGACAGTCCCGGTGAGAGGAGGAGTCGTCAGTCCCGGTGCGACCAGAAGCTGTACAGACACCGTCTAAGATAGGAGGTGAAGACCACGCAAGGCGTGAGGTATTGTCACCAAGCAAGCCTCGGGACAAGGTATGATTCCACAAACCATCCTTTCCTATTATATAGATGTTGATGTGTTTCCTTGTTCTGGGTTTGGGGGAGAATTCTTTTGTTTCCGCTGCCTTCTCTGCCTCCCCTAAAACCCAACATCTTGAAGGGTGACCCCACTATTTTGGACGACACTCTTATCATCTTGATGCATTTTGTAATATGAGAACCCATTTATGTCAAACCCTTCATAATACATAACATTCATTTTTTGGTTTAAAGGCGAGGCATTTGATATTTTCAGCAAGATTATTTGGTGTTTGAGATAGTTGATGTAAGACTTTATCTTCAAACCACTTAATAAATGTCTTGTTATGCTCTCTAGCAAGCCACATTGAATTGGCTCAGGGATATTGTTTCTTAATGAAATTGGTATGTTCCTCGATATAAACACTCACTTCGTTGATGTTGTGTAAAATATGCAAGCGAGCTTGTTCCAACAACTCACAAATAATTACTTTCATCTGTGATCCTAAAATCCCTTTGCCAAAATACTCCTCAATATTCTTATCATTTACAGAAGCATCATTACCACTCAGAAAGTCATTGCAAATATCCATAACCTCTCTCGCCACATAGCCCTCAATAATACTCCCTTCATGCCGATAACAGTTTCGAACATCACCTTTAAAAATGGTCATGCATCGGTTAAAAGGATACACCCGATGCAAGAAAATGGGTCCCAATAGTTTCACTTCCCTGGTCAAGTGGACAACAAGATAAAGCATGATATCAAAGAATGAAGGAGGAAAATACATCTCAAGTTGACATAGGGTAACAACCACTTCTCTTTGCAACTTATCAAGTGTCTCAAGATCAATAACTTTGTTGCAAAAACTGTTGAAGAAGAAACAAAGTCTAGTGATTGAAAACCTTACATGCTTCGGTAGTATAGATCAAATTACCACAGGCAATATTTGTTGCATTAGAGTGTGACAATCATGAGATTTAAGACCTATCAGCTTCAGATCTTTCATTAATATCAATCTACGGATGTTGGATGAGTAACTATGTGGCACCTTAACATTAACCAAGCACTCACAAAAAAACTTTCTTCTCCTTTCTAGATAACGTGTAAAAAGGAAGAGGTAAATATGTTCTCCAATCAGTATTAACTACTTTTGTTAAATCTTTCCTTATTCCCATTTTATGTAGGTTCATTCTGGATTTGATCCCATCTTTAGTCTTACGTGGTATATTCAACCGAGTACCAATGACACTATCATAGACATTTTTCTCAACATGCATGACATCGATATAATGTCTGACTGCCAAAGAACTTTAATAAGGGAGATCCCAAAATATTGACTTCTTCTTGAATAAAGATTTGTCTCTCTGTGTGGCCATGGTACATTGTGATCGCTTACCAAATTCATTGACAAAGTCTTTTACTCTTTCATAAACAACATCCCCTAGTATAGGTTTAAGTGCACTCCATTCCTGATTCCATCCATTGAACGCTTTACGCAACCTTCGATATGCATGGAATTTTGGAAAAAACCTTCGATGACCAAGATATACAGTCTTGCCACCATGTTTTAGTCGTATTGAATTAGTGTTCTCTTCACATATCACTTTATATCCTTTAACACTATATCTAGATATATCCCCATATGCTAGGAAGTCATTAATAGTGCAAAAAAACATAGTGTGCAAACAAAATGTCTCTCTATGTGAAGCATCATAGATCATCACACATTCACCCCAGAGTTTCTTTAAGTCATCAATCAGAGGTTCAAGATAAATGTCAATATCATTTCCAGGTTGTTTATGGCCTGATATCAACAATGATAGCATAACATACTTATTTTTCATACACAACTAGGGAGGAAGATTGTATATAACAAGCATAATAGGTCAAGTGCTATGTTGGCTACTCAATGTCCTTTATAGATTCATCCCATTGGTACAAAGCCCAAATCTTAGATTCCTAACTTCTTCACCAAATTTAGGGTACAATAAATCAATATTCTTGCATTGTGGGGAATCAGACGCATGTCGTAGGATCCCATCATTATTTTTCTTAATCTCTACATGCCACCTCAAATTTTTCACATCTATCGGATTGGCAAACAAGAGTTGAAACTATGGTATTATAGGTAGATACCACATCACCATGGCAGGAGAACCAGTTTTAGACTTCCCTGAAGTAATCATTTTATACCTTGACGCACCAGATTTTAGACAATATTTCAAATCCACATAGTTCTTTTGAAATAATACACAATAATTCATAAATGTGTGTATCTTCTTGGACTCCATTCCCAATGGGCACAACAATTTCTTTAACTTTTATGTTGAGATTGGTAGCTCATTTCCTTCAGGAAGAATTTCTTTCAACAAAGACAACAATGATGTGAAGCTTTTGTCGCTCCATCTATTGTTAGCCTTCAGCTTATATAATCTCAACATAGTGTTAAGCTTCATAAACTTAGTACAAAATGTGTATAACTGTCTCTCAGAATCATGCATAATGTTCCTAAACATGGGAGGTGGAACGGTGTGCTCTACCCCAAAACTATCTAGCATCTCATCAACGATGTCTACTGGAACTGATTCATTCACATGTACATCATCGGAGGCAATTTCTTCTTCCAGACAAACATTGCTATAGACATCTACTGATTTCAACTTTGAAATCGCTCCATGCCAATACCATTTGGTATAGCCTTGTACAATCCCGTTGCACATGACATGACTTTTGATTTCGTCACCAGTGCTTACTTTCAAGTTGTTACCGCAATACCTACATGGACAGTAGAACCTATCTCCAGGTTGTTTCCTATGTTCCTCTGCAAATCTAATAAACTGATCAAGACTAGAAATAAACTCTGGGGTGCAGTGATTTCGAATGGACATCCATGATCTATACATTCTGTGATCAAAGAGAAAACAAGTATATATTAGGGTTTAGGGTTAAAAGATTAGGGTTTAGGGTTAAAATATTAGGGTTTAATTAGGGTTAAAAGATTAGGGTTTAGGGTTAAAAGATTAGGGTCTTATAACTAATAAATGTGTGCCACCTAATCCCATTCTTAATGAAATGTGTATTCAATTTTCAAAACAATTTCAACAACATTTCCCCATAGTTCTCCAAGTACACCGATGTACATGGGCAAATGCCCACCAACATATGTGTCTAGAGAACAAACGGGGAAGTGTTGATGAAACATCATGAAAACTGAATATAGATTATACACTTACATCCTAAGTGAGATTAAGTGTTCAAGAACAGTCCCAAACTAGGGACTATCCAAGATTTACTCCTAATGAGTAAATCTCGGTCAGGTTTCTAGGCCAACAAAATACATGTATGTTGTCATTCCTATACCTACAATCCTAGTTTCATCGTTCATATCCTAGGTTTTGTGTAACATCATTTAATTCAATACATTCTTCCATTTGGGTTAGTTCATTCATTCATCATTAATCCTAATTAATCATTATTAATCAACTTCACAATTTTGATGAACAATTATTGAACTAAGTTAAATCAATCACTAACAAGAGAGAAAGAAAGAAATATCAATTAATTAAATTCATTCATGCATCATTAGCCCTTATTAATCAATATTAATCAACTACACAATCTTAGAGATACTAAATGCAAATCTAATTAATTAAGGTCATTCATGCATCATTAGCCCTAATTAATCAATATTAATCAACTATAGGAGGATCAAACTATGGTGGCATCATTAACCCCAATTACTCAATATGGTGGCATCATTAACCCTTAATAATCTACTACTAATTAACCACTCACCGCACTAGTGGAGCAAGTTGTAGTAGTGATGACTGGAGTTAGAGGTGGCCGAGATGGAGGTGAAGGTGGTGGGGCTGGAGGTACAGATGATGGTCGGGCTGGAGGTGAAGCAGATGATCCTCAGGATGGAGGTGAAGGTGGTCAGAATGTAGTTGCTTGAGCGACATTCAGTGGCGGTGGAGGCATTGAGGGAAACACCTCGAACATGAAGCGGTGAGCACTATGATAGCTCACTGATGTCTTCGATCAGGTGGTAGTGAGCATGTAGTAGCTCGCCAGCATGCTTAGAAGCAATGGTTGGCGAGTGGAGAAGGAAGGAACGACAACACGCCGTAAATGGATGGAGTAGTGGAGCTCTAGAGGCTGCGGAAGGGGTGAATCGCCAGATCCCTAGGATAAATTTCATCGGGAATGAAATAAAGTGGGGAAGAGTCTAGTTCGCGCAGGTGCTATTAAGTTCACTATCGGCGTCAGTGATTACAAAAATCCGACGCTTGATACAAATAGGCATTAGTGATACAAGAAAAGTTACACCTATCACCAACATTAATAAAAAAAAGTGCACCCGGTCGAGGTGTTCATCATCAGTTTCTAGATACAAAAACCGACATCTATCCACATAACATGACAAAAAATATTGTTTGTCATTTATGATCATAGCTATCGGTTTCCAACCAAAAACTGACACCGAATAGGAAAATTGGGGGGGAAATATTTTCACTGGGACAACGCGTGAAGACACATCCTCATTCGTTCTTTGAGAAAAATTGATGCCACATGAAGGGATGAATTTCATCTCACGAAGGATGTTTATTCGTCGGTTCATTGTCAAAAACTGACGACTACTTAGTGATAAAAAAATTTGTGGGGTTTGGTACGAAACATATTTCATCAGTTTTGGTACCACCGATGCCGAATTGAAAATTTTTTGAGGCAAATATTTTTCCTGGAAAATTGTATTTTGCAGATAATTTTGGACATCGATTTTGATGTCAACAAACTGACATTAAAGAAAAAGTGATGCCCATGTCTTTTATAAATCGGTCGGGCTTCACATATAGGTGATTGTTGTCCTTCTTAGCCGACGTCACAGTTTATTAGCATCAGTTTTCAAGCTTTAACTGACGCCGTCAAATGTGACGTGATGTGTCATTTCTGTAGTAGTGAGTATAGGTATGACTCTAGGACATACTAGCCATCTAAATAAATATCCATCTAGGATCCATCACATAAACTCCTCATTGATGCCACAAGTCTGCTACTGCTACTAATGATCACCTAAAAAGATTATGGTGACCCACGGTGGAGACCCATGTCCAGGCAAGAGATATAACTCACAAAAACTTTTATAGATTACAACAAGTTATGTTATTAAATAGGTGAAATAGATTAAGAAGATTAAATAGATCGACAGATAAAGAAACATAACAAAATCATTAATCATAATGGCTTCTTATGAGAAATTCTACTCAATGTCTTAAGAACTAGCATTATTCTCAATTACCAAATGTACCTATTAGTAAGAGCATGTCAATAAAAGTATGCACATATTTGAATAATTGGAGCATGTCTAACAATATAGCATGACTATAGTAAGATACAAAACTAATACCATAAGCCTCTCTAACAGAATACCATATCTAACAACATATGAGAAACCAATAGGATGATCAAAGCTAACAACAAAAGAATGTATAATAGTGTAAGGAATGTCTAATAGCATAGCAATGCTGACTGCATAAGCATCTTTAACAATATAAACATATGTAACAATATAAGCATCTCAAACAATATAACATGTAAGCATACCTACATCATAAGTAGATCTAACATCATAAGCATAACTATTGGCATAAGAATGATTACCAGTATAGGCATAACTAACTACAGAGGTATGACTAACATCATAAGCAATTCTAATAACATAATCATAGACAATAGTATAAGCATGTTTACAACATAAGCATATATATCTTTATTAATGCACTATGCATCATCTATATAGAAGAATAGAAACAAGGGTTATCATCCAATGTGAAGTATTGTGTATAATCCTAATCAAGTATTCTACACAACTGATTACATATTTTATTAATGGCCTAAGGAATTGAGGTATACCACTCAATTCTAATTGACCATTGCTAATTCAAAATCAATGCCATACAAGATTTTTGGAAGAGCCAAAATCCACAATTTCCCACACTCAGTCAATACAAGTCTGCCACAGTGGCATACAAAGTCAAATGAAAACAAACCTAGCCTACCTTGACATATAAGTCACGACGCTAGACACCAGGGTATATGAAACCATACCATTGAGGCACAACTGCAACTATCCTCAATCACATCATATATATGAGATACGACTGAAACCATTCTCCTCCCGAGGCATGAAGAAAACCATCCTCAAAATTGTTGGGATCAAGATGAGAAGGACACATAGTCACTTACACCTTGCATACTCAATACTCAACAATATGCACATTGGGTTTCCCTTAGGAATACTAATTTCACCATCCAACAAGACTAGAATGTATCTATGGCACATGGAAGCTACATGATTAATGTTTCACTTGATATATTTATGCTAAGTGGGTGAATTAAGGCTTTATCAAACAAGTGGACAAACAAAACCTAATTCATTTCTAGCAATAACTAATATATTACAACTTCAAAAGATATAAAATGTATGAGTCATAATCCTCATTTCAACATCATAGGGTACTATTCGATTACCATTCATGAGACTCTACTTGTCATCACACCAACATAGGACATAAATCCTTATCACATTATCCCATTGTGCCAACCCTTATCACATCATGAAGAGAATCACACCTCTATTTGGGTTCAACCATGCCAAAATGTCATGAAGACCGTCACATTATTTCCTACAAGAACATCATTACCTTTCCATGCTTAATCAAGGCCCAACTACCATCACATACATGTAACATATAATGGTTGGCTTAATATTTCACATAACAGAAAATTAGAGTTACAATAGTGTAGAGAGTGAAAGTACTCCATCATTATATTAAATACACAAGGAAACTATGCAACATCTTTGTGTTATTGAATTAGGATTAAGGTTCAAAACCCTAACCAATTTAGGGTTTCCAAAATAGAAATTATATTTAATCCCTAGTTCATATTATTTCCGTCAAATATTAGTAATGTCATTCCTTTTTATAACAATATGCAAGGGAACTAGGTATAATTTACCACCATCATTTAGTAGTACTCGGATTAGAGTTAGCAATACATGTTGGTTAAACATTACGAATAAGAACTTTACAACAATCTTAGGTTTATATTCAACTAAGGGAAATGGTAAGACAACCCACTCATGGGGCTCAAAACCAATCATCCTAACTCATGAAATCCCCAGAATCAGGTACAATAAATATGATCTATTGAATCATTAACCAAACATTAGATCATCGGATTCAAGGCAATGAAAAGCCATTACATCATGTATATGAATCACGACCATTAAATCATGGTTGCATTCAAAATAAGCATCGTATGCAAAAAATCTAAGACCTTGATACATTCATCTAGGAAATCCATCGAGTTATGACTTAGAAAGACCATGTATCACCAACGGGTGTGAGCCCTAAACTCGCCATCAGTTGCATGAGCAAGGAAATTCATCAAATTAAATATAAGTCAAACCATCATTTGTCTTAGCCAAGAAAACCATCGATTGAGAAACTGAATGAACCGTCGATCTAACATTTGGAGAAATACGCAAACAAGCAAATATGATAGCCATTGATTGTGAATCTAGTGAGACCATCAACTTAGCCATTAAGATAGCCTTAAAACCATAAGTTATGAGATGAAACAACACCATCATTTTAATAAAAAAAGAAGATCCAAAAAAGTAACTAAGTGACCTTCATTGGTTGGCACAAGAAGCCCAACCATCAAGTTATGGGAACAAGAGAAAATCAGCTCAAAGCAAATAGAAAGAAACCATTGTTTGAGAGAGAAATAAGACCATTGACTTGAACCACTTGGGAGATCATCATGACATTCATTTCTTAAACATAAGAGAGTCCGAAATAGAAGACAAATAAAAACCATTAATTGGCACAAAATGGTTGAAACACACAACATCAAAACCAAGTATTGGATTGAAACACAAGGAGGGGAAAATCTGCTCAAAACCCTAGGAAAAACCATTGTTCATGGGTCTTATGATAAACATCATTCATATAGTGATGAAGACATATAATAATCATTTATTGAGATCATTAAAGTCACAAAAATAGTAACTAAAGTATCGAAATCATTCCTTCCTATAGGCCAACCCACTGCGTCACCCAACAAGTACAAAAATATTTTCAAGGTACCAAATAAATCATAACTAGTTTCAACCATTCAAACACCATAGATTATTAGGATTATGGAAGCCATAGACCAATCAGAGATAAGAATATTATGACCATGGGTCTTAGTCATCTAATAAGGTCATTAAAATAGAAGCAACACACCACAATAGTTCTACAAAAAAGACTAGTCATTGGATAACGAGTCAATGTAGAAATTAGCACAACTAGGTCAAGGACAACCATCAATTTCCACCACAACAACTCCATCAATTCGTGGACAAGTAAGGTATAAAGCTCATCTCCCAACATATAAAACGTACACAAGATTAAAGAGAGCAACCAAAGAGTTATTTACTCAAAAACTATCTTATATCTACACAACTTAGCTAAGGATTAGAATTTGCTACTCATTACTACATTTTAGAGCAACATTTAGCATGGCAAGTTGAAATGTACGTAATAAACATGGAGAAAGTTATATAACTTGCCTCTGGAGCGAAGTTGTAGATCCAAATAGTAAGAGACTATATGAATAAGTAACAAAATCCTAGCTTTGAGCTTCTCCATTCCTCCAAACTAGTTCCATCTCCAAGAACAAGAAACCCTAGATCAAAGGAGCAAGAAGAAGAGTGTCTTTCATGTTTCTAGCACAAACTCGACCACAGGGACCAGGGATCCAGCTAGAAAGAAGGGAAAGGAGGGTAAGATTAGCAAGGAAACAACATGAGGGTGAGATCTTACTTGCTTGGGTCAAGAAAAACTAAGCAAGATTCAAAATCTTAAAAGAAGACTAAATTTGAATCCCATGATCATATGGAAGTAGATCACCCCAAGCTCTTCATTTATTGAGCTATTTTCATTCATCAAGAGAGAGGTACGGGCTCAAGAAGAAAGAGGGGATAAAGGGGGTGAAGGAAGTGTGTAAACGGAACCGTTCCATGTAAGGAAAGGGGTATACAAAGCTAAAAGAGAGATACAACAATGAGGCAAGGTCTCTAGCAAAACATGCCAAGTATTCAAGGTCAATAGCATCTTGTTGGCAAAATTGGACATTATTATAATCCCTTTATTTTGATGATGACAAACATTTCTTTATTATGGTTTTAACTTGCTATTTGAGTGTTTCAGGGACAAGCATATAAGGTGGTGGATAGCAAAGACTTGGAAGATCAATTTGCTAAAATTTCTTTATTTTCATGATTGTAGTCAAATGTGAAAACTTGAACAAGTATATAATGTACAAGTACTTAGATATCATGTAAATCAAGCATTTAGATCTTCCCTATCCACACACAACACTTAGATAGGTCATATCCTAAGTTAGTGTCACAACTGCACATTGATACACACACTCAGTATATGAATACATTGAATCAAGGATATTCTCGGTCGACAAAAACTTCAACCGAGACACTCTCGGTCGACAAACTCCTCGACTGAGAATAGACCCTCCTAGCTGTTAGACTGAGTTAGAAAAGTGGTTGGGAGTTGGAATCAAATGTTACAACATATTGACTCAGACTCCCACTCGGTCGACAAATTCCTCGACCGAGAAACTCTCAGTCGAAAAATACTTCAACCGAAAATGCTTCTGTCTGCACTTTTTAGAATTAATTAACTAGTCGTTAAAAATGCAATTAGTGGACACTTAATGGCTAGTTGAGCACTAAGAACACCTTAGAAGGTGTCTAGAACGTCCCTAAGCATTAGCAAACCACTCCTATAAATAGGATAGCCATATGACACCTCAAAGTATCACTTGCATATACAACTCACTTGAGATCACATTGTAGCAAGCCATTAGCAAAGATTTCACTTGCAAAACATTTCCACAAGCTATGAATTCATGTCCTATAGGCTGATATCTCCTATCCACTATTCATCCACGTCCATCCACTTTGGCTAGAAGATCAAACGCTAGATATAGGATCAAAGTGTTGTATTAAGTTAGTAATATTGTTTCTTTCTTCCAATCTTGTTCCTTTTATTGTGTTTTGTTCTTCTTTGCTACACCTAGGTTAGAGGTTGTGGAAAGGAGGTTGTTGGTGCTTCGTCAGGTGGTGAAGGTAGCTCGACGAACTTTGGACTACTTCTAGAACATCTCAACGGGAAGCTACTTCAAGGAGGAAGGCTACTTCAAGGGGGAGTTTGAAGTTACTTCAAGTGAAGGTTGCTTCAAGGTTGGTGAGACGACTTCGGCGTGAAGGCTGTCCAAAGGGTGGTGAAGGTGTGTGTAATTTTATGTAACATACTTTCAAGGTAATAAAATTCAAATACTTTCAAAATCCCAGTTGGGAACAACCGGGTAGTGGACTGACTCCCTTAGTTTTTGCTAAGGGTGAACCACTCTAAACGTCGTGTCTCCTTATCCAAATTTCAATTGTGGTAGCTTGGTTTAATTAACTTTAAAATAATTATAAAATCCTATTCACCCCCCTCTAGTTTTTTTCAATTGGTATCAGAGCAGGCTTCAAGGAGCTCTAATCGAGTCTTGAAGAAAATGGGTGATGGGGTACTAAACTGCCTCAACTTGGAAGGAACACTTGTGGCTCGGCCTCCACCATTTGATGGAACCAACTACACCTATTGGAAGAGGAGGATGCAATTCTATTTCCAAGGAATCAACTGGGTTCTTTGGAGAATGGTTTCAAATGTCTATGATCTTCCTCAAACCGAATATGCTACATGGGATACAAACACAGTGAGATTAGCCCAATTGAATGCAAAAGATGTAAGTATCCTTTATTGTTCAATTTTCATAGGTGAGTTCAATAGAATTTCAAATTGCAAAACTGCATATGAAATATGGCATAGACTCTCTATTACTTATGAAGGAACTGTTCAAGTAAAAAATTCCAAAATTGGTATGCTTAAACAAAAGTTTGAACAATTTTGTATGGAACCAAATGAGTCTATTAGTGAAATGTATGCAAAGTTTTCTTCTATTGTTAATGAGTTGAATGCATTATGTAAAGCCATTAGTGAAGAGGATCAAGTATCAAAGATTCTTAGGTGCTTGCCTCCAAAGTACAAACCAAAGGTGACGACCATTGAAGAAGTAAATGATCTCACTACATTAAGGATGGAACAACTCATTGGCAACTTGGAGGCTCATGAAGCTACCCTTGAAGAAGAAGAAAGATTGGAAGTTGAATACAAAAGGGAGAAAAGAAAGGACATTGCATTCAAAGCATCAACCAAGAATAATCATGACACAAGTGAAGAAGATAGTGAAGAACAAACACTCATTGTACATGGTAAGTAGTATAAAAGTCTTAAAACTAACAAAATTCCTAGCGTTTCTTCCTCCGAGTGCTTTGAATATGGCAAAAAGGGACACTTAAAAGGTGATTGTCCCAAACTTAAGAAGGGGAAGAAATCATCTCACAAGAAGAAAGAAAGAGCATATAAAGTTGCATGGGATGATTCAATTGATGATAGTGAAGATGGAAAAGAAGAAGTAGAGTGTCTTATTGCTACAACAAATGAAGAAGAAGAAGAGGTAAGTCTTTTTTATTTATCTAAAGAAGAGTTAGTTGCTAGCATTGGTGAATTGCATTATAAATATATTGATTATAAAAAGAAACTAAAAAGAGTTACAAAAACCAATGAAGATGTGTATGCTAAATTGAATGATATTGCTTTTGAAAAAGAAAGTATTATTTCTAAAAACTCTACCTTGAAATCCTCGTTAAATGATTGCAATATAAAGTTGTATACTCTAAAAACTAATTATGATCTTCTTTCTCAAGAAAAGGTTAAACTTCTTGGTAAACTAAATGATTTTCAGACTCAACCTATCTTCTATACTCATCTAGATTATGATGCTATTGTTAAAGAAAGAGATACTTTATCATCTGATTTATATCAAGCAAAATTAGATATCAAGAAAATTGATGAGATTGCTAAGCTACAAAAATAAATTAGTAGTTTGAGAAATATTGATGTTCCTGATAAGATCCTAATGAATTCTTTTGTTTATAATGGAAGCAGAGGTTTAGGATATGTTCCAAAAGTAAAATCCTATCAACCTAAACCTAGAAGAACAAAAGCACCCAAGGGCAAGATTATGTATGTACCCAAGAACAACTCAACTTCTAGAAAGAGAAATGAGATTGACTTTATTTGTTGTCACCATTTCTTATGTTTTGGACATTACTCTTTTTCATTCCCAGACAAGAAAAGGGATGATGATCTAGTTTGGGTTCCTAAAACTTAGAGATTTGAATTTGATTAGTTGATATTTGACCTAAAACGTTACTTTGATATTCAAAGGTCTTATCTCAACAAAATTGAGCTTTGACTTTCATATTCTTGTGAAATTGTATTAGAAGTACCTTATGTTTGCTTGCAAATAATTACTGAAAAACAATAATAGAAACACACTCGGTCGAGAAAATATTTGACCGAGACACTATCGGTCGAGAAGTAGTCGACCGAGTAGGTTACTATTTTAAGCCTGCAAAAACCTGATAAAACATGTAAAAATAGTAGAAAACTCGGTCAGGAAAATCTTCAACCGAGATATATTTGATCGAAGAATAGTTCGACCGACTCAAGTCCTGCTGAACATGCTTGATTGATTCAGTTTGCTATCAATATACCTAACTAAGATTATTAGTAGGACTAAAGGAAACCTTTTGAAGAAAAGACCTTTGAGACAAATTTCTCAAATCAAAACATAGTATTGCATCCTAAAATTGTGAGATAATGTATATGATGTTCTTACCCAAATTACTACAAATAATGTTACTTACAAAGATTAATGATGCTGATTGAAAATTAATATTCTTACTGCAATCAGACATGCTTTATGAGTCTTTACAACTATTGCAAGCTCACATACTATCAAAAGTCTGATTAAATATGATCTTTCACGTGGTTTGCCTAAAATATTCCTTAGTCAATTTGAAATTTATGAACCATGTGCCTTAAGAAAACTTTATTGAAACCTATGGATTTGATTGAATAAATATTGCTCTTGTCATCAAGATGATTATAGTAGTTCACCTCATTGCAAATAAAGATGGTGTTTTTATTTGATGCTATAAAATTGAAAATGCCATTATTGCATTAAGGTAAATCTCTATGGCACAAATGCATCTTGACATATTATGATTATCTTGTGCTTAGCTTATGGAAAAGGATATCATCTTTGTGATGCATGAATATTTTCACTATGGACTTCAAGTTTTATGTTTTGCATATAAAATCTTCTATGAAGAAAAAAGAAAGAAAGATTATTTGATTTTAATATCTTGCTAAGAACAAGAATATTAATGTTTTATCTAATTGTTTGTTCAAAAGAGAAAAAATGTTACAAGTCATACGAATTTGCCTCAAGTCATTAAATATTATAAGAATCAAACCTATTTTTAAGGTACAAATTTTTCTATACATAAAGGCTTTATATTCAATCAAATGGATCATTGTGAATGCTTAAATTGGAAATCTACAGAAATTGCCTCTCGGTCGAAATCAAGTTTGACTGAGGGGCGCCCAGGTCGAAGTCAAGGTCGACCTAAAATAAGCTTGACAAACTACTTAATTGGAAATCATTTCCTTACACTCAATCTTAGTATATTGAAAACAAGATTTTAGTGCATAGCTCTCACAAAAGGTTAACTTATTATGATCTAATGCTTATTATGACCTTAGAATCCTTAAATTATCTTGATTATAAGATTGAGGGGAAGCTCAAAAAAACTATCTTGACTATAAGATTAAGAAGGAGGTCACAAAACTTCATAAACATTATGATAAATGTTGATCAAATCAAACTTTAAAAACTTGCCATGACCTTAGGATTATTAAATTATGTTGATCTAAAATGGATGGGAAATCAATATATGTATCCATCATGAGCCTAAATGGATCTCATATAATTCTCAGGGCTTAACATCCCATGTAAAATGGATGAGAAATCAATATATGTATCCATCATGAGCCTAAATGAATCTCATATCATTTTCGGGGCTTAACATTACTTCTAAAATGGATGAGAAATTAAAACACATATGCCATGAATATAAAAGAAACTCATATAATTTGAAGGCTTAACATCCTTTGCAAAGGATTAAGAAATAAATTGTGGCTAAATTTGACAATAAGTGGTTTGCATTAATATTAATCCCTTGCTTTTAAAATTGAATATCTTATTAAGGGGGAGAATCAAAGCATTAAATTAAGGGGGAATAATACAAGTCACACTTAATGTTTAGCTTGGTTATCTTTTTGAAATGACAAAGGGGGAGAAATAATATAAAATCAATAACATAAAGTAAAATGAGTTTCATAATCTCTCGGCTAGCGCATACTTGCACACATATTCACAAACAAGAGAATGGATGTAAAAGGTAAACTTCTGGTATGAAACTCATATGTTTTATATTTCCTTGATTTATATTTTGGAAATATTTGTCATATTCAAAAAGGGGGATATTGCTGGCTAAATTCGACATTATTATAATCCCTTTATTTTGATGATGACAAACATTTCTTTCTTGTGATTTTAACTTGCTATTTGAGTGTTTTAGGGACAATCATATAAGGTGGTGTATAGCAAAGACTTGGTAGATCAATTTGCTAATATTTCTTTATTTTCATGATTGTAATAAAATGTAAAAACTTGTACAAGTATGTCATGTACAAGTACATAGATATCATGTAAATCAAGTGTTTAGATCTTCCCTATCCACAAACAACACTTGAATAGGTCATATCCTAAGTTAGCGTCACAATTGCACATTGATACACACACTCAGTATATGAATACATTGAATGAGGGATATTCTCGGTCGACAAAAACTTCAACTGAGACACTCTCGATCAACAAACTCCTCGACTGAGAATAGATCCTCCTAGTTGATAGACTAAGTTAGAAAAGTGGTTGGGAGTTGGAATCAAACGTTACAACATATTGACTCAGACTCCCACTCGGTCGACAAATTCCTCGACTGAGAAACTCTCAGTTGACAAATACTTCGACCAAAAATGGTTCTGTCTGCACTTTTCAGAATTAATCAACTAGTCATTACAAATGCAATTAGTGGACACTTGACGACTAGTTGAGCACTAAGAATAGAACGTCTCCAAGCATTAGCAAACCACTCCTATAAATAGGATAGCCATAGGACACCTCAAAGTATCACTTGCATATACAATTCACATGAGATCACATTGTAGCAAGCCATTAGCAAAGCTTTCACTTCCAAAACATTTCCACAAGCTGTGAATTCGTGTCTTATAGGTTGATATCTCCTATACACTATACATCCACGTCCATCCACTTTGGTTAGGAGATCAAACACTTGATATAGGATCAAAGCACTGTACTCAATTGGTAATATTGTTTCTTTCTTCCAATCTTGTTCCTTTTATTGTATTTTGTTCTCCTTTGCTACTCCTGGGTTGGAGGCTGTAGAAAGGAGGTTGTTGGAGCTTCTTCAGGTGGTGAAGGTAGCTCAACGGACTTTGGACTACTTCTAGAAGGTCTCAATGGGAAGCTACTTCAAGGAGGAAGGCTACTTCAAGGGGGAGCTTAAAGTTACTTCAAGTGAAGGCTGCTTCAAGGTTGGTGAGATGACTTCGGGGTGAAGGTTGTCCAAAGGGTGTTGAAGGTGTTTGTAATTTTATGTAACATCATTGCGAAGTAATAAAATTCAAATACTTTCAAAATACTAGTTGGGAACAACCCTGGTAGTGGACTGACTCCCTTAGTTTTTTCTAAGGGTGGAACCACTCTAAACATCGTGTCTCCTTCTCCAAATTTCAATTGTGGTTGCTTGGATGAATTAATTTTAAAATCATTATAAAACCCTATTCACCCCCCTCTAATGTTATTCACATCCATTTTATGCAACCCAATAGCTCCACAGTATTGGGAAGTTCAGGTGGCCCACCAAAACTTGTCTCCCAAAATAGCTATTAGCCCCACTCACAATAAACCCATCGTTCATGCACTCAAGGTAGCCCATAAATGAGAGGAAAATCCTAAGTAGATTTCATGGACAAAACGATTGTGCAACTAGTCATCCAATGTCACAAATAACTTCAACATGATATAAAAACATGCCAGGAACAACAAGAACGTGATAAATTTCAAGAAAAACATCAGATGTGGGTAAATTTCATAAAAGTTCAAAACATGTACAAAATTTCATAACTTGCTCAAACAATGTCCAAAGTGAACCAAACTTGAAACACAACTTAATTATCTAATATCAAAGCATAATAAAAATTTTGATTAGGCACCTAAGCACCTATTTAATATAATAAAACATGATTGGGCATTAATACATGCCATAGGTCTTACACTTCTCTTTTGGGCTATCAATGCAGTGCCAACTACAACCCATGTGGTCCCTATCACCTAGATGTGCATCGATATGATGCACCACTACATTGTAGATAAGACATATCAAACAATTTGATCAAATATCCTCCATAAGTGAAAAGAGGTTGAACCAACAATAACCATTGATAGGACTCACGACCCCATTCTTCGTGTTTATATCACTACCACAACCACTCACTAGTACTAGATTCTTCTATTCATGTATAGGATGTAGAACAAACACAAAACCTATTATTTTATCAACACCCTCTTGCTAATGTGACATCTAGCACTCTATTAAATGCTTAGTTTTAAAAAATGCCATGTGTATTTATATGTATGTTCTATTTATTTATACCCATGCATTCCGTATAATGCACGAATATATAGATTGTATGCCAATGGGGTTTCTTTTCCATGTCCTATCTCAAAACAACATTCTACTAATAGTTTTTATCTCATATTTGTTTAGTCTCACTCAAATAAATTATTATGCATCTTTTCAATATCATCTCTCGACACACTATGTTCCTCTCTGGTAGGACAATTATAAAATAATGTTTGAAGCCAAGTCTTTCTAGGATAATAGGCATGTTCATGTGATGACGACACCAGTTATGAAAATATACATGTTACTGACTTTAACACAAATAACTAAACATTTTGGATGAATTAGATTCTTATAATTTTTGAATTCTCTAATAAAGGAGGGTCACTAAAACCACTCAAAAAATACTTCATAGTGGAAGTGAAATGATATTGAAGTAATTGTTTGGTTCTATAGTAGCTTTGGATCCTAAATCTACATCCAAGTACATGGTTCAATATAGAACAATTAGTCATGACAAAATTTGTCTTACACCACAACATACAGTCCGAAGAAAAAAATATTAAGAGACTAATATAGTTAGGTTAACATATGAGCATAAGTGTTTCCCTACATGTACATGTACAAGTAATAAGTAGGTACATTTAAGTGGGTAAATGGATCCTCACTTATATTTAAGTTGGAAATAATAGTGAATATAATAGTAGTGGAACTAAACCCAATAAAAACCGTATTAGCACTCTATCTCAGGCTAGAGAGTGTATATTCCCCATTTACTAAAAAAGATCCAGAGGTAGAGGCTTTCCTAGGATGTGAACAATCTGATCACCAACCATACTTGAGGAGTCACAATTTTCCTTTTGTTACCAAGTCATATAAAATTTGCAGGTCACTTCACTATAATTTGTATTCTCATGAAAGTAGGATTGATGGAAATACTTGTTGTAGGTTAGTTTCAATATAGAGTAGTTGAGTCAAAATAGGAATCCCAAATTGGATCATGATGTAATGTACTAATTATGGATAAAAAAATTTATGAGTCGTAGCCCAAGATTCCACTTTGATGCTTGAGAAAACAAGAATATATTATTTCTCACTTTTATAGGTCACAAGGTGGTTTCCTAAGATATTGTAGTAACCCGATGTGAATCCTTAGTATCAACATTACCTACCTAATTATGCATATCCAAAAAGAATTATTTGTATTTATGTTTAGGGAGAATATATAATAATACTCTTCTCGGAGCAATCTTGAGATGTATCATGATCTATTAAATGTTAATAATATGATATTGAAGTGGTGTTCTTGAATATTTACCAATTATTCCAATGTCATAGGAAGAGTTGAGAAATTTCAAATAAGTATGTATTCCAACCAACCACTGATAGTCCTGTCTGACAAAAAATATCTCTACCTAACTTGGATCTTTTCTGTGGCAGTACAACACACTGTGGAATGGTTTGGAATCTGCTATCATGATCGGTTGAAGCAGGTTCAATAGATAACATGTTTTGGATAAACTTGTCATTAGAGAGGATAATGGGATATTTGTATTGTGAAAAGATACCACTATTTTCTTAGTTATTTTGTATGATAGTGTATTTAAAAGAATTGGTTCATATTGTAAATTCCTCTTGTGTCATCATTGTTGATCGCAATGCCATCCACATATATGGTTGGAGAATTCATCCTCTTGAAGATGTAGAGAAAAATAGTAAAATGTACGTAGAAGATCTATGGAAACACATCTTCGTAAGGATTTGATTATTTTATTCAATAAGATCTTGGAGATTGCTTAAGACCATGCAAACAAACTAAAGGCGGAAGACTTGTGAGATAACTCCCCGTCAACAACATTGCCAAGCTTTGTGAAATATAAACTCCTTCTAGGACATTTTTATGGAGGCTAGAATTCTTGATATACAACTAAAAAATTGGAAAGATGAGATGAGCAGTATAAGTAATCACAATACAAAAAAAGGTAATTCTTATCATTCAATAGAAGGTTTATAAAAAATCCATACCAAAAGTCTAATTGAAATCTTTAAAATCAAATCTTTACTTAAATCATCCGACCATGCCATTAGAGTTCTCTTTGTTAGACAATCATCCACCATGCCAATTATGTTTTTATAGGTGTAGGATCAACTAGATCCTTGTGGAATTTTCTTGTAGACAATGCATCTCATCTATCATAGTAGATTTCCCTCTAGGATTTCACTGAGAATCAAGTGTATGTTTATGGATAATGGTTTTGTCTAGTGCTGTGGAAAAGGCATAAGAAGAGAGTGAGAGGAATCTAGACAATAAGTGTGAGAGTTGGGATGTCGGTTCTATACGAGTGAATACATCTTCAAAGTGCCACTAGAAAATATGGTTGAACTAAAGTTGAGTATCATTGGGGTGCAGTAGTTTGTAGATCAACTTATATATGTCAGTGGTACACTAAGAAGAGGAATGGAGGGGGTGCAGTGATAGCATCTCATTTTGTGAACTTTTATCATAGGTTTTATTCCTATTGTAGCATATTTTTCGTGGATTTTTTCTGTTCATATGAGTATCTTTGGGAAAAAAACTGAATTTCATACCTTTTCCACTTAATGTAGGCTCATACCAATCTAGCAAGAGAAAAGGGCTCGTACCACATTGTGACTATGATTGCACAACCCACGAGTATCGCGACCATGACCAACCAGTGATTGGAGGCAACATATCTCGATCGTGATACATATCATGATCGGAAGGATGCGATGTGACTATGGTACCAAGATTCACAGAGGAATCGTGTTGCAACCATGACATTTGTCGTGAGAGAAAAGAAGAAATAATTGTGACCACAGACACGTGAAAACCTCCCAAGAAGTTGTGGTTGTAACGACATCTCACCATCGTGACCATGACTATGGTCGCGACCAGCTGACACGTCGTGACTACTACTAAGAGCTAAGTTGGTGGGAAACATCTATAAATAGGCCCCTGACTCCTCACATTGTTTGGGTAGATCATAAGGAGCCACAAAGTACTGCCAAACTCCAGAGTCATATTCACCCATCTCCTGAGGCCTTGGATCTCTGAAGATGAAAGTTGGAGGAGAGATAAGGTCTACCATCCTCTTCTTTAAAAGGAGTTGCTATCTTCCACGCCAGCACTAGATCTAGATCTAAAGGAGTATCGTTGGTGTATCACCTCCTTCTTTCTCCATATCTATTATCTTCCACACACTGTATCCCTCCCCCACTTTGTTATTCTTGATGTATCCCCACATTTGTAACATCGTTATGATACCCATTAACATGTGTGGTTAAAAATCTAACCAAGGTTGGGAGTAGCCACTAAGGATCTCCCAACATGTATATACTTGCACCCCTTTGAATATATATATGCTCTTATCACAATTATATTTGTATTCTTGTTCTTAAAGCTTTACTTGCATGCGTAGCTACCATCTTGTGATGTATGATTGTTTGTTCCTCGAAAGAGTAGTATTAACCTTATCTAAGTTTTATGGAGTAGTATGAATGCATGAAAATGTTGGAATACTAAAGCTATTGAACATATAGTTTGCTTTGCGGTTGTTTATTTGTGATCTCGAGAGGGAGACAATATATGATGATTGCTTGTAATCTTGATAAGGGTATGCAAAAGGGATGTCAGTATTTATTGTTGGTAAGGGGTCTCAGTATGTGAAACCTGATCCAACTCCATTCCATACTTTTGTTACAAATTCCTTGTTTGACTTTATTCTCTTGTTTTATTTTCTTACTTTTTCTTTTTATCGCTTGTTTAAAGTATTATCGTTCCCTATAGAACACCATCTTTATCTACCTTTCGTTTGGTGTATATGAGTCTGAGGCTTCACTATCTTAGTGCATAACAACCTCATCCATGTGGTTTGACCTCGATCTACTGCATCAGACCCCGCATAATAGTTTTGAGGGCCTGAGTGTCATATTAGAAATTCAAGATTTTGTCTACTCTAGATCCTCTCTGTTTTGGACATGTGATTTAGGTTGGTCAACATTTTAGTGTTGTTTCTAGGGACAAGGAAAAATAGTAATGTTAAGAACACGAGTCTAATCATTATACCCATGTGCCCCCAGCTTAGCCATAAGCTAGACTACTCAAAGACTCAAAATCGACTACCCTATGATTACATAGAATATTTCGTTTTAACACATCTAGTTTTCTAACTTGACTATGAGGTCTATTTAGGGAGCCCAAAGGAAAGTAGATTTAGTCAAACTCCACCTTCTCTTTCAAGAACCATGTCGCCTTGTGTGGATGACAGTCTTAGTGGAGAAGATCAGAATGCAAGGGTTCAATACAATCAACCACCACACGAGATAGAAGAAGTGATGGAGGACCATTACTCAAATGGTCACCACCATGACGAAGAGTGAAGCCAGGAAGATCTCCATGACCATCATCACCACTACCATAGAAGCACCATAGGAATCACCATGAAAGTGAATGTGATAATGAACATGAACATAACGACTAGAATAGTGAGGGTGAAGATGATGAGGAAGAGAAATCTCTTAGAGAGCTAGCTGTGACTAGGGATAACTTCAAGATGCCCCATCGTCATCCCACATTTCAATGCAACTAATTTTGAGTTGAAACATGTCGTGGTCTTGATGATCCAAAACAAACCCTTTAGAGGAAATTAGGAAGAATAAGAATCCTTACCATCATCTTGATGCCTTCAAAAACATCTACGATACCATCAAGATGAGGGGAGTGACTCAAGAAGATATGTATTGCAAGGGGTTCATTTTCTCTCTCAATGATAAAAATTTCTCATGGTACCTCAGTCTACTCCACCAGTCCATAGATAGATGGAGGCCTCTGGATGATGCCTTCATGACTAAATTCTACCCCACTATGAAAACTATCAGAAAGAAGCAAAAATATCACCTCCTTCATGCAAAAATCTAGAGAAAACCTTCATGAAGCTTGGGAACGGTACCAATAGTATCAAAGGGATTGTCTGCACCATAACTATTGTAAGGGATTTCTGGTGACAATGTTTTACAATGGGATAACCCCCATGGAGCAGACTTCACTGAATGCAGTCGCTGGGAGTGATTTCCTTGGAAAGAAGCTGAGAAAAACTATGAAAATCCTTGACAACATGGGTGCATTGCAAGAAGTCATGGAGTATGACAAATGTTATAGAGGTTCAACCAAGATGGTTGGATCTGAAGGACTTTCAATCAAAGCCAATGCTCTGGAAACCACTATAGCTCAAATTTAGAAGATTGTTGTAGATGTCAAACAACTAAAAGACATTAGAGACAAGGGCAAGAAACACATTGAGAAAATCATGAAATGTGTCACATGTGGCAAAGGAGGCCATGGAGTTGACAATTGTATCTATACACAGCTGAAAGAGAGTGACGAAAGTGAAAGTGAAGAAGAGATAGAAAATGTCTCTTATGCAAATTTTAAATGACCAGGCCATCCATGATTCATTTACAACAACAAAGATGCTGCTGAGAACTCTCATCAACCGATTTGTTCATCTAAACCACCCCTAAGATTCGAATAGAAAGGTGGATCAACTCAATATACCATATCTACTTGTTATTAACCACATAAGAAAAACTATCAAAATCAAAACAAAAATGTGAGTCATCAAAATCAAGGATAAAATCAGAGATAGAATCAGACCAAGGATAACAACTAATCGGACATGATCGCTCAATTGTTCAATTTTGCAAAGAGCCAAGCTTCGCTAAATGACCATCTCACCCAAAGTGCCATCACCAATTCAGGAGTGTTAACCACAATGCAAACTCAGATGGTAGATATGCAAACCCATCGAAGGAAAATTGATCAATAGTTTCCCAATTGGCACATCTTGTGAAAAACCCTTCGGGGAAGATTTTGTGGAATACGGAGACCACAAAGATGGCCACACTTTGATCAGGAAGGATGTTGGAAGATCCTAGTACTAAGAGCACAACTAAAGAAAGTGATCGTAGTGAGCCACAATTTGAGAAGGTAATTATGCAAGAAGAATCTAGAAGAAAAGAATCCTCCAAGAAGGACAAAGAAGAAGATAATTACAAAAATAAGAAGATTTTATCTAGAGAAATCCCTAGGCTTTGAGAGTCCCATTTCCCTACAAACTAATCAAGGCACATCTAGGGAAGCGTTATGAGAAGTTTATGGAAGCAGTGAAGAAATTACACTTAGATATCCCATTTCTTGATGTAGTTGAAGAGATATTAAAGTATGCAACATTTTTTAAGGACTTGTTCATAAAGAAAAGGAGAGGAGCCATGTCGAGATTGTGCAATTGGCCAAAATGTCGAGAGCCTTTATTCAAGGTCGCGCAACCTAGTTCTATCGGTCACGCAGCTTGGTTCTGCACGAGGTTGAAGAAGGCTAAAGCTCGTTTGACCATTTTGCCCTGGGTAGGAGGAACCCCAAGGTATGGAGAGAGGGGTAGTAACGTCCTTTCATTAAGTTTTGATCACCCCTGCTTCACTGGAACAAAAGGACCAGCTGGCCGCAGGCACACACTAGGATGATGTGGCATCTCCCGATTGGCTGGTAAGTGCATTAACTTGAAATAATTGTAGTTAATTATTCGTGACTCTGATGAGAACATATAGTATATGAAAGTTTCTTGGAAAAATGAGAGGAATCCAAATAAAATACTTTTAGAACCTGATTAAGCTTCCTATTCTAAAATTATAGGCAATACATGTTCTAATGGGTTTTATGAAACAGAAAACCTAGTTTTGTGTAATATGATGCTTAATTGAATAGATTCATTCATGTTAAGCTAGCACCTAATCTTGACAAGTTTAATAAGGAAATCTGTGATAATGTTGAATAATGGATGAATCTAGATTATTAATCTTATTCATGCTATTTAGGGTGTTAAAATCAATGTCAACATCTTGCTATGATCTAGATGTCTTGAATAGTTTAATATGCTTAAGTGGATGATTAGGGTTTAACCTAATATGCATAAGTGAGACTTTAATCTTAGAAACCATAATGTGAGGAGTTAGGGTTTGTAACCCTAAATCCTAGTCCAAACATGAGATAGTCCTAAACCCAAGTTTAGGAGTAATCTAGATGTAAATAATGTAATGTGAATACATGGTGACACACACGTAGTGTGCATTATTTCAGATACTTGTTAATTACGTGCTTGGTTGATTGGATATTTGGATTGCATTCCTAAAGTACATAAGATATTTTGCATGGTTTCTGCATGACAAAGGTACGTGGTAACGCTTATGAATACATGTATCGAATTCTGAGATTGCAGAGGTTTCTCAATGAGATTGAACGACAAATAAACTGCTTGCTTGTTTATTTAGTTCTTGCAAACTATAAAGTGCATATGAGTATCCTGTAAAGTAAATAATAATATTCTAAACACTGGGTTAGACTAATCTTAAGGATAATGCACACGAGCCCCAGAGGGACAGTGATTACACCTAAGGTAGTAGACCAGATAAGGGTTAGAATATGAAAATAAGTTTATATTCTTACATGCAAGATAAAGATGTTCGATTATATCTGTACTTATGATTATTGTTTGAACCCACGTACCAATATAGTAATTTATTGATCGTGTATTTGTTTGCCGGCGTTTTAGGTATCAGATATACTTGATAGCGTGGACATGAGGGTATAGATAAAGATGTTGAAGACACTAGAGTTATTCCTGATGGTTTAGTTGTAATGGTTATCTTCACACTTGTAAAAGTTAATTCTGTTTAAAAGTTATGTAACTCCTTAGAGGAGCTTTTCATGTAAACATGTTAATATTTGATCATTAATGGAAATTGTTCACTATTTTGTATTATTTCATGAATCTGATCCTGAAGTATATGATTAACAATTTGCGACTTTAAGGTCTTTTAGACACTCAAAAGTGCGGGTCATTACAATTGGTATCGGAGCCCAGATTCATCAACTAATACTTAATAGTTTATAATTTCAAATCATCCTTAGAAAACTTAAGAGAAAAATTAGTAAAGACTAATGTGTCTTTTAGGTTTCTCATCTCACATTTTCATCTACTTCTCATCTTTTGCTTAAAAAAAACTTTGAAAAGAAAATATTAATAAGAGAAGTAAAATGTGAAAAGATGTAACTTTTGTGTAGGTCCCTCTAGAGAGGGTAGACACTAGAAAGATACAAGTATGGGTAAGCCCTTTCTTAGAGGTAGGACTTGGTTTAGGGTATGGAAATCCTAGAGAGTCTAGGGATGTGGAAACTCTAAGAGGTAGAGTGTAGTGCCTAACCCTAACCCTAAAAAAACATAATCTTAAATAATGAACATGGTGTGGTGGTATGGGACACTACCCATGTGAAACTTGAAATCATGAATAAGAAAGATAAGGGATGGTATAGGTAACTCATTCTCCCATGCATTTGTGCATGAAGAGCATAAAACTTATGTGATAAGTCTTAAGAGATATAAAAACCCAATAGTCATATATATACACATATGGAAAATGAAAGTTTGAATATAACTTGCTCAAACTCCTCATGTTGTCTCTAGAAGTTTAGTGATGGTGGCCAAGCCCCTGGAGGGGAAGGCTGAGGCAGCACCAAGCCCTGGAGGGAAGGTGACCCAAGTTCATGGAATGGACAGAGACCATGAGGGGGGGCGGTATTCCAGAGATTGAGCAAACATGGGTTGATGATAAAAATTATGCCTAATGATAAACGAAAGAGGTGTCTAAGAAACCTTTAGGGTTAGTGTGCCAACCTAGGGTGGGTCAACCCAAAAGTGGGAAGATGACCTAAGAGGGAGGAAAAACCTTAGATCTTGGGATCAGGTTGTGGCTTGAGAGCCTAACCCCCTCCTATGAGCCAAGAAGGCACCCTAGGCTAGGACTTTCCCTTAAAAAAAAGGTAAGTGAATAAATGTATTTAAGTATTGAGATAACCTTAATCCTCACCTAGAGGAGTGAAGAGTTAAAGATATAAAAAAAATGAAAGTACATATATTCTTTGAATCCAAGGATGCCAACTCTGAGTGACACAACTGGTCAAGCCCAGGAGGGAAGACTAGTAAGGCACCAAGCCCAGGAGGGAAGGTCATGAAATGGTCAAGCCCAGGAGGGAAGACCAGGTAGGCACCAAGCCCATGAGGGAAGGTGGCCTAAGTCCACAATGCAGTTGTTTAGCATCAAGCCCCTGGAGGGGAAGATCACAGAGGTCAAGACCAGGAGGGAAGACTGACATGGAACCAAGCCCTAGAGGGAAGGTGGCCCAAGCCCAATGATGGGACGACACTGCATTATGTGTACTCAAAAGAGAGATATGAAGGCAATCCGGGTTAAAGAATTAAACAAGATAATAATATGTGACATCTCAAAAGAAACCCTTAAGGAGGGTAGTGTCGTAATGCAATCTTATGGTCAAGTAGGGTGTATTAGAGGTACATATGATCGATGGGTTGGGAGTTGATATGCCCTGAATGCACATGACCATGTGGTCGGGAGGTAACAACTAGGTTTACCCAAGGTACATGACTCAGGAGATTAGCTACCTCCATGAGGATCATGTAGCCTAATGGGTGAATGTGAAAGGCACTCTTTTGATGCATAAGGACGGTATCACTCTAAAAGTACCTATACCCCTAGAGACCTCAAGGATTTGTCTAAGGCTCATAATGATACATGAGATGTAAATATAAATGTTATAGGAAGTCATGAAAACTTGAGAGAAGTTGTGCCCTAACCTAAGAGTAAGAAAAGGGATACTTGACTTCATGGAACGTAAGAACGCTATATAATTAAGAAAAAGTAAGTTTAGAGTCATACCGAGTATGATTCAACTTAATGTGTGAAATTGAAAGGTAATGTGTGGATGTACTATCTCCGCTCTTGGAATGGAATGAACTTTGTATTTGGGCTGCAGTCAAATGCTTATTCCATCTCATTATGAGGGAGGGAGATTGGATAGACACACACTATGCTTAAAATTAAGATAATGAGGATGAATATCTTACATTTAATGTGTAATGACATGAACTAGGGTTAGAGGTGTTACCTCACCCTTGTGTGAAAATAATGAATAATAGGTTGGAAACCTAGGTGAAAAGAGAAATCACCAAGTAATAATGAAATCACCTAAGAGAATGAAATCATAAAGAGATGATGAGGTGTGAACCTTAGGGATGTCGATATACTTGAATTCCAATTCAGGTGCCAATCCAAGTAATAAAAAGAAAATTGGTATACTAAGGAAAAGTTGTTAAAGATATCTAAGTGTGGTGTTAACCCTAATATTTGAAGATAATATGAGTTACCTTTCACGTAGGCTTATTGGGCCTGAATTTTGAGGACAAAATTCTTTTTAAGGAGGGGTGAATGTTATATCCTCAATTTTGGTAAAAATTGAAAGGTATAAATAGAAAGCATGTTTTGATAGATGGGTTTCTCCAATGATTTTATTGGTGGAATTATAATAACTTTGATCACATTCGTGGCATTAGTGCTTGTGGCACAAATTAATAAATAGAAGGAACTCATAATAATGGTTTTTGTTTTGCCAATAAAGTGTCATGTTTTCCTTGATGACTTATTATTGCCAAATCCAAAGTCTTAATAAGAATATGATAATGGTTTTTTATGACCTTTGGATTAATAAGAATAAAAGGCAAGAGTATTGTACAAAAGGATTGAAGGAGAAATGTATTCTCTTCTAGAATTATTCCTTGACTTTCCATGGTATTAGTTATCGGGTATAAGGGTGTCTTTAATGCATACAGAAAAGAGAGTTATGCATGCCTTGCCTTATTGGCATATTGCTTGAATGCAATGTAAAGGATGAGAAAAGAAAGGAGAGAGAGAAAGGTAGATGCCTCGTAAGGTCTCTCTCCTTACTAGATCAACAAATTAACAATGTTAATATGGGGAAAGGAAAAAAGAAAAGAACAAGGAAAGTAATTAATCATCTTCCATGGATGGTATACATGTCTATCTTACCCTTCCTTGCCTCCTACATATTACCCATTAGGGTTTCTACTACATATCTATATATATAGATGAGGCCTGGAACTCTTGTCTCAACCTTGGACTTGACATCAGACACTGCAGTCCATGAGAGCCCAATGACGATCCTAGATGGCAAAACTCCCCTCTTTGGATAAGCCATGTGAGTAGGACATTGGGAGGTTCATCTGTTTCACGCCGCTCTATGGCCGACATGGAGATGGTCGAGGCTAGCAAGCCAGGGATGGGTTACGGAGGTCGAATTGTCACATGGGGACCCCAAACAATGAAGCTGGATGTAGTGGTGAAGAGAGGAGGCAGAGCTTCCGTCCGCAGGCATGAAGTTGAGAGGGAGAGAGAGTAGTAGAGATGGATAGGAGGGAGACAACAGTCACGCATTGGGGTGTGGGGCTTCCCTGATCAGCAGCGAGGGAGTTCGTAGGGTCAAGGTGCGAGAAGAGGAGCCTAATAGGGGAGTAGTTTGGATCCCCTATGCATGTTCTGTTCCAAGAAGGAGGATTGGTGGGAAGACCTCCCCCGACCACCGCGGGTCACGTGGAGACCACCGCCGAGTTCGGGGAGGCTTGGCAGAGCCGAGGGGTCCTAGACCATGTTGATCGGAGCACTGGAAGTGGGAGTCAACCCCCCCCCAGTTGACTCCCCGGTCGTGCACCTTGGCTCTGCGCGAGGTTGAAGAAGGCTAAAGCCCGTTTGACCATTTTTCCCTGGGCGGGAGGAACTCCAAGGCACGGAGTGAGGGGTAGTAACGTCCTTTGATTAAGTTTTGATCACCCTCACTTCACTGGAACAAAAGGACCAGCTGGCCATAGGCACACACTAGGATGATGTGGCGTCTCCCGATTGGCTGGTAAGTGCATTAACTTGAAATAATTGTAGTTAATTATTCGTGACTCTGATGAGAACATATAGTATATGAAAGTTTCTTTGAAAAATGAGAGGAATCCAAATAAAATACTTTTAGAACCTGATTAAGCTTCCTATTCTAAAATTATAGGCAATACATGTTCTAATGAGTTTAATGAAACATAAAACCTAGTTGTGTGTAATATGATGCTTAATTGAATAGATTCGTTCATGTTAAGCTAGCACCTAATATTGACAAGTTAAATAAGGAAATATGTGATAATGTTGAATAATGGATGAATCTAGATTAGTAATCTTATTCATGCTATTTAGGGTGTTAAAATCAATGTGAACATCTTGCTATGATCTAGATGTCTTGAATAGTTTAATATGCTTAAGTTGATGATTAGGGTTTAACCTAATATGCATAAGTGAGACTGTAATCTTAGAAACCATAACGTGAGGAGTTAGGGTTTGTAACCCTAAATCCTAGTCCAAACATGAGATAGTCCTAAACCCAAGTTTAGGAGTAATCTAGATGTAAATAATGTAATGTGAATACATGGTGACACACGCGTAGTGTGCATTGTTTCATATACTTGTTAATTACATGTTTGGTTGATTGGATGTTTGGATTGAATTCATAAAGTACATAAGATATTCTGCATGGTTTCTGCATGACAAAGGTACGTGGTTACGCTTATGAATACATGTATCGAATTCTGAGATTGCCGAGGTTTCTCGATGAGATTGAATGACAAATAAACTACTTGCTTGTTTATTTCATTCTTGCAAACTATAAATTGCATATGAGTATCATATAAAGTAAATAATAATATTCTAAACCCTAGGTTAGACTGATCTTAAGGGTAATGCACACGAGCCCCAGAGGGAATTACACCTGAGGTAGTAGACTAGATAAGGGTTAGAATATGAAAATAAGTTTATATTCTTACTTGCATGGTAAATATGTTCGATTATATCTGTACTTATGATTATTGTTTGAACCCACATACTAGTATAGTAATATACTGACCGCATATTTGTTTGTCGGCGTTTTAGGCATCATATATACTTGATAGCGTGGACATGAGGGTACACATGAAGATGTTGAAGACACTAGAGTTATTCCTGACAATTTAGTTGTAATGGTTATCTTCACACTTGTAAAAGTTAATTCTGTTTAAAAGTGATGTAACTCCTTAGAGGAGCTTTTCATGTAAACATGTTAATATTTGATCATTAATGGAAATTGTTTACTATTTTGTATTATTTCATGAATCTGATCCTTGAGTATATGATTAACGATCTGCAACTTTAAGGTCGTTTAGACACTCAAAAGTACCGGTCGTTACAACTTGGGTGCAAGCATTAACCTTATGCCCTTGATCCTAGATCAAAGGCTTGGATTGATGGATATGGTGAAAATGGGCATGATAATAAAACTAGCTGACCACACCTTTATGATGCCTATATGAATAGTAGATGATGTCTCGATACGGTTTGGGCTATTCTTCATACCATGTGATATAGTGGAAATCAACATAGTTGAGGATGTGAAATGCCCAATGATATTCGAAAGACCTTTTCTTCAACTAGAACACCTCTAATAGACATTGTGGAAGGAATTATTACTTTGTGTGTTGGTAATGACCACATTGACTTTTGAATACAAGATGCTATGAAGGGACCATCTCTTTTTGAATCAACTTACTTCATCGATAGCTACAATCAACACTGCAAAGAAGTACAAGAGGATAAGGTGATTTTTGATCTACTTATGCGAGCCTTGACTAACCCTGACCCTAGTGTGGAAGACCTAGAAGTGATAGAAATTTCAGACTACCTCAAGAAGATCTCAATGATGATGAAGAAGAAACCTTTAAAACCACAAAGTACGCATCCCTTGAGAAAACCCCTGAAGAAAAGGGAGCACTGAAACCAAAGTCAAAATTGAAACCACTTCCTGAAGGGTTGAAGTATGAATTCCTCAATGAAAAGAAGAGGAATCATGTAATAGTTAACACTAACTTGACTTATGAACAAGTAGAAAGGTTGCTAAAGGAACTCAAATTGCATATAAAAGCTATAGAGTTTTCCGTTGAGGACATCAGAGGCCTTAGTCCTACCTTATGTATGTACAAAATCAATCTTGAGGAAACAACTAAACCACACGATCATACATAAAGAAAGTTGAATCAAATGCTAAAGGAAGTTGTGAAGAAAGAAGTTATTAATCTATGCTAGAATCATATACCCTATCAGTGACAACAATTGGGAAAGCCATGTTCATGTAGTGACAAAGAAAGGTGGAATGACCATTGTAAGAGATGAGGATGGAGATGAGGTAGCGATGTGAACCGTTACAGGATGGCTTATGTTCATTGACTATCAAAAATTAAATGGTGCCACAAGAAAATATTATATTTCACTGCCATTTATTGATCAAGTCCTAGAGAGATTAGCACATCATGATTACTATTATTTTTTAGATGGGTATTCAGGATTCTATCAAGTACCAATTCTGTATTGACCCCACTCCTCGGCAACCCCCAATTAAGGAAGGCCAAGAATCAAGAGTAGTTATCCCAAATAAGGATCATATGGTTTTGCAAATAATCAATAATAATTAATTAATTATACCAAAACTAAGCTTAAAATAGGATAAAATTTTCTTTTCACATACCTTTCAAAATATAGGAATTGTGGAACTTTACCCCAGATAGGAATCTATCTATTTTCAATCCTCAAATCTTTATCTAACTTTATTATTTCAATGTAACTTTAAATGATTATCCACTTTCTAATAAGAATATAAATTCATGTAATCCTAAAATGCTGAGAAAAAAAATGTTAGTTAGTATAATGAATTATACTAGTATGTGGGGGAACCAAAATCTTGCATTTATTTGTAACAACATATTGCAAACAAATTATTGCTTAACAGATCGAACATTACATCTTAAACATAACTACTCAATCCTGACATATCTAAGCCTATGTGATGTCCCTACAGTGGACATGGATACTACCTTTGTCATATGGTAGATCCCAAATAGCCCCTTTCGATCCTACCCTATAGGTATATCAAGATATAGAGTTGTATAGTCGTATGATACTACCCAAAGGAAGACCAAACATTGACTCATGATAACCCGATGATCCTACCCCAAGGGTATACTAATAGCTAGGTCATCAATTTCTCACATGTACTCAAAGCTATAGAGAAGGACTAGGATCTGAGCGAGTCATGCATATATTTATGGTGATAGGCATAGTCACTTTATAGTTGCAAGAATTGAAAATCATCCAAATAGATAATTTCAAGAAATTGGTAAAACCTCAGAAATTGTTGTGAAACTAGAGAGATTAGCCATAAGTGTAGCCACATACATGATTTCAAGTCTCAAAAATATGCAAGATATCTAATCTAATCAAGAAATCCAATCAACTAAGTCAACCAACCAATCAAGAAAATCTTGATCCTGAAAAGCATGTATTCTACCTAATTGTTACAATCTCATCAACACATCTTTTATTGACTTGGGATACCATTGTAAGGTTTCTAAGTACAATTAGGGTTTCATTTTCATGTATTTTTCTTATTTCCTTTTCCTACTCAAGGTAGGTGACGACACATACACCGTTGGGTCTTGGATCCAACTGCTATCATGCCACCTACATGAATAAAGGGGTGGGTTACATTATTTCCATTTAAATAAATCATTACATTGGTTATATTTTCTAAAATTTACCCCTTTTAGGTCAGCAAACCCTAAGAGCACTTTTCTATTCATAAAAACCCTAATTACATAAATTATTCACATTAAGAATCTTTATTCTCAATTTAGCTTAAGAACATCATATCTATGTCTTACTTATGGATTTTCATAATTAAAACCATTAAAACTCTACCTATGTTTTCAATTTTTGTGTAAATGTAGCCGGTCCCAAGACCGGGTAAAGGAGGAGGGTTGGTGGTAGGTTGACAGTCAGCCTATAAAAACTTTGTCACTCTTCTATGACATGGATCCTTATAAGAATATCGTTGGAGTATCCCTACCTAGCGACGTGCTGCATCGGCACCCGGGTGCAGTGATAAATATGCAAAGGGTTTCAACACAACGACGCTCAGTTGTGTTGAAGGATAAACAAGGGTTTCCACATCTTAGATGGGTGTGGATAAAGAAGCTAGTCCCGCTGCATCATCGCCCGGATGTAGTGAAAAATGAGCAAGGGTTTCCACATCTTGGACGGGTGTGGGTAAAGAAGCTAGTCCCGCCGCATCATTTCCCAGATGCAGTGAAAAATGTGCAGGGGCAACATTTTCGACGAAGGCAAGTAAAGAAGCAAGTTCAGCAAAAAAGGATTAGAGTTGGATCTTGGAATATTGGCTCTTTGACAGGGAAATCTTTGGAGATAGTGGATACCATGATGAGAAGAAAAGTCAATATAGCTTGCTTGCAGGAAACCAAATGGATAGGGGAACGCTGTAGAGAGATTGGAGACACATGATACAAAATCTGGTATACAGGTATTGATAAACATAGAAATGGTGTAGGTATTATCGTTGATAAGGTGTTGAAGGATGACATCGTTAAGATTACAAGGATGGGTGATAGAATCATAGCTATCAAGGTTGTTCTTGGGGGAAATATTTTTAACATTATTAGCGCTTATGCCCCCCAAGTTGGCCTTAACGAGAATGCGAAGAAGGATTTTTGGGATGACATGGATGAATTGATGCAAGGAATACTGATCGAGGAGAAGATTATTATTGGGAGTGATTTAAATGGCCATGTGGGGAGTGGTAATGCTGTATTTGAGAGATTTCATGGTGGTTTTGGATATGGCAACAAGAACGGAGAAGGAGAGAGGATATTAGATTTTGTAGTTGCATATGATATGATTTTGGCAAACACCCATTTCAAGAAAAGAGAATCTCATTAGATTACTTTCAAGAGTGGGCACAACTGTAGCCAAATTGATTACCTCCTTACAAGGTGGGTGGATCGTAACATATGCAAGGATTGTAAAGTGATTCCTGGCGAAGAACTCACGACCCAACATAGGTTGGTAGTTTTGGATATTAACATGAAGATCAATAAATGCAAACATAAAGGAAACCAAGATAGCAGGATCAAGTGGTGGAATCTTAAAGGAGAAAAGAAATTGACTTTTCATGATAAACTCATCAAGGAGGTAACTTGGAACTTGGAGTCTGATGTTAACACTATGTGGCATAACCTGAGCTCCTACATAAAAAAAATTTCCAAAGAGGTTTTGGGGGAGTCTAAAGGTTGTGGACCTCCACAGAAGGAGACTTGGTGGTGGAATGATGAAGTACAAAAGGCTATTAAACTGAAAAGGTTGATCTATAGGAGCTTGCCCAAATCTGGAGATGATGCAACGTTCCAAAGATACAAGAAAGGAAAGAAAGAAGCTAAAAAGGTGGTTCGGGAGGCAAGGTCTAGATACTTTGATGATATGTATAAAAAGCTAGACACTAGAGAAGGGGAAAAAGATATATATCAAATGGCTCATATAAGAGAAAGGAAAGGAAGAGACTTGAGTCAAGTAAAATGCATAAAGAATGAAGATGGTAGAGTATTGGTGAAGGATAATGATATCAAAAACCAGTGGATAAATTACTTCCATAAGCTTTTCAAAGGAGATATTGCATATAATGTTAGTGACTCGTGTGACATGAATACAAGAGATATCATTTACACACGACGAGTTTCACCATCTGAGGTCAAGAATGCTTTGAAAAAGATGAAAATGGGAAAGGCATGCGGACCAGACAATATTCACATTGATGTATGGAAGAGTATGGGGGATGAGGGAGTTACATGGTTAACAAAATTATTTAACAAGATCATGAAGACCAAGAAGATGTCAGATGAGTGGATAAATAGTATTATAGTCCCAATCTACAAGAATAAAGGTGACGTTCAGAACTATACAAACTATAGAGGTATTAAGATGATGAGTCACGGGATGAAGCTTTGGGAGAGGATTATTGAGTAGTGGTTAAGATCTATAACGCATGTATCAAACAACCAATTTGGTTTCATGCCTGAAAGATCAACAACAGATGTTATTTTTCTAATAAGGAGGCTTATGGAGAAGTATAGACAAAGCAAAAGAGATCTTCATATGGTATTTATCGATCTAGAGAAGGCTTATGATCGAGTACCGAGAGAAGTGTTATGGATGGTTTTGAAGAAAAAGGGTGTGCCTATCCAATTTAAATACTTTCAAAATCCTGGTTGGGTAAGCAATCCGGTAGTGGATTGACAGCCTTAGTATTTGCTAAGGTTGGAACCACTCTAAATCCTTGTCTCCTTGTCCGTTATCTATGTGGTTTCTTGTTTTGGCTGAATTATTATTAAAATCTCCATAAAACCATATTCACCCCCCTCTAGTGGTTTTTCCAGCTGAGAAGGCCTATTCTTCTTCTATCGTCCTTGTGAAAATAGTGTTTAGTATGGCCTTAGGGATCACATCATATTTGCCACCTACCCTCACTTCCCGCTTGAATTCTCTACCACCTTTCTTGCATTCCACGTCATTGATGAGGAATTTTTCCAGTGATGACATGAACTCCATTGTGAGTTGTGTAAGAGAAGGGGCTTTAAAGGTACATAGAATGTGAAGGTTGGACCCATCCAAGACCTTCCTTACTCTATTAGATATCCCTATCTTCTTAAAGTCATCGACGTCTAGGTATGTTCTCAGCTTAAAGCTCTTGGTCTTCATTACCAAGTCAAAGTGAGATTGATGTACTTGGTCCCTTGGTATAAAAAAAATTTATTGCTTAGGTGTGGTCTCTTTTCCTTCTTTCCTTACCACTTAAGAGTATGGTTCTTGTTCCAGAATCTTTCATTTTCCTACGGCTACCAGCTTTCTCTTCTTGGTGTCATGGTCATCCTTGGCTTTCAATTTGTGTTTCCCTAGTCCCTTGAGTTCTTCCTTAGATGGCTGGTACTTAGAAGTTTTTGTCTATGTAGCCCCTAGGACTCTTCATATTCCTCTGTTGTCTTGTGGGCTAGGATGTACTTGTACTTCTTCTTCATCAGTTGTAGATGGAGCTTCTTTATAGGAGAAAGATCTGGGTGGTCTTTTAATGCCTTGGTGATCCTCTCCAAATTTTCATTGGCACCCTTTAGAGAAGTTTCCTTTTTCATTAGGGTATCTTCTATAGAGGTCAACATTCTACAATTTAATTGACATAAATTTGTCAGTTATGTTGTATATAATATTACTTGTTACATTATTTTCAATTTCCTTTGTTCTTATGTTGGTTTTTATAGAGTTTGTCGAAATAGTAACTAACATATGTGATCTCACAACGGTGACATGAGAGCTTTCCAGTGTCGCTACCGCGACAGATTTATAAAATTTGAGGACGAGACATCGCGACAAGTGTCATGGGCATGACAGATCAGGGAAGCAAAGTGAAAGATGTCACCACCATGACTGCAACAGATGAGTAACCAAGATACCAAAAAGAGAAATTAAGGTGAAAGATCAATGAGTAATCAATAGGGTGGCATCAAAATGAGAGTAATCATAACTGAACACAATGACTAATTATGTCTGTGAGGCATGTCAACTTGTCACGACTGTGAGAATTTTTACAGTCAAGAAGGCTATCATGGTCAAAACAAAAATGCATGGTCTTGACAGATAAAGAAACCACAAAAAGTGTCACAATCGAGGTTGTTTTCTCAATCGAAGCCTCGTCACGACCATGATGTCAGCATGGAGATGAATGAGAGGGAAATCAAGGAGGTTAAGGGAAAATGATGAAGGGTAACACAGAGACAAATATAGCAAGAAAATCCAAGTGTTGACTACTAGCGACCACTCAGTGATTTGGGGCCAGAGTGCGATCAAAACGATAAGGTTTATAGGGTATAAGAGAAAGTGATTCAAAGATGATGGAGTGTCGGCAAGGGAGACATGAAAAAACATGAAGCAAGGAGAAAAAAACATATCTAAATAGGGAAAAAGGGGTTCTATACCTTCTCGATGTTGAGAGAGGATGAGAGCCGGAATGAGTAAGGGAGACAATGACGATAGTGGTGCACACACGACGACAGAACCATGACGATTATGCTTTAGTCCTCTACAAACATCTTTTAGTGCCCTTCTTCATCGTGATTCCTTAGTTAGGGTTCTTTGGATCCAAAGCGATGTGAGTGAGATTGATAAAAGAAGAGGGCACTTCTTCTTAAGCCTTTCTCTTTTTATACTCGGCAGCTGTTGCAGGCGTGACAATCTTCATGACCATGACAAAAGCTATTGCGAATGAGGTTATGGTCACGACCGCGCCAACAAAACATGCATATCAGTCGAGCAACTACTATAAATGTCGTGACCACGACACACTAAAAAGGTCCTATGATAGATTCAAAGATTTTTAAGTCCTATCCAAAAACACTCCTATCACATTTCATTTAAAACCATGTGAAAACTTAACATCCAACAAACTACACTTACTTTTGGGGAAAACATAACAAGATATCTAGAGAAAGAAAGATCAAAGATGATTATGTACATGGTTTTAGACAAAAAACAAAGGATAAAGGAAAGCTTAAACTATGAAAGAAAGCAATAAACAGGAAAATGCTTTGGTTTCCTCCCAAGAAGCGCTAGTTTAAAGACTTTAGCTTTACTTCTATCTTCATTCTCCTTCAACCTATCATTGCAACATCTCACATGGTTCAACTATTACAAGATTGGGTTCCTCCAAACCTAGTTCAGACCTTCTTATAAAGGTCTCATCTTCATAATATCTTTTTACCATGTGTCCATTCACCTTGAAAGTTCTAGTCTTATCATTTGTGATTTCCATCATTCCTGAAGGATAGATCTTTATTGCATAGAAAGGGTTGGACCATCTAGTTCTCGGCTTTCTAGGAAATAACCTGATGCTGGAGTTAAACAAAAGAACTTTGTCTCCCTCATGCACATCATTATAATTCAGGAGGGCATCATGCCATACCTTAGTTCTTTGCTTATAGATCCTTGCATTCTCATAAGTATGTAGCCTCAGCTCTTTAAGTTCTTGAAGTTGGAGAAATCTTTTCTTGCCTTCTTTGTCTGGATCCATATTTAGGAATTTGATAACCCAAAGGGCTTTGTGCTCTAATTCGACAAGGTGATGGAAGGGGTTCCCATAAATTAGTCTATAGGGCCTTGTACCTATTGGGGTTTTGTATGTGGTACAGTAGGCCCACAATGCATCGCCGAGTTTCATAGAACAATCCTTCCTTGTACAACTTATTATCTTATCCAAAATATGCTTGATTTTCCTGTTAGATACTTCTAGGTGTCCTGATGTTTATGGATGATAGGGTGTCACCATTTTGTGTTTGACTCCATACTTTTTCAATAGAGCTTCTAACTATTTTTCCCCAAAGTGGGATCCTCCATCACTTATGATGGTGTGTGGGACACCAAATTGTGGAAAAATAGTTTTCTTCAATAGCCTGATCACAACCTTTGAATCACATGTCTAGGTGGCAACTACCTCTACCGACTTTTAGACATAGTCTATAGTGACAAGAATATATTAGTTTCCTCTTGACTATGGGAATGGTCCCATATAGTCAATTTCCCAAACGTCAAAAAATTTCTACTTCCTCCCAGTCTGCCATCAACATATCATTTCTTCTACTGATGTTTCCTATGAGTTGACATTCTTTACAAGTCATTACAAATGACATAGCCTCTTTGAAGAGCATCGACCAATAAAAGCTCGACTGTAGAACCTTAGTAGCAATCCTTTCTCCACTATGGTGACCACCATAAGTCAAGGAATGACATTCCTTTAGGATTTGAGGTACTTTTTCTTTCGGTATACAACGATGATATAAATTATCAAAGCATCTTTTGAATGAATGAGGATCCTCCGAGTAGTAATTTTCCAGATCGGAGAAAAACTTCTTCTTATGATTATAAGTGATCTCAGGTGGTAGATGCCCATAGGCTAGATAGTTACAAATGTCCATAAACCAGGATAGGGCTAGTTCAACTGACTGATCCATCAAAAGAGATTCATCAGCGTAGTTGTCATTTATAGGAAACTAATGTTCTTAATTAAAAACTATCCTTGACAGGTGGTTGAAAACCACATCCTCCTGTCCTTTCTTATCAATAATCTCATGGTCGAATTCTTATAGTAGTAAGGCCCATAACATCGACCTTGTCTTCATATCATTTTTTTGCATAAGCTATTTTATAGCTCCATCATCACTGTATAATTTTACTTTTGATCCCATTGAGTTTGATAGGAACTTATCAAAGGAAAATACGATGTCCATGATTTCCTTTTTGATGGTTGTATAATTCAATTGGGCTTCATCCAACGTTTGACTTGCGTAATAAATCACGTGGTGCCTTTTATCCTACTTTTGTCCCAAAACAACTCCAATGGCTAAATCACTTGCATCACACATAATTTTGATGGGTAACTCCCAATATGGTGCTTGTAGAATCAGAGTTGTTTTCAAGGCCTCTTTAAGGATGTTGAAGGTATCTAAACATTCACTAGTGAATTCAAATTCAACATCCTTAATCAGGAGGTTTGAAAGGGGCCTATCAATCTTTAAAAAGTCTTTTATGAATCTTTTATAGTATCATGTATGCCCTAAGAAACTCCTTACTCTCATGAGAGACTTAGATGGTGGAATCTTAGATAAATCCTCAATCTTAATTAGGTCAACCTCTATTCCTTTCTTGGAAACCTTATGTCCTAAAATAATGTCGTATTGCACCATAAAATGAAATTTCTCCCAATTTAGAACCAGGTGTTTTTCCTCATAGTGTTGTAAGACTAAAGATAGATTTTTCAGACACTCATCAAAGTCTATCCCAGATATTGAGAAATCATCCTTGAAAACTTCCACTTTATCTTTTAGAAAATCTGATAACATAGAGATCATGCAATGTTGGAAGGTTGCATGTGCATTACACAGTCCAAATGTCATTCTTCTAAAGGCATACATGCCATAAATATAGGTAAAGGTTGTCTTTTCTTGATCGTGGGATAAATAAGGTTATCAAAGAGGTTCCCTTAAAATTTTAGATTAAAAAGATGTGTGGTTTAAGAATTATGAATTTTTGAAAGTTTCCTCAAGTGAGAGTGATATTCATAAATGTCACGATTTAGAATCAAATTAGAATATGATTTATTGAATTAATATCAGATGCATGTGATATGAAGACCATCAAATCTAAGATCTGACATCTCTGAGTCATCCCTCATATCCATTCACATGAGGTGACAGAGAACATGGAAAGGGTGGACTCTGAGTCAGAATTCTCAATGCTCAAAGGATGAGCAACCATGGGATGAGTTCCACTATCTTCAGGAGAGCTAGACAGATAGGTTGATCCCAAGTTCTAATGGGTTTGGGAGATCTCCGATGAGTTTCCCAAATCACTACCGCTAATCCAAGAACCCCAGGTATAAATAGGGGACATATCCCCTCTACGAAGCCACAAGTTATTCCAACAGCTTCGCCCAAAATGTGCAAACTCCCTGGAGCAATCAGTTGTTCGTTCTACCTCAACCTTCACCCTTGACTAGATGAGAACCTCGCCTTAAGTTGCTCGTTCGTTGACCTGTCGCTCCAGAGCATGGGAGAAGCAATTGAGACCATCAACCAACTCGTTGAGGTATGTGAGAGGCAATGGAACCTTTTTCCACATATGAGGAGGCCAAGAACCCAAGGTCAACCACAGAGTTGACTGTACGAAGTGTGTAGTTCATGAGAGGTGGGTGAAGACGATGGAGAGGGATTTTACCCTCTTGCCCCTTGATCGCCTTTAAAATAGGTATGGGATTTTGGTCTTTTTCCCTCCTTTTTTTGTGCATTACCATCCTCTTAGACCCAAGCCAAGCCGCTAAAGTGGCTAGTGTCGAAAGGCCGGCCTAGCCAATAGGTGTTCCCCAGACCCCTCTGCCTAGGTGGCAGGCCCGATTGGCTTAAAAGTAATTTAGATAGGTAAAATCATAACTAATTATAGGATTATCCGATGAAGAAGTGTTATATATGAATCTTGCTCAAAAAAAATCCATAGAATCCATTAAAAATATAATCATGGCCTGAATCTACTTAAAATTCAAAAAGTGTATAAAGATGCCTCTTTCATGGTTTTATTAATGGAAAATCCTAGGTTTTGGTGATAAATAGATCAAATGATGTTTCATGAATATTTTGAGTTAAATATTAACTTGTTGACATAAAAAGGAGGGATTAGATCTAGATGAATAATCTTTGTGCATAAATTGATTAACTAGGGTTCCATGAATATAAATGTGCATTAATGGGCCTCGAAACCCTAATTTTGATAATTGTGATTTTAATGGTTTTAATAATGACAATCCATAATTAAGACAGAGATATGACGTTCTTAAGCTAAATTGAGAATAAAGACTCTTAATTTGAATAATTTGTGTAATTAGGGTTTTTATGAATAGAAAAGAGCTTTTAGGGTTTGTTGACCTAAAAGGGGTAAAAATTGCAAAATAGAACCAAGAAACCCTAAGGAAACCCTAATAGGACATAGAAATCTTAGAATGGAATCCCAAGTGAATAAAATATGTTTGGATGAGATTGTAACAATTAGGTATTATACATGATTTTCAAGATAAATATTTGCTTGATTGGTTACTTGACTTGGTTGATAGGACTTCTTGATTGGATTGTATATCTTGCATATTTTTAAGACTTCAAATCAGGTATGAGGTTACTTATGGCTAATCACTCTAGTTTCACGACAATTTATGAGGTTTTACTAGTTGTTTGAAATTAACTGCTTGGATGACTTTTAATTCTTACAGCAATAAAGTGACTATGACTATCACCATAAATAAATGCATGACTAGCTCAGATCCTAGTCCTCCTCTGTAGATTTGAATACATGTGAGAAATTGATGACTTAGCTATTGGTCTACCCTTGGGGTAGGATCATTAGGTTAGCATGAGTCGATGTTTGATCTACCTTTTAGTAGGATCATATGACTACACAAGTCTTTGTCTTGATCTACCTGTAGGGTAGGATCAAAATGGGATATTTGGGATCTACCATATGAGAAAGGTAGTATCCGTGTCTAATGTAGGGACAACACATAGGCATGGATACAACATGATTGAGTAGTTATGTTTAAGATGTAAAGTTTGATCTGCTAAGCAATAATTTGGTTGCAAAATTTGTTACAATTAAATGCATGCTTTTGGTTTCCCCACATACCAGTATAATTCATTATATTGACTAACGTTTTGTTTGTCAACATTTTAGGATTACATGTAGTTATATGCTTATCAGAAAGTGGATAATCATTTAAAGTGACATTGAAAATAAAGATTGGAGGATTGTAGATAAATAGATTCCTATTTGGGGTAAAGTTCCTCAAATCCTATATTTTGAAATGTATGTGAATTTTTTTTATCCTATTTTGAGCTTAGTAGTGGTAGAATTTGTAAATTGTATTTGATTATTTGCAAAACCATATGATCCTATTTTGGGATAACGAATCTAGCTTCTTGGCCTTCCTTAATTGGGGGTTGTCGAGGGGTGGGGTCATTAAATTTGGTATTCGAGCCTAGTTTTCCATATAATCTTTAATAATTATTAAATTTTACAAATTCTTTAGGACCCAAGGGAGTTATTAGATAATTTTCCAAATAAGGAGGTGTCTAGAAAAGGATCATGATTCTGGGGTTGGAAAGATTTTTATCCAGCCCACTAGCCAATTTACGAGGACAACCAGAATCTGTGTGACTTCCTGGCCAAAATTTGAGGATTTGATATGAAATTAGATATCTACTTTTATCCCTTTACCCCTTTTATCTATAGAAACATCAAGTGCTTAGGGTTTTCTCTCTCTCCACCACCTCCAATATTTTGGGAATTTAGGGTGTTAAGGATTAGGGAATCCTCCATCAAACAATGAAATGCATGTAAATAAGATGACAAGAATGTATGTTTAAAGCTTTTATATCCCAAGTTATAATCTATGGTTAAAGATTTTAACTTGTGTGAATCAACATGGCTTGTGTCAAGACCGTTGTTGTTCCCTGTGATGTTATCGAGAACCTCTCTGAAGGTAGGTCCCTCCACAAGATGAAGGGATCTTTTGAGAAGAAGAGGATAAATCATTGTGATGAGTCCTCGAGGAAGAGTAAGACACCCAATGAATCCTCAAAGGAAGGTTCGAACCCTAAGCTAGTTCCCTTTGACAATCTAGAGATAAATCAGGAGGAAGAACCTATGTCTGAACATGAAGTCAAGCCCAAGGAGAACCCAACTGATGACCTGAGACCTACAGTACTATTCCATGCTCCTGATGCCCTCTGGATGGAACAATAGAAGAAACTAACTGAGGCCATTAGTGCCCTAACCCTCAGGGATATAGCCAGAGATGAAAATGGCGAGCCACTTCCTATTCATCCACATCTTGGAGTCACCATTCTGGACTTCATAAAGTTGAACATTGAGAAGTTATGGGGAGAGGATAAGACTGAGGTGGTCTACTAGCGGTCGAGAATAGTTTTCACATGTTGGAGGTGCATGTTGGGTTTTAGGGGAGACAGAGAAGGAAGCAGAAATAAAAATTTTATTCTCCCAAAACCCATTATAAAGGAATCACGTCAATGTCTATATAATAAGAAGGATGGTTTGTAGAGACATACCTTGTCCCGAGGCTTGCTCGGTGACGTTATCTCACGGCTTGCACATTCTTCACCTCCGATCTTGGACGGTGTGTGTGCATCTCCTGGTCTCACTGGTACTGTCAGGATTGACAGTTGTCATTCGAGCGGAAGAAGTCTCCTGCCTCTAATGTAGTCCACACGGACCACCTAGAACGTCTATCTCCTTGTCCCATAAGGAATCGGAAGGAGTCTCACCCTGCTATCGGTGTACTAGTCACCGACACACTCTCCTACAACCAATTGCCTTTCTACATTTGTCTTTCCCTTGTTGTGCCTCCCTTATCGGGTAGCACTTGCTCGGGCTCTCTTGGTTACCACAACCAGAGAGAACGACAACTTTGCAGAGCAATTGTTGTTCTGATTTGTACTTTGAGAACCCCCCAATACCCCTATGTATAGGAGGGTCATAGGACATGGTTCTCTACCTCGGGCAATGCGGGATTAAAGCAGGAGTAGAAGGGTTCAATATTTTCCTCAAAACAACAAACTGCATCAGCTGAACCGATCGTTTCAAGCATGAAACAGTCGGTTGGGGACCTAAGTCAATCGGTTCATACCTGAACCGGTCGGTTGGGACACCTGAGCCGATTGGTTCAGGCATGAGCCGATCGGTTCATGGTCCTGATCAATTCCCGATTGACTTTTCCTCTTTTGTTTCAAATTGATCCAAATACCAATCCTTGTCCCAATCAAATTGGACAAGTGAAACGAAAGGAAATTTCTTTCCGACCTGACTTTCCCAATTTGCTCAGTTGGACCAGTTGAGCCGATCGGTTTAAGCCTTGAACTGGTCGGTTCAGCTTGTCCTGAGACGATCGGTTCATCTCATGAGCCGATCGGTTCACTAAGTTGAGTCGATCGGTTCATCATATGAGCCGATTGGTTGGGAGTGTAGATTGTGCAAAATCAGTCAATTGCATTTTCAATCTATCTGATACTCTATTCAATTGGTCCAACACCTTGAACACTATGATATTGAGCTATCAATTGATTGATTGTTTAATTGAACTACTAAACTCCTCTAGTAATCAATCTGAACATCGTTTGTGGTTAAACTCCTCTTCCAGGTTAAATCCTATGTGTGTGACCATGCATGCCCATTTCACATTGGCAGTGAAAGTCCATAACACTTATGACTTCACAAGCAAAGAGTGGTGCCTAGTCTCACATCAGTGCTACGCAAGTGAAATAGAAAGTTGGATAACAACTTTCAATCCTACAATCTGTGAATGGTGTTTCAACGAATGTATAATTCCTTTCTCACTGATATCCCGAATGAACTCAAGGCATGGAACAATCATCCTGTCAATGTTCATTCACTTTCTTGATCTCAGAGTAGACTGGAAGAGATATGTATGACATCAATATCATATACTGATTCACACATGTGTGAGCACGCCTATCTCAATCCTACTAATCAAGTGGCCGTGGATATCAAACTCCCTCAGGAGGGAAAAATCCCATATCTATCACTCACCCCTCAAATGCCCCATGTGTCAAAGCCACCCAATCATCACCTTTATAACAACTCATGTTTCATGACTGCATTTAATGATGTCAAAGTGTACCCAACGACATGTTTTGAGTGTAGTGATTTTAGGTCAAATAATCACACTCACTACTATCACTATGAGAATTGACTGTGACTACCATGTCATGGTTCCATGTGTCAAGCTCACGGTGGGTCTATCTGGTACACTTGTTCTCTAACAAGTACCTATGTGTTTGGTTTGATATCTCTATATCATGACTAATGAGATTTTGTCATCAACCAACACCACAATCTAGTCTTGTGTGTCATTGTTGTCTATTTACCTTCCACAATGACATCCGACTAGGGACATAATAAGAATGTACAAACTCTTAGCATATGTATGATCTCATCATTCAGGTCCTCAACCTGAAAGCATATATCATTGAGTATTGTCATTCTCTAGACATTCAATCTATTCTATCATTATATCATATGACTGAACCAGAAAGAATTGGAAGCTTGCCTTTGATCTTTATCAAATCAATCTTAATGTATCCCACCAATCATCCCATGATTGGCTCTCATGGCATACATACCAACAAACTCCCACTTGCAGTGCGAGCCAATCGCCCTTGAATCATATTCTTAGTGATCTTCAAACATGTCCCACGAGTTACTATGCTCTAGTGCTTACGTAGTGAGTTATGGCAACACCTTGCCACAGTTGGTATTAACTACATGTCTCTCATCTCTTCATTGTACGTCACATGTATGAGATGGAGTTGCCGTAATATGTGATCTAGTATTCCTTTGCTAACCGTTAGCCACATTGCATGACCAAGTACTCCTTATTTGTCATCAATGACCGGAATAGCTATAAGTTCTTCTCCTGAACTTCCAGATCCATATAGTATCCACTAATGTTCTCTAACACACGGATACTCAGCCTTTCCTTTTAAATGGCTTTATTGGAATGTTTCCATTTATCAAAAAACATTCGCTTTTATATATCTCATATATATTTTGCGTTCAATTTTCTGTCCTTTTCAGAAGTTCACATCAAGTACTTATCAAGTTCTCATGGTATTCCAGTAACCCTTACTGGAACTAGATAGACATCCACTCATCATGTTCCACATATGAGTTATCAGGATGAGCATATCATATTGTCATGTCCTACATACAAGATGATAAATGCGTTTTGTTCTTGCCATATCCATACATGCAAGATGATGTGATGTTTACATACATGGTAGATCCTTATCTATTCTTAGTGTTTCCATTCTTCATAAGAACTGGACACTTGGCTCTGGGATACTAACTCCATGTAACATGGATAAGTTTTCTCCCACTGAATCTATGCATATTGAACCCTTTAGTATAGATTGTCAATGTATGCGGTCTCTTTTTAGGTCAAGAGGTTTTCGAGAACTATCTCTATAGATATCTATTCCTATCACATAGGAAATGTCTCTATCTTCTCTAAAGATAATTTCCACTTTGGATTTCCATTCTAGAACATTTCCATTTCACATCAACATGTGGAATGCAAATACACTCCCACTAAATCACATATCACTTCTTTATCTTTGTCATATCAGTCAAACCCTTTGACTATATTATCAAAGTAAAGATCATAGTTCTGAGTTTCTTGTACTCAATCAATCACATTGATTAGTCCATTGTAACTTATAGACTTCATCTACATTAATGGATTCATAAACCTTATAGGTTGTGTCACGTACAAATCCTTGTTTTTATTCCTCATAGGAATGAAATTTTAGTATTTGTATGCCAAATCTCTTAGTCATTAAGTTGCAATCAACAAGCATCATCTTTCTCAAAATGTCATCCATGTGTCTTAACACTTAAGTCTCATTCACACTTATGGATTTCATCCAAATGGGTGCTACCATCAAGGTCATACCTTATGGTTCACATGGAAGTCATTTAGGATGTAATGGTCATAAACCATAACTCAAAATTTGGTTCCTCATATTCATCTAGATAGTTGATTCATCACATGACCAACTCATCACATAGATAACTAAGGTGTATCTATCAAGGATATAAGAACTCGTAACTTCTTATGATTATTAGTGTTCTTTATTAGTGTAGGGTATTCTTTATTTAAGAATAAATTATCTATTTGATTATCATCCACTAACTTCTTAGAGTATGACTCCTTTTGATTTAGACCACCATGCCTTAATCATGAGTTCACTATGATCACTCATAAGCGTCTCAAACATTTGGTCCAAGTATTTCATTCATTGATCTCATTAAGAATTAACACTTTACCAAATTCGTACTTCATCTATGATATTCTTGAACACATCAAGATATTCATATTGGTATTTCTCTAAACACAATTTGAAGTACTAGCATTAACTCTAATAGGTATGTAAATACATCACATGTATTATACCTAATAGGATAATCAATCTCCCATTATGACTAGTGAAGATTGATCATGTCCAAGAGATTCATGTCACTTATTGGTTCTCAAACCAAAAAGAGTCTAGACTTATCCATCATATGGAAACTAGAAATAAATTTCTCATGATTTATGCTAATTTTATTGTTTGAGTTATCAATAAATTTTAGGTATCATTTTATCTTATGCATACCAAGTACCACAAGATAAATAAGGCATTGCACAAAGATTGAAACATCAACTTTATTAATTGCCATCATTGTCATACAATATGCAAAAATTAATGTGTTTCTATCTATTGGCAAATATGAAATAGTAGTTCATAACTCTATTACATGCCTTCAATGCTAAAATAAACTAAAGTAATCATATCTATGATGGCAAAACATTCCCCATTTATTGAGTGCTTTACAATTTATATCTTGGTATCATATACCTCAAAAATGATACAAGTTTATTTTATGACACCTTCAGGTGCAGACGTCTGTCGCCTCCTTCTTCTTTAGTTCTTCCAGATAGAGTGGACACTTCCTTTTCCAATGTCATGGCTTTTGATAATGGTGGCAATTGCCTCTCTTGGTCACGCCTCCCTTGGCCTTGAGAGTTGAAGATGTCTTGGGCTGTTGGCTAGCATCAGAACCTTTCTTAGCCTTGCCCTTGCCCTTGCGCTGGACTTGCCTTTCTTGTTGCTGATCATCATCACAGACTTAGGCTTGCCCTTCTTCATCTGTGCCTCGACTGTCCTCAACATGCCCAACAACTCTGTCAACGACTTGTCAAAGTTGTTCATGTTGTATTTCATCACAAACTGACTATAGGATTATGGCAACAATTGCAATATCACGTCAGTAGCCAACTCTTGGCTCAGGGGAAATCCCAGTCTTGTCAGGTTCTCCACATACCCAATCATCTTGAGCATGTGTGGACCAACTGGATCTCCTTCTGTCATGATGCACTTGAACAATGCCTTGGATACATCATATCTCTCTTGTCATGCTTGATCTTCATACATGTTCTTGAGATGTTGAATCATCTAAATGACACCCATGTTCTCATGTTGTCTCTGCAACTCGTGGTTCATGGAGCATAACATCAAGAACTTTGCATCAATGTCATCTTCAGAATGCTTCTTATAAGCATCACTTTCTTCCTTTGGTGTGGTAGGAGCAGGTTCCTCTGGAGATGGAGTATCCAGGACATAGAGCTTTCACTCTTGAGTGAGAACTATTCTCAATATCCTAAACAAGTCATGGAAGTTAGTTCCATTCAGCTTGTCCTTTTCAAGGACCGATAGCAACGAAAAGTGATTATTGTTTGTTGTCATTTGTACTAAAAAGGAAATATATGCAATTTAGTCCAAAGCTCAATTTTGACTTATTTGATTGATTTGAAAGGTTAACGATATAATTAGGACTTTAATTAATTATCGCTTCCACTATTTTTGTTCAAATTGATAGCCCTCACCATCAATTTGGAAGATTGCAATGTACAATCTTCTAGTGGATCAAGATTCTAAAATCCTATTAGTCATGGACTAGCTAGGGCTGTCACCCACAACTTAGATCTTCCAGGTAGGCAACTTTTTCTAATTTCATCATATGCAACTCTTGAAAGATGCCATATGCAACTCCTTCCCATGATCACCTCCATGCCTCAAGGTGCTAGATCCTATCTAGGTCACCTTGTTAAGTTTGACCCAAAGATAACACGATGAATGTGCACCCTACTAGGGCATACCCACATATTCATCCTTCATGCTTCCACAAGATAGACGGTGCACCACGCTAGGGCGTGCCCACACTTGGCCGATCAAGCTTTTCACTTGTGTTGCATTTGGAAGGTATCTAAAACTTTAATATTTAATGAGGGATTTTGTATTTATAGGTACATATACATATCCATTCCCGAAAATACATAGTACGTATCATATACATGCTATATCCCACAAAAAACATGTGAAATGATAAAAGTGATGATTATGGCCATCCTTATCTGATTCCTCAAGCCAAGAGGAATCACGGTCATCTAGGTCTACATCACATGCAACATGTCCATGATGGAGTGCTATAGCCATCTGAGTTGATCAACTCATCACATGAATGACCTGCTCACCCTGGTCGGTCATCTGGGTTCCACCAACCGATCGGTTGGCTCCTCCAACCGATCAGTTCACCTGGTCGTCGTGCATCTCCTCAGTTCACTACCCGCTCATCTCGCTCCTTGAGCCGATCATCTGGATCACCAACCAATCGGTTCACTCCTTGAACCGATCATCTCAGTCATCTTCAGATTGTCCTCTGTTCTTTGATATAACAGGAAATAAAAGTTCTATCCTCTTTACATTTGTATTGAGAAATCCTGAATTACATTCGGGGGGAGCAAAGGTAGGAAAGAAATCTCGAGTTGTTTCTTGTTACATCAGGAATAAGTGATAGGGAATAAGTGCGTAGACGAAGATGCAAGCAACCACATTCAACCAAGCACACATACATAGGGTTTATAGGCTATAACCACGCTATACATCCACCAAAAAACTCGTTTAAGGGTGTCGCGTATCGAGTTCCTTCATATTACATATCATATATGTATATTGGGAT